>BGZK01000094.1:0-427500 GCA_005406025.1 Eumeta japonica
ATGACTATCTACCAATAATATATCATAATTAAGTGGTTCTTTGTAGTGTTCGTTAAGTGACGAATTAAATAATGCAAGTTGGAAGTGAAAATAGTTTTGATTATGGTTAATGAAATGTACGATGTTACAGCGCCGTGCTGTGGCCAAAATCGGCTAAAAACATGTGTGTTGTGACATTTCGTCCAGTGAGTTAAAATTCCGGTCGTTCGTTCCTCTTCCGTCAAATATGCTACGTTTTTATAAAAAATCAAAAACGCGCTAGTGACTTTTCCCTCGTTTCGATTGTCCATGGACGACAGTGATCACCTCCTCTCTGGTGACTCGCATGTTCGTTTTTTCCCTTGAATTACTATAAAAAAATCTTCTTAAATAGTGAATATACGATTGATTCACATTTTTTTATGTTTGAGTTCAAGGGAATACGCCTACCTTAATTTTAAGATTCATTACGGAAAGAGAAAATATTTCTAATTAGAAAAAAATTTAGTATTCGTTTAATTGAATTCCTTATTAAACAAAACAAAAAAGTTGAATATATTTCACTGTCTCTATAAAGGAATTGTTTCACAGACGGAAATGTCACATTATTTACAGTGTTATTTTAAGCCTGCGTTAATAGTATTAATTATACAAATCCAGCAAACTTATTGGAGGTGAACTACATGGACGTTTATTAAATATTTATACACGCCCACCTACCTACCTACGTGTCGGATTATCACGGAAGTGCTGGCCGCTTTGTTTACCCATACCAGAAATACACGAGTCCGGCTCCACGACGCTGCGCCCTGTTTACACGGAGCCTACGCGCTCCTCCTAGCGCCGCGCCGCCGACCACTTCCTACATCGGAAAAATATCGAACCGTAGACCGCGCCGCCGCATCGGCCGGCACATCGAGCGAATAAAACCGATTTTCCCCCAAATCATCGTATCGTAAAACTTAGGTTGCGAGCGTTTTTAGTGCCGGACTGTTTACACGGCGGAGTCGCGGGTGTAAACGCTTGTCGATAATTGACGATTTGATTTACAGCAACACTAAACAACCGGCGTTCGCGCCGACGCGATGCGCCCCGATGCGGCTTGAATGAACCGACCGCGCCTCCGCTTGGCTCCGATCGTCATTAATGATTGTTCGCTATAGTGATCGGCAGAACGGTTTTGTGTTTGGTTTTAAGGATGAGTGTAAGTTATAATTTTTTACCCGATGCTATTTGACGCAATACCAAAAATTACCTGAATAAGTAAAATAAATATCCGTATAAAAAATAGCGATTTGTAATACAATGATTATTAAAAAAAAGTGTATCAGCTCTGACGCACGAATGGAGTTTACTGCTTTAAGATGATATCGTACATATACATAAGAATAATGGTAAATGAAAGCATCTATTATATTATTCAAAGCATAATACACAATTCATTTATTTATGTTAATAGTAAAACAATTGATTCGTCATTTAAGAAAAATATTGAATGTTATACAATAAAATTTTAGTAGATTGATTTTCTCTATCATTGACGTTATCTCTGCGTAATGTTTATCACAGGAACAAAGCGGTATCATTAAACACTGAAACAATTGGTTTATGGTAACTAAAATATGATGCATGAATGTCGGAAAATACATGTGCGGATAAATCGTGAAAACATCGCATCAATAGTTGTACCATATCTAGTTGTCCCTAGTGTTCTGTCAGAAATTAAATCTAAGTTCAGTTCATCTTTCAGAAATTGTTCTAAACGGAAAACATCTTCTTTATTAAAATCTCCACCAAGTATAAGTGGTATTTGTCACATTCTGATTGATTGAAATGTTAACAGTAACCATGACGATTTATTTATTTCAGTAACCATGACGATAGCGTAACGTCATTTATCTAACACTTGATTTTACTCCCATAAAATTCCATACCCCGGGCCTAAATATGAAATCGATTCTTAAGGAGTAACTCCAAAAAATTATGTGAATTACAATTATGGTAAATAATGTGAATTACAATTATGGTAAAAAGTGGCATATAAGTAAATTTATTTCAATAAGCTGAGTCATATTTGTTTACTATTTTTATTTGCGTTTCTTATAATTATATTAAAAAAAAATATTTTCGCAAATTTATCTTTGTTACTTGTACACTAATATTTATTTAGTGTATACAAATAAAGTCAAACTTCAATCAAACGAGAATCATCGAAAATTTATACAACGAAAACTAATTTTACAATTACAATAGTTTTATTCGATCTGCGTACAATATGCAAAACAAAGTAATATTATCATATAAGCTAATACAATCGCAATGGATTTTTTTTACAAAACGATTTTTATTATAAAATAAAAACAATATCTAATCAACAATAACAATAATAAAAGAGTGTATCAAATAAAAAATGATGTACACAAAAAAACAATAAATAAAGATATTGACGATAACAACAATGCTAATAGTTTAATATGAAAATTGAATCTTTTTGTTTTTATTTAACAAAGAAACAGAATTCGGTCGTATGTGGCATGGGTAATCACCACATGGGTAACACTCTTAGTACTTTTTAAATTAATAAAGAGACAAGTGTTTTCCACATATTAATTTTAAAAAGTTAAATTAGGTTATTAAATGTAAGACTAGAAGAATAGAATAAAAAGGTTGTTGATTAAATTAATTTTATTTTATTCTGAAGATGGTTTTTGAGCCAAATTATATCTACTAAAATTACCATAAGTGGGTTACAAATTTCTCTTCTATGTACAACAATTTTATTAATTACATCGCCAAATACTTAGTTACAACTGCGGTTATCGATACCTAATACATTTCATTTATTGTTATAAAAATAAAAATATTTAATTCTCGTATTAAATTGCATTTTTTTCATATTTTTTAGTATGAACCAAACTTATAACATTATTACCATAGACCCATTTTTATTTTACTTTTTTATCAATTTTTATCACATTTTACTACTTTTATTTTACTACCATAAATACCTTCTTCATCGTATCCTTACAGGTTCATAACAATAAGCGTGCTTAAATTTGTAAAAGGTAATATTTTAATTCTTACTTGTAATGGCTTGTACTTACAGCAAATGTTACTATACTTCTCTGAAAAGCACATTTAGTAAATGAAAAATCTTCCGTAACTGTAACCTTAAAACCAATTGAGAAATCGTTTTTCTTTACAAAATATGATTAATTTATAAAATCGAAACCAGCAAACATTCAATAATTCTGTGTATTTACCAATTTGAATTATTATTGCTTTTCTCTCTTAAAATTAGTTAAAGCAATATAAACATTAAATACTTGCTACTTTCAATTAATGTATATTTAAATACAGTAATATAGCTACTGAAACTTACAATTAACAGTCAGGTTAACATAAAATAAATGTCGAAATTGCAAGCACATGTTTGTCTTTAAAAAGAAACGCGCAGCCGTGACGATAAAACCTTTCAACAAAACGTTGCAAAGACACGTGGCGCGTATATCATTTTCTTAATTACGTACCAAATTTCACCAGTGGACCGATAAAGAAATTTTATTCACTCACATGTTAAAGTTTTCGCTTTGAATGTTAAAACTAATATTTGAACGATTGCTGTAAGTTTTATACAACTAACTGAATTAGAGTATTTAACAGGTGCGGAAAGCTATAGGTATTTGCAGAATTCAGTGAACACTCTGGTATATTTTCATTCCATAGAAATGTTCAAAAGTATATTGTTAATACAAAATCAACTACACGGTGCTCTTAAAATGCACACAACGCCCATTTAGGCCGGTAATCACCAGATCGAAAGTTCAACGGCCATACAACTCGAGCACCCGTAAACGAAGGCAGTATAAATTTTATTCGATAAACAAAGGAACAAACGGACCGCTTTGTATATAATGCCAGATTTGCGGTAGGTTATGGCGCATTGTGATTTTTTATCTCTGTTCGCGCGGAAGTTTTATGTCATTTAATAGATAATATCCTCTTTGATCACGACGATATTTACTTAATTTGAACTTAAAGTGTAGTCATTTAAGTATATGCATACATATGTATGTCGGAAATCGCCACTTCCTTAATGTTCTCGACATTAAGAACTCATTAGGTTTCTTTATTTCATTTCAGGCTTGCCCACTCGAAATTATTTTAATTAATTTCATCGCGATATTTTTGTTTTCATTCCGGTTTTTATAAATAAAGGTTTAAGATCCTTTAGGTAGCTATTATATTCAAAAGTTTATTTTTATAATTTTATTATATAAATACTGATGGTTCTTAGTTTAAATTTTCATACAGTGCAGTACTAGGATTGTTATCGACTTTAGATACCTACCAATGTCATTAGAAAATTTAACACCTAAAATGATTAATAGGAATTTCAATGTTTTCGGAGAAAGCCCTAACGGATTCATTACCATGACACTGAAACATCTAAAAACAACTTCACCATATTATGGCTATGGATTATATTAACAATTTGAATAATTAAATGGATAGATTTTTTTTAAATGCATATTTAGACAAAGATATAATTGATAAAAACGCTGTCATTTATGCAAATGTATAGAAATTAGTATTTAAAGCTTTCATATAGTTAGAATTCCTAATGTAAGAACTAAATTCTTACACTAATCTCATTGTTTATTTTTTTATTCATAACTTTTTATTTTTATACAAGTTTTAAACTATGTATAAAGGAAAATTGTAGAATAGATTTAACTTATTCCAAGAAAATTTATATTTATTATGTTCTAATTTCTTTTCAAATAAATTACTTATAAACATTATATTAATCAAAAATATGCTAAAGTACAATGAATTGCCACCTTCTTTTCTTATATCAATAATAAATAAGATTTGTATTACTATAACTCTATTAATAACATCATCTAATAATAACATCTTAGAAATTATCATGATTTTGTATGTGTATTTTTTCCGACATTATAAAGCTAATGTTTCATATTAATTATAATCTCACGTGATTTCTATATAAGTGTTACTATACAGAAGAACAAATGTTATGAATCATTTCATACACTCGAGCAAAACACAATACTAAAAGGTTTGAAATAACGTTAATCCACTCCAACGATGTCTCGTTTTGGAACGGCACGAGTAAATTATTAAAAAAATATGGCTTAATTGTCTTCCAGTATCAAAGTGATTGTAAGTTATTGAGTATACTTAAAAATTAACCCGATTTTTATGACTTTTCAGTTGAAACGTTAGATGATTAACAATATTTTTTCCCTTGTTTTTCTTTTACACTATAAAATGGTGTTCTTAAATATGAGACAGAGATAAGACGTGCACGTTGAGCCGCTTTTTGGCATTTAAAATTAGTAGGCAATTGTGCATCTTCCTCTTTTTTTAATACATCTATGTTTTGTTACTATTTTTTATCTAATTAAATATGAAAAACAACTGATATTAAGAAAACTTTAGTAGCTATTTAATACTTCTGTACAAACTTTTTATTTGTAGTTTATATTTACCAATAGAATGACTCACAACGCGCAGCATATGAGAGTGCTCCACTCTCGATATCAATTTTGCTACATAAAATCGTTCTCACACTCAAAGCTAGACGTTAAATCTTTTATTAATAATGTGTAAATAATTAGAGATATTAAAATAAAAAACTGTTTCATTTTGTAATTGATTCACTTTAGATTACATAACGAAAAATGTTGTTAAAAAATTATATGGAACGTCGTCTGTTGCTCTGTGCATCGGTGAGTCTTCGTTTTAGAGAAATGTAAGAAACTTACTTAATATGATTTATCTTTATCTACTATTTCCAATATCTTTATCCACTGAATTGTATTAAGTTTTTATTAATCTTAACGACGATCTCTATTGATTTTTGTTATTCAACTCACAACCGTTTGACAGTTATTAATGAAAGTCTATCTAGTTCTTGATTTTTCTTCTCGTAACAATTTTCATCATTATTTTCATCTCTTCTTTATCACATGCACATGCATGTACATTTTATAAAGTTGTCTCACACACGTTCATTACTTTTTTTTTTATTATTTTATCTAAATAATAATAATGAACCATAATCCAGTCATGAGGTCCTGAGGTCCTTTGATTACTAATAAACGACAAAGTTTTGTATTTATTTCCTGATGGCACTAATTTTCGTTTTTATTGCACCATTTAATGTTATATATTTATATTGCGAACTTAAACCAAAAATTCTTATTTTTAACATATATTTATTATGGTATACACAGTTATTACAAATCTCTTACAACTTTCAGTAATGCCAATTAAGAATGTCAGAGATTCATATTTTATTAAGAGTTTTCCTTGGTATTTTATCAAAGAGAGTATATCAAATGTGCTAATTAAAAATTAACTATATTTTTATACACTAGGACTGCATATTTTGTCAAAACGTATAACAAAAAAAACACGAATTATTACATCAGGACATCAACAGTAACGACTAAAGAACTGACTTACAATTTCGGATAATAGGAGTCTAGATCCCCTTTATTATAAAATATTTGGTCCATATGGGTAGAGAAAACTCGTTAACATTAGCAAACGATAATAATATAATAATGACTTGTAATTAACTCGAAGTTACAATAAATATAAGTTTTAATATGCGTTAAAGTGTGTTAATATATGTATATTCAGTTTTCTTCCGCTTGGCGTGGCAAAAAGTACCTAAGTACACGGAGCGGTGTGATTACTTACCAACAGTAAAATGTGTTTACGACATATCAATGACGCTGGCCGGGCCTGCGGCTGCTGCCGCCTCAAGGCTGACCCCTGCACTGATGCACTTGAGTTATAAATTAAACTTTATCGTATATGTAAATAACAATTTATATCCAATACCTAACTGATTAAGGAAAATTTGTTGTTTAAATTGTTACTTATAAACCAATCTGTAAAGTAAATTATGTAGTAGAGGTAGATGTGCTGTGGCCAACTTGGTTGCAGTATGAAAATTGTTTGAGCTAAGTTGGCGACAACGTCACATACTTTGTAGGTGAAAAGTCTACAAACTGTCTTGAGCAATGAGACAGTGAAACCGGTGAAACATTGCACTCCCATGCTTCTCCACATAGTCGTAAAATAGCAGGTTCCGCTGTTGCGCTTTGTCCGGCGAGAAAGAGTTCCGGTGCTCCATTCCACCTTCATTAACCCACTCTCCCTCTACGAAATATCTCATTCTTTCTCAAAGGCGGGCAAAGCACTAGTAACTCCTCTAAGGTTGCACCAGTGTTCAGGGCGGTGGTGATTACTGGTGGTGGTGACTGGTAACGTGTATAATCGTTTGCTCTTGAAAATTCTATTAAAAACGTTTCTTTGAAAAACAACGCTGTTTCTTACTGAAGAAAAAAAGTCACAATACAATACACCATCTAATTTTAGTGGTATGTATTTACACAACAAAAAACATTTCTCCTAATTCTCCATTATGAATAGATAGGGACAAATGGATGTTACCTAATAGATATATAATTCAATTGAAGATACTATAAATTGAAAAATAAAATAATTTCATAATATCAAATATTTATAACGTTAATTCAGTTGTAAGTCTGAAAATATTATTTAATTATTGATCGCAGACATTTTTGCAGTTTAGGCAGAGAGTAATATTCGTTACATAAAGTCTCTATACTTTTGAATATTTTTCTTTTAAGAATATTCCGATAGATACCAAATATTTATTCAAGCTCTTGAACCATGTAAAACAGATGTCTACACTTGTAGGTAACCACTCAGATAATTTTGAAAGCATTATAAAATAATCAGATACTAAATATACTTTGAGCGTTTTAGAGGAGTCGTAAATTTACGGTCAATACAATATCTGCTTAGCTTCTAATAAATTTCGGCCTCCGAAACAGGTCCTGGTCTTGTAACTAATAAACATGTGCTCAATAGAGATTATCATGGAACACTTAAGAGCAATAAATAACTACATAGTTGTGATATATTCAAGAATTTTGTTGTACTTAAATATATTTTTACTAGATTTAAATGTATTTTTACTCTGGATAGAAATATCTATATGCTGAAATTAAGAGACATTTTTCAATATTAGATTTTTTTTTCATATAAGAAGTAAGGTTAGCGTCAACTGTTTGTAAAATAAATATTAAGACTTTTTACTGAATAGCAAGTAGTTCTCTAAATAAACTTAGAAGTGATAATAGTTATAATGCATTATGTGCTTTAAATAATCAAATTACTTATTCATCTATTATGGAGTTTAGTTTCCTCGCATGTCCTACTTTGAATTCTATTGAAAAGTATACCATTGAATATTTGAATTAAATGTCACAATATATTTTTTTTCCATTCTGGTACATATAATATTACAGTCACTTTAAACAAACCTTTTTTTTATTTTCAGATCTCATCAAGATGGTTTAAATCAACGTGCCTGATTTTTAACCATCTTCACGACGTTAGGTAAAAGGTTAGTTCAATTTTTCATGGTGTTATAAGCTTATTTAAAACAGGACAGAGAAGTTCAACGAAGATACTTTAAACTGAAGATCTGAAGCCTCTAATATTTAACGAAACCGCCATATTTCTCTGTTCAAGTTTTCATTTCCCCTACTGGAATAAAACAAAGATGAAGCTTTTGCGACTGCTGCTCATTGGTGATCCATAAGTACGAAAGAGATAGAGCATTTATTATTTTATCTCATATTTCTCTTAAACAAATCGGAAAGAGCGAAAGGAATGCAAGACTGGACTAACATGGCGCCGTAAAGTAGGCGATGGCGGCTCAGCTCAGATCTGTACGCACACGTTGCATACATGCAAATATTGTACGTGTTGTTCTTAGACTACATTTTCAACATTGGAGGAGGGTCTTAAATTCCAGTTGTCTTCAACATTTGGAAAAAAATATTTCATTTGTAACTTTAATAACACTGATTTGTGTCTTGTCATTTATATTAAAGTAAAATAACTTCCTAATTTTTTAAACATGAATAAATTTTAATTTTGTTTTTTATAAAAAAAGACGTAATAATTTCATTTCAAATGGAATTTAATACAGCTTCTTTAAACTAATTATATTTTGAGTAAGCATATTTAAACTTGTTAAAAAATATATGTTTATACCTAATACATTAATATACCTGCCCATATAAGCAGTGACAGTAAGCGGAAGTAATAAATTCATTATACGAAAATCATTTGGCTATTAAAAAACTTTAATTTGTAAGTTGTTTGCTAAGATTTGTTTTAGCTAAAAGTGAATTTCAGTCAATGAACTTCTTTCATTTTACTTTTATAAATTACTACTAAATAAAAATTTTCAAAAATACGTGACTGCATTATTTGTATTTATTACCAATCTACTAAACTATATTGTTTTTTCCAGAAATTGTTTTTAATTTCGCACTGGTTACGAATCTATGACCGGTTAAGAATACTATCAAAGTTTTAAGAAATACCACGAGATGGCGCAAATAAGAAACTTGAATATTCTGAAATTTAAAAAACATAAACATTTGAACATATTTCGATTATAAAAACACGCGATCATGTTCTTTAACTATGAAACTTAACGTATATATTTTATAATTCATTTATTCATTGAATGATGATCATTGATCAAACAAAAGATTATCATTATAGTATGACTATTGCTTCACAGATGGCACTGTTATAATATAATAAATTCGAATTTTTAACATTATTTAATTCTAACATTCATAGTCTTTGTTTTTAAACTATTATATTACTTACCCTTAATTTATTTCTTTAATTTTCTTACTAAACTTAAAAATTTCTTATACAGTAAAATTAATTAGTAGAATGTAGGAATCCACAGATAAAATAAAATAAATTTAACTTGTAAACAGTATAATTTTTAGCCACGAATTAATACGAATTGGCATAAAATAAAGAATTTTAATATTCTTCATGTCAATTCTATCTGTACGCTATATCTTTATAAATCCTGATATCATGGCAGTTCTTCTTGGGGATTTCGATTTCGGTTTTACTTTATAAGCTAATTTTTTTTTTTAACTAAATTTCGCTTCAATTAAATATTCGATTGGGGAGTCATTATTAAAGAAACATGAGATATAAATAAGTATTTAATATATTTATAAACATGTAATTCTATAACTTAGGTGCTTGATATTATAAATAAAATTTTGATTAGGATGTTGATTATAAAATACGAAATAATTAACATTTCATTTAAACGATGTTAAAGTAATGAAACAACATTTAAAATATTTAATTTTGTGTTCCAAAATTACACTTAACACAATAGTTTCTGCGCTAATTTTTATTTTAATTATAAAACTAGATTAATCATTGTCGAAAAATCGAAAATCTGACACAAAATAAATTACATATTTTTTTAGTGGGCACTATTTACGAAGTCCTTGCGCAAGCGCTTCCAAGAAAGGCAAGCTGACCCAGTATTCTATAAAAATTCAAATTAGTTTTTTTAGCGAGCAAAGAGAAAGCTGCTGTTGTGCAATTGCATCGTCAGTACAATTTTATCTTTTGTGGGTGTTGGAAGTGTAGAAAAGATTTAGAATCATGCAATATTTAAGTAAAATAAAGCTTAAAGTTCAAATATCAAAAATATACAATGACAAGCTCCTGTTGCGAAGATATAAAACAAAATGGCGTCGCAGACCCAGGTAATGAACTTAGTTAAATGAAACAACTTTTGGTGCGTTATTTAAGTAATGATGGAAGTAAAGAGAATTACGTCACATAATAATTTTAACATTATTGTTCTTGTTCTCTTTAAGTCTAAAGTTCAAATCGCAAAAGTAAGTATAGATCAAACAATTCGGAATACTGTCGTGATCTTAAATATTTCACGTAGTTCTTTTTTAAAATCCTTGTTTTGCCATCTTATTGTTTTTCAATTTGTCAGCTGCAGGAAAGATTTATAAACATTTAAATATATACATATCACGAGACATAATAACGAAATCTTTATCATCGTTAAGTTTTAAACAATTTATTATATTTTACAGTAATAATTTCTACTAGGGACTAACAAAGCCCATTATTTATTATTATATATACTAATAAGTAATCTCATAAATGAATATATAGGACAGTTACTTCATTACAAATAATTAGTTTTAATGTCATGTAAATAGGTATACATATCTCTCTCTAATTTGTGCTTTTAAGAAAAAAATGTGTGCATGAATTAGTATGGTTTTTGTAATTAATCAAAGACTTAAAAGGTAAGAAAGGTTAAAGAGAAGACAAAAGGGTTTGTATTGTACATTTTTCTATGTGACACTCTAAACTGATAAAATGTTTTTATATTAATAGTTTCCAATATAAGTAGCTATGTATTTTTTAAATATGTATCGAAACACTGCAACAGCTATAATTATAATGTTCTTTTAAATCAATATCATCATTAAATTGAATTCAGAATTAAAAATTTAATTGGTTTTTAACGCAACCCTCGATGGCATATCCTCGTTTAGTTGTTAGTCATTAATGAATATTGATACAAGCCTCACATAAAAAGCATGATATCTAATGGCTCTTAGCTGAAATGTTTCAATTTGATTAAATTATTAAGTGAGGGACCGATCTGACTAGCTGTGTGTGTGTTTGTGGCGGTCTTGCGTAGCTTTCAGACTTTAGTAATGTAAGCTTGATAAGTTGCCCTAATAAAAGCTGTAACAATTTATTTGACATGTCTAGTGTCCATTAATTTCTAATATAAATTAAAAATACACAGTTTTTAGTTTTTACAAACGTCCAATGACTTAATAATTATAGATTTTTTGTAAAGCAACATCTGGTTCGAATAGGGTTATTAAAAAATATAATTTATAGAAAAAATCTCATATATAACACGTGTTTCTAAGTTTACGTAAAAAATATAAAATATAATTTTTTGTCTTCCAACGATTAGCGTTAGTATATTTTAAACAATCATTGAAAACTGGCAATAACATTAGAAATGTTAGTGTTAACGTAAACTACAATAAATAATTACATCAACGTAAACTCCAAATTATAAATTAATCCATTTCATAATAAATCCATTTTTTAAAATTAAAATGCTTTTCGTAATTCTTCAAATAACAATCATTACATATTTCATAAAAAAAGGATCTGAAAATTATCAGTACACTTTGAAGTAATAACAAAAAAGTATAACACAAATCTATATTTTAAAACATTATTGAAGTTGATAAATATCATTACTCTCAATAGTCAAAAGGTAGATAGGACATAGAAGCAGTCTCAGTTAGACTTTCGAAAAACAGTACTGTTGTTGTTTTTTAAGAAAGTTTGTAAGGTCTGGACATGGTTTATGAAAGCACGTCGATAGTATCAAACTATCTGCTTGTCTGTGATAGGCTTTAAGACATTTTTTTTAACCACGTAAACTGAAATTTGAACATGTTATGCCTAGTTTATTTTTCTTAAGGATGTCGTAATAAATGCAATTTAAAATTGTAGGTATCTAAATAATAGTAATAAAATACCCTATTTAAGGAACAAGCTCTTACCAATATTAAATAAGAACTGTTTTATGAAGTAAAAACAACTAATGTTTTGACAATGACAATTTGACAACAGTGCAGCACAGAAAGCACTTTCAAGTTTCTTTTAGGTACAATATTATAAATTATATGCTTATGAATTCGAAAAACCTTGTCGCAAGATATTGACAAATATAATCTTTCTCACTTGAATACTGATCAATTTTAAGGTGCATTCAATGTTGATTCAAAATTACTTAGCTCAGGCTGTGATGAAAATAATGTATAATTTAAGCTATACAATACACAAGTAAAATACAATTTAAGCTAGGTATTTAATCAGTGTTCAACAAAATTTTATTAAATGGTTAAAATTATTTATGAGGCATGTCCGCCGACAATCTAAATGTTATACCTATTTCGGAATGACATGTTTGGACTTGTGACCACTCCACTGCAGCTTGCAGTAATGCAGTTTAGATACAATAAAACGCACGGAACTGTGCCGTTCTGACTTGTCTGCAAATGATGCAGTGCACAGATGCAGCAATCCCCGATCTTCTCCCTCGCGTTCACCCACTGCGACCCTTTCGTGACTAACTTCGCAGCGCCAGTGTTTCATGCGTTGTACTATACTGTTGGCTACCGATATTATCGATGCGGTGACGTTGGGGACCTACGGCATAACATGCGTTCCAAGGAACGCAACAAGTGGTTTTATTAATTTGACTTCATTTAAAAGCTCTCGTCCGTCAATTATCCTGTAGCCAGAATTCGAACTCAGTACGTAAATTCGAGGGCAACGCTCTTGAGCTTAAGTCACTACGGCTCTCGTTTTATATAATTTATTTAAAAGCCAATGAAAACGAATAATCGTACGAACGAATTTGATCCACAAGCTTTAATATATTAGATGTGTAGTTTTTAAAAATATTTTTCTATAACATCTTCTAAACTGTATTTATTTTTTAATAAGAACATTTTACTAACTACAACTGTATCCGAAAAAAATCAGTGTTGAAATATTCATTGCGATGTAAAAAAAACCCGGTTAAATACGAGTCGAACTCATATGAAAGGGATTTCGTAATATTAATCACAACATTCGTCCGAGGTGAAATCAAGCAACACATTTTGTATATATTTTCTCTTCACGACTAACAAACTACGACATATTTCACATATGAATTAAGGGATTTAAGATTTAGTTCAGGTTTTTATTTAACTATGAGTGAAGCCCTAAATTTAATATTTAATCAAAATTTTAGTCTTAGTAGTTTCGAATATGAAGGGCAATATCTATTTTCATACAGTTCTTTTCATATCTTTGATACAATATATTTGAAAATTATAAAAATGGGCATTTCTCACAAAAAAAAACCCATTTATTTAATACATGGCATAATAGACTAGATAAAGTTTTTTTTTTAATTTTCTAAATGACCCCCAAAATTAAATTCAATTATGACTTTTTTTTCATCCAGTAGATTCAGAAGAAACAATCTGTGACAAACTAAAGGCAGACGGACAGACACGATAGCGATTTTTCAAAGATTTCTTTTTTTCATATGATGTACGGAATATTAAAAACCAATATCGCCGACGCATAATCAAATGCATGATACAAAGTTATCAGCGCCAATAGGTCGGCACCGGGCTTTATGTCGACGCGGGTGTTCCTCAAGTGCGCAGCTGTAAATTATACCTGTCCCGCGCGCGCCGCCCTCTAGCTGGACCCGATCAGCGGCCGGTTTATAGCCTCGTTACCGCTAACAAAGCTCGTAGCTTTCTTTCTGTGCCCTAGGAGCAGTGCTTCCTAATGAAGCTACAGGGGAACATATGATTTTAGAATATAGGGATCGTATGTATTAGGATATATGTATTAACTCAATTATTATGTGAAGGATAGATGAACGAGTATAAAGTTACTAATTAAAAATAAATATAAACTTAAAATGTTGTTTTATGGCTTGTAGAAAGGTAAAGCGTAATACAAAATATCAGCCACGCTGATTGGTTTTGGTCTCAGAAATTTTCAAATTTAATTTCTCTTCAAAATTGTAAATACAAGCGGTTTCCTTCGTAATAACTTTATATACAATAGATGATATTGAAATTTTTGTAATAATTTACAGGAACTATTGTCATTAAATATATCTTCGCATGTCATTTACGAAAAAAATATTACGCACTCTTTAAACTTGCAATTTTAACTAGTACTAAAATTATGTACCTTCCTACTAGACAACGTCTCATTAGGTATTTTCTAATTTGTCAGCATATAAGGTCGCTAAGAAATGATTTGTGCTCCGTCAGTATTTACCACACTCAATGGTCCTTTTTCTCTAGTATGAAAGCATCTTAGGTATTTGAAATAAGGAATATATTTTTCGCGGGGAAATCCTGGCAATAATAATAATTCATAGCGCTACGCGGCCCCCCCGCTAGATGTACGCGGACACAAGTAATCCATTTATGCATGGGGCGAATTTTATGTACCGAACTCTTAAGACCCTTGTGCTTCGCTTAAGTCATACACGGTAGAAATTTAAAAGCTTTCAGATTTCTTTTCTGCAACAACATTCAACGTAAAAGTACCCGTTTCGTTATTAAGTTTAAAAATGACTGCCTTCTTGGGTTTAAATCAAATTATAAATATATGTTTTATTGAAAATGTTACTTCATGACTATTTGTACTGCTTGCACTACTAAAAATACATGTTTCTCTCAGTTCACCTCAGATAAAAAACAGGACATTTTTCAAAGCAAAATTTACTTATTCCCAGTCCTGGATTTGTCAATAGGCCGTGTAGGCCGCGGCCTAGGGGCGGCAGCGTCCTAGGGGCGGCAGATTTGAGTAAATTATTATTTTAGAAAGGTACATGGGGCGGCGGAAATAAAGTGGCCTACACTCATAAAAAATATAAATCCGCCACTGCTTATTCCAAATTATTACTTTCAAAGTTTTACTGTAAATAAATTTATTTTTGTAGTATCAACCTTAAAAAATTAAATCTTAATTGTTTCGATGAGTATATGTTACGACATTTGTTAAAGTTTAAAAGTAAGATATTATCTATTTTACCACTTTCAGACTTTTACCAATGCCTTGGTGATACGTTCAGATATATTTTTAAATTTCTCGAGCCATTTAGGAGTTACCTTTATAAAGCCGGTCGTTTTAAGGTCCGTCTTTATAAGGGTGCTTTTAAGTAACGTTCAACAGTCTAATGAATTTTGAGAATGTCTGCGGCTCAGGCTATTAGAGGAGAATATTATTTAAGCACTGCTTAAACTGTAGATTTAATATACTTCTGTTCATTTTTAAAAAGGTTTTTGTGCATCTGAATAGAATATTCCATATTAAAAAAAAAAATATTTAGATAAATTTAAGAATAAAAAAAATTAAATATATTCGGACCAAACAATAATGATGTGTATAGATACTTTTTAACTCTGCATCATACAAACGTGTATAAATACGATATTTTCATTATGACATTATAAGAATTTATTATTACATCAATAGTTTTAATTAGAAAACTGTCATTATGGGCCTACTAAAAAACTCTAATTATATTTAATATTCAGTAACGTTCTAAGATTCATGTCTTATACAATATTTTAAAACACAGATCGTTTTTTTATTATTTTCTAATTTCCTTAGAGTACTCAAAAGTACAGAAAAACCAGCAATATATTAACATTTTTTTTTTTATTAGGTGCTTGTTTTTCCTTTGTTTCTTTGTGCATAGTTTCTTATTTAGTAACTGTTTTTATATAACTTAAATAACAATACGACTTTATATCAGTTTCTAAAGTTGTTCAATGCTTTCATATGTAAATAAATATGAAAAAAAAATTGTTCATTCCCACTAGGAACAACTGACTATTCAGCTTATTAGAGATTGTCGTATTTCAGTCCGTAGAGTGATAGGAGTCTAATATTTCCGCCCTCAGCGCCCCCGACGGAATTTGTCCGCGGAGTGAACGTTTTAATTGGATTCGAGCGCGAATATTTCCTAATTACCGCCCGCGGTTCCCGAGTTAACGCAGATTCCATCTTAAGACGCGCCGCCCGACTCCCGCCGGCAGTTCGCGTTCTGAACATACCTCACTTAAGTATAATACCGAATTTCTCTTGATTTTCTGCGAAATTGAATTAAGTTTAAAATGTTTTAAGTAAACTTAGGTCGTAAAGTATAACGATGTAATATTAATATTGTTACAGAAATTTCAGTAATATGTACTTTTATTATATAATACCAATGTAACTTTAATTATGACAAATATAGTCAATGTCAATATATAAGTAAGTTCAATAATCATGAGTTCAAAATGTAACTACGAAAGAAATAACTTCGATTCCCATTTTTCTTTGATTTTTGAACGTTCGCAATTAAAACAAGTTTGGTAGCGATTCGATCAATAGAATTTATTTTTTAGTTTTTCGAATGTTTTCGATATGTTTTGTCAACGATTAATACACTTATTTCTTAGGACTAGGAAATCACTTCACAACCCGTCACATGATCGCCCCCCGCCATCCATCACAAGTCATCTGGTTATAGACAATTAGTACTATCCGTGCGAAGCCAGAGCAGGTAGCTGTGAGTAATGTATAACTCTATAATACCTATACATTCATGTACTCACTTAGTTCATAAATTTCTTCTTGTATACCCCAACGGCACTTAATCTAAAAAATGCCATTACAGATCGGACCTCCAATCAGAATTAAATCGTTATAATCGTAATGGAGTTTCTGGTTGCAAAGACTTTGTTGCAACCTGCCTCCGCGCAAAGATAAGGCCCCGCGGGCGGCTATAATTTCACGCTTATCTGCACCGCGATTTAAAAAGTTTCAGCTTTACATTTGTACCTCGTTGGAAATTAGATTTTCAAATGGAAATTAACCTCCACAGTGGTATAACTAGATTTTTATTACTCTTTTCCTTGCGCGAAATAAAAAAGGATTTTTTTCTTCATTTTTCTTTACCCCGTGAACATTCAGAGCTGGCAAATCAAACCTTTCGATATACTATCAGAGTTCATTTCTATCTCAAGAATGATGGCAAAAGTTTTTATGGTACGTAGAATACTTTTGTTTCGATTTGATACGGAATCTACTATTGATATATCTTACGTATCTATTACGTAAGACATATGAGTATACATATATATGTAATTAGACACTGCCTGTGACATGTAATAATTAACATTTAGCATGCAACCAACCACTAAAATTCAAATCAGTTCCTCTACTACGAATCTTCATCCTGCCAACGAAATACTGATACAAAAGGATTAACATGTATCGAACATCTATGCAAGTGTTAATTTTTATTTATATTAACCGCTAATCAATTAGATAAAATTTTTACTTACGTTTTTTACCAAATCGCATTATTAGGTATCATTAATTTCCGTGAAATAACACCATATACAATAGGATGCATATAATTAGATCAAGATCTGAGCTATTTATTTCTCTTTTTTTCCGCTTTCATTATTTGTAAAAAAAATTAGTTTAAAAATTTTAAAAAGTGCGACATATCTACTACGTATCGCGAACACGACAGCGTCACTAAGGGTTCAAAGTCGGGCACCTGCGTCTCTGTAATAAGAAAATGTAGGTTTCTTCCATTCTATCTCTCGTTTTGCCTTCAGAAATAAGCTGGCAAGACTTTTGTATGATTACTTGTTGTTTTATACAGCTTCAACATGTCTACAGATATTACAATTCATATCTTTAAGTAAGAACTTTATATGTCATATATCGAAAATATACCTATATTAAACTGACTAACCTTGGCGAAAATATTCACAGAACAAAGTCAAAAGTCTCTTAACTTATAACAAATTTCAATAAAACACTGGTTTTTATAATGCCTATTTTTACAGCAAGTAAGTATTTATTAAATTTTACATATGTATATCCGTATTTTGTATCTGTGCGAATTGTAAACTAGGGCTAGTCACTATTACTAAATTATAGCTTATCTCAAAAAAAATTACACACAAACTGATACTGCAAATAATCTTGTTAAATTTAAATCAATTCCGAACATTATTGCATATAAATTTCTAAGGCGATATTTTTTTTCCTGCACTATTACTCCAGATAAAAAATGATTATTGTTTATCAATATTAATATAAAAAATCATCTTTACAGCAACGAAAGTTTCAATAAATTGCCAAATTTATTTGCAACTTTGATTTTGAGTGAATGCACTTATGCATTATGAATTACAAATACAAGTACGCAATTTAGTATATACCTAAAATGTAGCGCTTAATCAATGAACTCAAGTTAGTTAAAGCACGTACTGTGTTTATTACTCTGTGAGAATAATGATGATTGTTTCAAACTAAAAACTTAATACAAAATATGCTCAAAATATTTTATTTAGTACATTAATAAATAAAAATGTAAGTTCTTATTAGTAATTTGGGTTGTTAATATACCTAACCTAACCTAATACATAATAGCGACGAGTAAAAATCTAATTAAAAATATGTTATAAAGGAATCATATGTTTTTATCAAAGTGTCTGTACATTTTTTATTAAGTAGATATATTGAATTTACATAAATTAACACGAACGTTTTTTTTTTCAATCCGCGCTGCCCTCTTAGATTATAAATTATCACATGCGCATAAGTATATATACCAATAGCGGCGAGATTCGATGCGCTCTCAATAGAGCCGCCTCCCAAATTTTATGTTTGAATTTAAATTGGAACATTTCATAATAATATGTTTCGTGAGAGGCCGCGGCGCCGCACCTCGCCTGCTCCCCATCCCCAGTTTGCACATTCTCTAAATTGCCCTCCTTGCCCGACCGTTTCTCTAAAATTGTGGATATACAACAAACTGTCTCTGGCGATGCACCGAAAGTTTCATCGTATTTATATATAAGTTAAGTGTTTAGTACATTTATATAATGTAATTACAATTGTCATTTTCTTTTCAGAGTTAACTGCCTAAGAATATATTTTGTCTTATTTTACCTATTATAAAGTTTCCAATAATTTATAATACTGTTATAACCAAAAATAGAAATTATTATTTCAAATAATGGCACCTAATATTGTAATTGTATACAATCTATTTATTTGATTTATTTATAGAGGTAAAAATATTTATTTAAGCGTGCGATTTTCACAAACTTGTAACAGCCTTGTGTTTATTGGAGGTCACTTCTTAAGAAGCGATTTTCATATGAGGTCCCTGACATGAAATTTTATGTGGAGAGAAATTAATACAAGCGTTAACTCAAGTGTTATATTTATTCCATCTGAACGACAGCAAGAGTACAGACTCCGACAACAAAAAAACTGAAAGGAACACAAAATATTAATTGAGATAAGCTAGCCAAAAAATTTAAAGCTGAGGATCAGCGAGCATACAGATTAAGACAAAAATCTAAATATTATAAGAGATGCATTTATTTACTATATTTGCCTATTACCTAATCGAAGACAATTGCAGTTTCCAATCGTGTACCGGAGCAAACATCCACCATTTTTTTATTTCTTATTTATTTTTTCACTTACTCACTATACCCAATAAGTAATCAGTAAGTATGATGATTAATTGTAGACTTTCGACTGTGTGTATTTTGTTTCATAAAGTATTTATTTTGTTAGGACGGGCATCAATGTCTTGGTTAAAAACCTAACACAATTTTTCATCAGTCTAAGAAAATTATAGAAGTATTTATTTAACACAAATCAGAAGATTTTTTCAATGCGCTAAAATGATCAAAACAATAAATGAACACGAGAAAACGGCGTTGTAAGTTAATTTTCAGATGCGATAATTGATTTATAATACACTAGAAAAAGCCCTAGCTATAAATAATTTTTATTTTCGGAGAATAATTTATCATTTAGTGACCATCTAAATTCATTTACTTATTAAAACTACAACAAATAATCTAAAAAAAACGTTTTAAACTTGATTTTTGAACATGCACGCACGTACAAAGGCCGAGATCATCACCCACAATTCTACGATTAGTTCAATATTTACATACCGTTTTGCTTTTTTTGAATTTATCAACTATTTATGCAACATTTCGAGTATTGTATCGATTTTATAACGTGCAATAAATACGGTTTATGCAATAATCCATATTAAGAACTTGCCGTGATGCAATTGTCGTGAAATACATTGTTGATAATGAAAAATAATGCTGGGTTCCAATAACATATTGCCGAAAAAATTAAATAAATCAATATTTATTTACATAAACTAAATTCAATATTAATTTTATCTTTTTGTTCGAACGTATAGTAATTATTAAGGGAAAAATTGGAATAAGTTAAAGTTATTGTGTTGGCATCTTCCATTTTGCATTCAGCTACACAAAACTTACCAACATTGTCACTTGCTAATACCACCTGTCTAACAGTCATACCAATATTCAGAGTAATGATATTGCTAATATCGTCCACATTTTAATAAATAGCAACTCCTCCAGGTCAAAAATTTAAGACATCAGTTATTATTGGTCTGAAGTTGTTCGCTATTCCGCTTCCGAACAACTTCATACTGTAGTCTTTGTATCACTGTGATAAAAATTCACTCTTATTATTTTTACATAACGCGCCAAAAGAAGTATAACGCGAAAATATGCGAAATAAATTAAAGATTTTTTATAAATGAGTTATTTTTGTTTATTTGGCCTTACATTTATTTGGCCTAATTACACTTAGAAATAATGCTAAATATAAATTAATTACATAACTATTGATTTCAATTTTTATTTAGTGATACCGATCATTTTCAAAAACCTTAAAACACAATATTTTTTGCATATTTTAAACAGTTGCCCAAGAAAGCCCATAAACCGGTCTTTCCACTCAACGAAAGTTAAAACCAAATTAAGATGCTAACAATTTTAATTGGTTTGCTCAACTCGTTACTTTGTTGTGTGCATCGAGACCCCTACGGGCGTTTCAAAATAATATACGAAAATTTATGAACGGTAGTCGGCTACCTCCTGCCGGTCAATTAAATACTCTCGCATTTTGATGTGAAGTTGGCGATCACATGTCAGGATTGCGAAAGGCTTACATTACCATTTTCAGATTCTAAAACATATTGGAATACTTTGAGCTCAACGAAATATTGATGGTTGATATTGAAAATAATATATTTTTTTATGATATTTGCTTAAAATAAGATATAACAGTGTAATAATAATAAAAGGTTTAAAAACCTAATAATTATCAATTATTAAATGTATATCTCTCTAAAATAATTTTGAATCCTTCCTATTTTATTTAACAGTATCGTAGTTTGACGTCATTGTTTCGTATTACCCTTTTAAATGTAATCAATTGGAAACGGTTATACTTTACTTATATTTATTTATTAAATTTAGTATGGCAAACACAACAAAACAACAAACAAAAATTCGAAATATAAATATTAGGATCTACATAATTCTTCTGTTTTGCTAGGGGCCGTCCATATATTACGTCATTCTAAATTAGGGGGTTGGTCAGGATGACGGTAAATGATAGATAGGGTGTTTCGGAATTGACGTCATTCTTATTTATTTATTTATAGTTTATTGTTCACGTACAAAAGATTATTTCTAAAAGAAATTTTTCCAGCACACCAGTAAGTGAGACTGCAAATGTGAGAGGGCGGCTAGCGTACAATACTAAAATAAACTCATAATAAACATACATAATGCAACATAGATGTACACAAATACAGTAATAACTACAGATAAAATACTCTAACAATAATATTACATATAATACTAGTTGCCGCCCTGGTTTGCCCGTGGTATTTACATGTATTATACATATAAACCTTCCAAGAATCACTCTATCTATTAAAAAACCGCATCAAAATCCGTTGCGTAGTTTTAGAGATCGTGATCCAGAATTTAAAGAATGGGTGAAAACTCCGTGGAGTTATCCAAAAAGTAAAAATAGGGAATAATAATATATAATATTGTTATTCCTATTTTTACTTATATTATATTATGTCAATGATTATTGCCAAAGTAAAAATAATAAAAGGTGATTCTATAACCAAGTGTTTTAATCATATAAATACCCTATTTTTCTCAAATCTGCAATGTTTTAATTTTGTCAAACTGGTAATGACGTCAATTTTGGGAGTAGGGGGGGGGGTCATTAAGAAATGACGATAGGATGATTGTAGGGGGGGGTCTAAAATCTGAAAAAATCGATGACGTAATTTATGGACGGCCCCTAGTATGATTCTTAATTATTGGAACAATATAATTTTTTTATTTATACAAATATTATAATAAATTAATTGTAAAATGCCAATGATATGACTATGAGTAGTATAATATACAATTTCAATGAAGCAAATATCTTCATGAATCCTATAATCAAGGATTTAATTGCAGTAGATTTTCTGTAAATTACCTGTAATAACATTTTCCTATAATGTATGCTACTATATTAAATATTTAACCCATAAGTATCTATACCGAGTATGTCGTACAGATGTTATTTACCGAAAATAAATCGGAGCCGGCGGCGCGCGGGCGCAGAGTCGTGGCGGTCAAAGACCTCACCATCTGTTCGCCCTTCACGATCTGGAACACATAGGGTTGACATTCTTTTATAACAGTACAATGTTAAATTTTTTTAACATTGATTTTTATTAAATGACTTAAAATTGATTTTTTAATGGTTACAAATTAAAGTAAATGTTTCAAAATAAACATTCCAGAAAAAAATTATTTCCTTCATTTAAAACATGTATTTAAGCATCAACAATATAAAATATATTTTGTAGTATTTTCTCAAAATAAACAAGTACAACAATGTGTAAACGTTAGAACTGAGCCCACCTATTTTCTATAAAAATATACAGATACCACAGATATGACTTCGCATACGATACTTAGACATATCTTTAGTTTCCCCAAAATCCGTTAAATGTTTCACGGAAGCTTATCGATTTCGGTTACTTAAAGCAACTTTCTTAATATCGTATACAGAAGGGTATCGATTTATTATGATATTTCGTGCGCTAATTAACATACAATCTGTGCTAGCTCTATTACGTATACATTGCATTATCGATGTTCACTCGATCTTATGTCAATAACTTGTCGACTATTTTGTATTGATATAAAACACAGAAATCAAAGGATTTGTGAAAGACAAGATGTAAACAAATGGACGGGCATTGAATCAATTAGGCCAGGTTTCTACACAGATACATTTTTAATTAAAACATACGAGACACTATTAGTTAAATTTTTATTCACAACGATTATGTGAATAATTTAGAATTAGCTTAGACTCAATACGTTCCTATAAATATGTGAAAGACACTTGAAGATACAGTACGAATCCATCACGCTGGAAGATCTACCAGACCGTTACACTCACTCGAAAACGGTAGTCGGAAAATAAACATTTGACAGGAACAAACGGCTTTGAGAGTTGCGGGTTTATCGTCTGTCGGTTACAGTATTATGGTGTGAGACCTTTTCCCTCAGTGGAATATTCGCATGACCAAGGCGTCAGCCAGCTTTAAATCCAAAAAGCCTCTAATAGAACATTTATTTGGTCACCATTGTTGACATGTGTTTGCATTCAATTGCTGCGCGCATATTGTCACTTGCAAGACAATATTCTCTATGTTTGCACGGCTGGCGAAACCTACCGCTTCCGATACTTACCTGTGACGTACAACTGTACTAAAACGTACTAGTGTACGTCACAGGCAAAGACTGTATTATAATGTAATGTTACTGTGTTGTAATATAATTGCATTACTTTTATCATCTATCACAAGCAACAATCCAGAAATCACCGTTAAATTATCCGCTTGTTTAGATGGTTATTTTGACGAACAGAAGTCGCACTTAATGAAGAGCAATAGAATCCTAAATAAATATTATTATAACGTATCCATGTTTTCTCATTCCAGAGTACTTTTTTTATTTTCTATAATACTAATATCAAAATTTGTAATAGATCCACATTTATCGGAGACCTAAATTTTAGGACAAGTTCATAATCATACTAAGAAAAACTTGTTAAAAAAATGATGTAAAGAAAAATTTGAATGTTGTTTGGAAAGAACATTTGTCAGGAAATTACTGTAATGGCAATAATTGTTAAACGAATGAAATTGTTTTTATTTGTATTTCGACATTAGACATAATTTTTAAACACTAAAAATATATATAACATATCTACCCATATACCGAGATTGTGAGGAACCCTTAAAATTTAGATACTACTCGGAATTTTCAGGCTGAACCAAAATAAACTAGCATGTGAGCCATTAAAGTGTATGTGATCACCGGAGCCCACAGTTACGCGCCATATTAAGAGAGTTCATTAATCTTTTCAAAATTTGGTTACCGTTGATGATATCAAACTTAGATTTTACATGGTAAGAAATTGTCCGTGAAGCTTTGGTAGTAGAACTCCTGTTATCAACATGAAGGGAACGATAACGGTATAAGGTTGAATAATTCTTCAATCAACAAGTGTACTCCCCACAGTATATGTCACAAAGTATGCACAGAAATGCTATAGTTCTTCCCAAAGTTAAAAGTTTGAGCTGATTGAATATTATACGTTCACTCAAGAATTCAGATCCTAAATGATGATGTTCTTGGATACGTCCTAGAAGCAAAAGTTGATATTGAGGTACCATAGCCCGAAAGATGACAACAGCACTTCAGATTTGGTCCTGCTCTTGAGCTTTTTGGACCTAGTTCTACTTTATTCTCGAAATAATGCAAAACTTGAACATTTCTATACGTCGACACTAAAGATCTCAATACTCTTTGTTAAACTAAATGGAGTGCAAGGGGAAGGGATAAACAGTGATTTTAGCATTAGAAGCTCGAAATTATGTATTTGCAGCGTTTAATTGGACGGGGTTAGTTCAATCTTATTCCAAGAGTTGCTTAAAGAATGGCTCTATATCAGTAATGTATCGACACACATCGACATAATTAGTCTGGCCAAAATATCCACAAGACACTACAGTACATCATCGATATAGTAGTGAATGTTACCAGTTTCCAGTAAATTATTGAAATGCAGAATTAATGAAGTAAAGGGACAGTACACAGTCTGGAGAGACACCGGCATTCATAAGCTTGGAATCGGAGCATGAACTGTCAGTTCATGAACTTGCAGAAATTACCAAATCACCTACACAATTTATTTATAAACTTATTAGAGGGAAGTTTAAATAGAAACGCTTTGTGAAAGATCTCGTAAAAAGGCCTTCGCTGCATCCAAAGGTGTACATTAATCAATCTTTCAACAAAATGCTTCAAGATTTATTACCGAATACATCGTTTTTAATATATTTGCTAAAGTATTTATTTGATTGGAACCATTTTTAGAATTAGAATTCTAATAGAGGGAAATAACAAATTCTACGTTTATGTTTCAAAACTATATACCTGTCAGAATTAATCGTTTAGTCTTTTTTCTTCTGTATCGTTAAAATATCGTCCCGTCCCACTCTTAACCCTGGTCTCCATCCTACTCACGATCCTTGTTGTGATCTCAGTTATACTTTCAATTCCTATTCCTGGACATGGGTTTTCTGTTAGCTACGGTCTGGATTGCGATTCCAGGTTTGTTTTTACCTTAGATCTAACCCACAACACTAATATTGATTCTATTGTCGACGCCAGTCTCGAACTTGGTAATATTATAATTCGTAGCTTATGCTTTGGCCAGAGGAAAATAACACTTAATTTCATATATCCATTTATTTTACGAATTTCCGGAAATTGCATCTTGTACCTAAAGTATTTCTGTTTAACTATTGTGTGTCGAATAACAGTAATTTGTTCTGCGTTGTTGAGACTCTCAAACAACAAGGTTTGTTCTTTGCATAGGCACAGATAGTAAGAAAATTATATCTAAACTACCCATAAACAAAATACTTAGTCACGTTCCAAACGTGTACGATGTTAGTTTAATCGTAGGGCCATATTGGGTTAAGTGGCCACATCAAAACAGCTGCCAACGCATGCTAAAAGTACAGATATGAACTCGGCCGGTTAGATTGCAAGTATCTAAGTGAGTGTGTAAAATAGTTAGAATTTAGTCAAACACAATTTGGACAACTAAGATTCTAAAAAGTATTTTTATGTACTGTAAATGTTTAACTATACACGGTTAGAATCAAAGTTAAAATATGCATTTTTTTTTATTCTTTATAAATATACCTAATCATTCCACCAGGTTTATATGTAAATTTAAAAATCTTCTCAGAAAAATTATGGAAACGGGATCCTCAATAATATTATAATAATTATCATTATTGACAAATATAAAAAAGGGACTGAACTTGTGTACTTATACGTTTACATTGTTTGGCATAATAATAGGGAACGGAAGAATACAAGCATCCTTTGTCCGCCATATTTAATCTTTGTATCCCCGCGCGCTGATTGGCGGATACGAAAATATGGTTGCCAAGTCTTCTTATTTTTAGGTACAACCAATACTAGTGGGTTGCATATTCCGAATTCAGTATAAGTAAATTCGTTGAAAATTTGACTTAATTATATAACAGTTTGCTTATGATTTTTTTCTTGAAATTATACATCATCACAAAGTATTTATGAAATGCTGTCTATCTAGATTTGTAACATTAATGATTTGATTTGTTAATTCAATCCGTCTATCTGTGTGTGGACACTTATTATGTCGTTATTCCTAAAATAAGTTCATTATATATTATTGTATGTTATTATAGGACTTTCTTGTTTTGTAAGTTTTGATGTTCGTTGAATTTCATTCATCAAGACTTTTTAATTTTTTTTTATGTCTTTAAAAAGAGGACTGACTTGAGTATTCAGTAAAGCTTGAAAGAAACACAAAGCCCATTTAAAAAAATATATTATCATGGCGAAGTAGGTGACATCTTTGTATCTATCTATGTCATCGTATGTATATATTTTTAATATATACATGCGATGACATAATAATAATCGTTGTTCGGTGTAAATACGTTTTATTGGTATTACTAAATATTAATCTCACAATTTCGCTATCCAAATACAGAAGGCTTACATTGTGACAAAAAGTATATACAAGATTGCATGTGTCAATTTTATCAAAGTAAACGTGCTTATAGACACTCGATTTTTTCACTTGAAACAAATGTAGATATCCGAACACACATTATGTTTGCTTGTGTTTAAATATGAAGTATAAAAAAACTAGATATCCATCATATTCTGGATATCTCTTTTTTTATTTGGGTTAATATGATATTATAAACAAATTAAGAATTGTGATTTTAAATCGGAACTGAAAAATTATGGTATATTTTTATAAATTTTTAAGAGTGAAAAATTCGGATTTTGAATACTATATATTTTGAATACAAAAGTAAACAAGAACACAAACAAAGATAAAAGTAAATCTTACCATAAAATCGATCGATTTTGAGACTCAATTCTATCCATTACGTTGGCACTAATGTCAATCAGTTTTTGATGCATTTCTCTAGATTTTATTGAGCGTTTTTCATAAATGCTTACTCGATTTTGTCGAGCGTCTAAAAAGTAAAGTCAAGTAGGTAAGGTACATAAATTACAATTATGTGTATAAAGGAAAATGGAAATAATCTTTAATATCTAAACTGTTTTAAACAATTTAATTGTAATTTTATTTTATTTCAAAAGATTGCGCGATTATTTTGATGACATGTTTTTGGTTTTTTTAAAATAGTAAACATGTTACTACATTAATGGTATAAGTTAATTTCTTAATTCCTCTGGAAAGGTTAAATAATCTGTTGCTAAAAGTAGAGCTAAAGCATAACACAAGGTTTGTGGCCTGTCTACAAACTGCAAACTAATATACTAATATTTATATTAACCATAAACAATAATTATTATTTTGCTGACATTCTACAATTAACAAACTATTACGAGTTGTCAATAATTTTTCAAAGTATGATATAGTATGTATTATTTGAATCCATAATCATGAATCATCATGGGCTTATTTTATATTCTTAAACCTTAAAATGAATTCATGGTTTCAGATATTATGTATTTAACTTTCGCACAATAGGTACAATCAAAAGGGATCTCTATGCAAAATTCACATCAATTTTAATCCGCAAACCGTGAGCGTATAAACTTTCTCACATGTACATAAAGGTATGAGCCAGGAGCAGTTACAAACAGAGTTATCGTACGGGAGCTCGTACGAAGTTATTGGCGGAGTTTCAGTTCTGCGGTAACGGATTAACTCGTCACGGGGCGGTTTACCGACACAGCGTTGCAGGTTCGCGTTATGCTGAAAGTGTTCGTTGGTGTGGACATTGACAAATGGTTCTAAGTCGTGTTTTAAGATACCATAGAGGTTAATTTATTATGACGGGTGCACCTAGTTTGGTCGGTTTCACGTTTCTGCCCTCGTTCGATGCGGAGTGAGTTGTTTAGTTCGGCTTAGACGACGTTTCCGGCGAGTTGCCGGATATCTGCGGTGTTCCTTTGAATCGCGAATACAATTTCACGAATGTCACTGTATATAAAATTTGAATTATATAATTTTGATCGCATAATACAAGGTATACATTTGCCGGTCCTATCAATTAAGTATACCATCAATATTCAACAAAGAATAATTTAAATTCTTCTATACAATTCTCAAGGATGCAATGAATTATATAAAAAAATAAACTCCTTCAAATGTTAAAATCTTTACAATTAGACAAATGAAAACATAATAAATACAATATTCTTATACAGGAACTAACATAAGCCGATTTGAATTCACAACCTCATATTAAACGAAACCTTTATTAAGGCCGTCAGTGTTCGGGGCTCAGCCCGCCGGCCACATTTCCGAAGTTACGTCCTTCCGCCGAGACGGGGGTAATTTAATAAATACCTACCTACACACTCGGGGAAACTCATTCCGCTTCATCTACGACGGCGGTCATTCGGCCCGCGCCGCCGCTGATTAAATAATATAAATGCTCATCTTCTTTCGCGTCGCTGCCTTTGTCTGTATGCTTAACTGGTGTTATATCCATCTTTGTCTCTAAATTTCCGATGACGTCTCTAAAGACGTCATCGGAAATTCACGATATTAATTTTCAAAGTAAATGTCTGGTACCTGAAGGCGTTTCACGGTGGGGCTGACAAAGTCTTCCAAAATCAACTGCGCCGCAAAGTTTACGCAAAGTATTTTGAACCTGTACGGACCCTTAGTTTCTACAGAATTTGCGCTAAAAGACTTAGTTTTTTTAAGGGAAAAACAGAATTTTAAATATTATGACGTAAGTCCATGTTAATGGAATAATTTTCAAGATGCGAATGAAAAAAAATTAAATATTCTTGGACTGATTGACGAAGTTCATTGTAAAAATGACAAGAGTAATTGGAATTAGAATATTAGTAAATACAAATGAAACTTCTCATGAAAGACCTCTTATACGCTTGACTAAGTAACTTAATTTGAATTTATAAATGTGTATAAAAGAAAATGAATCTCATCAAAAACATACGGCTAACTTTTCATCAGTATCGTCTTTATTTTATTTTTAACTACAAGAAATATATGATACAAAAAATATATAAACATTTTTAATTACGTTATTATTAGTAGCGTTCTGACAATTTAAATATGTAAAACAATATTTTAAAAAATAAAGAAAATTTCCTGTGTGACGATAATTTTCTAATTGAAAAATGGAGTACTAGTTTTTGTTGATGTACTGAGAGTCTTTAAAACTTGTCAAGTATAGTCTGCAGACTTATAAATTCACACAATAATATCTTCAGAATTTGCATGCGTAACACGTTTCGTTTATTTTTTTAAATAACAAAATACACATAGTCTAAACGAAAAATGATCTGTTTCTTGTATGGATTTGATAAAAAAAAATGTACTTCTTAATCTTTACCTATTTTTAAAACAGTAACATAGAACTAAAGTCTTATATGGTGGTTTTAGTGTGATATTCTTGTTTTTAAGCACTTTTTGTTATAATTTTATATCGATAAAATCATAATTATTAAATTGCTTTTCAAAAATAAAGTGAAATAAATTAGGTGTAACAAATGTACCTACGCAGGTATTTGTTTGAAACAAAAAACATGCGATTGTATATTTTAGAAACAAATCACGTAGAAAAGAAAATATCAGATATCGAATAAATTAAACGTCTCAACGAAACGCATTGTTTTTCAGACTGTATATTATTCAAAGTTTGCTTCGGGATTTTATTGACGAAATCTCCAGAAAGTGCGCAACAACTCCGCTGAATATTCAACGAGTTTTTGCGTGGAGGCCGATGAAAGAAAAAGAAAAAAAAAAGTACTTTTCATAATAGATGGCCCAATTTCTCCAAACAAGCAATTGACATTCATATCACCGCGGCCGTTGTCCGCGCCGCCTCGTCACCCCCTTTGTGCCGTTGTTAATTTGAGCTTTGGTCTATTCTTTGGCCGCTTTTACCCTCGTTCCCGTTGTATTTTGATTCTAATCTATACACTGACACTTTTTAGATAAATACACATGTATGATTAGATTTAAGATTGTGTCGATTGTTGCGATTTTTTATGAATATATTTTTTTCTAAGTATCATATTCAGTGTTTATAGTGGATTTCTTTAAAAATCTAACTTTTGTATTTGATCTCACGGCGGAACTTTGCAAATATTTTGTCATATTATGTTTTCTATGGCCGAAGAGGATCATAAAATAGCATCGGTTTAAAAGTTTTACATATATAGGATATAATGCGGATTGTCATCACAATAGCGCCCGCTGTCCTCAAGGGATCTTACTGAAATTTAGCACACTTATTTTACAGGCAATTGCCTTAAACGAGTACGAAGACAACTTAATTCGGCTAATTAGTTTAGAAAGGATGGTACTTTGAAACAACTAAAAAACTATTTATTTCAATAGCTTTTTCACAAAACAACTTTTGAACAATGACATTTAGCTCATTTCTGTAAAAATCACGTAATAGCTTATAAAATAGGCGTTAAGTTAAATTTTCTAACTTTTATTTTATAGTAATTTTGACCACTTTTAACACATTTCGCAATTGATTGGATTGGTTATGGAATATTGAAAAAATGACATCACGATAGTGCCCACAATTCTCAAGGGATCTTAATGAAACTTAGCAAACTTATTGTATAGAAAATAAGTTAGAAGATGAGTTAATTCGGCTAATTGGTTAAGAAACGGTGGCCACTTGAAATTTTGAAAATTTAACGAGAAATCTACGTCAATTTTGGATGCCAATGGATTTTTATAATATGCAATTAAGTATATATGCAAATTATAATATTTAAATATTGCTATTAAACGAAATATGCTATGCGCCAGCTTATGTTACACATACTTATAAACTAATATGTTATGCTTTTAACTTATGAAATTGTTAATAAATGTAAATAGGGATACCCACGTTAACTATGTTATTGATATTAATTACATTTGAAATTGCTCATTTATTACATAATATTTCTCACTTTTTCTTATATCAAAAATAGCTTTATGTATTGTTTTTGTCAGGCTGCCTATAAAATTATGGATAGCAATCTTTATCGTTTCTTCGATACACAAAAGTCATATCCATACGGTTTCTGAAAAGTAATTGCTTCATCAAAGATTGAAACAAAATCTATAGACTATAATTTAAAAAAATCATTTTATACATAAAAGCTATAATTACTAGAGTTTTTTGTCCTCTTGATTAACTTATAAAGCGTTAAACGGATGACTTTATTTTCTTCTTTGGTGAACACGGTCTGAATTAATACACTCAATTATTTATGACATTTATTTTCGCTTAAAAATTTAAAGTGGTGAAGCGCGGCACAGCAGCCGGCTTTAATTTAGACCGACCTTGTGTCAAAACATTGCTAGCGTTGTTCCGAGAAAATTAAAAAAAAAAACACTGTGTTATCTCGCTCGTAACGAGATGATAAAATGGCGGCCTGTCGGGAGATCTCGCAGAGAAAATAGCTGATTTACATACGAATGGTGATAGCTAGAAGCCGAGAGAATATCGATGGTTTAAAAAATATATATTTCATGTGACCGTAACAGTACATATTAATATGTGTTATCTACTAAACTACAGTAAGTTTAACTTTAGAATTAATTAAATAGCGAAAAGGTTTCAGCATTAGTCGGATAGTAAAATTGTTATTAGATTTTAGATTTAAAAAACGGTCTTCGATTATTTTCGTTTACTTCTAAATTACCCAAGGTGATTGTTATGCAATTAATATTTTACTATTTGCTGTATTTTGTATTGTTATAATTTTCATATTATAATAAAAGTAATTCTAGACGTATTTTATTATTTAAGATTGAAATTTAAATAGAAAATAACACAAAATGTCGCTGGTCACCTTTCTGTGAAGTAAACTTTATGTCGACGTAATCTGATTACACATTTAACTATTTTCCAAATTTCTATTATATTTTATTATGAGTATTTTATAAGTATAGCAAATGAAATCTTTCATCGTTTATCTCTCAACAAACTTAACTACTGATTCAATTATTTCTATGCAAAGACACAAGTATTTAATTTTACCTTTTACGGACCTAACTCGTTACGTGAAATTTCCGACAAAGCGCCATATTGTGTCGCAATCCCCAGCTGGAATTCGCAAGATGTAACTTTCACCTACAGGGGGCGTTTACAGCAAAATTTACATTTAGAGCACAATTATTACCAGAGAAATGAGCACGCAAAGGGTTTTCGGGTGCGTTTAGGAGCTTAAATTTTTGAAACACAAATAAATTTAAAGCGTAAAAGCTCGCACATATATTTCTGTAAGTGGAATTTAAATAGTTATTAGAAATAGAATAATTTTATCCTATAATATTATAATGACATAGATCAAATAGAAAGTAAATAAGGATTTCTATATTGTTTAGCCAGCGTTTGTGTAAAGATTAATCAACAATGTTGCCAGGGTTGGGTAAGTAAACAATCGAAGTTAATAAAGGGCGATCGTAGACTTTGTATTTGAATATGTGAACAAAGAACTTATACGCTATTTTTGGAAGGCGCACAGAGAGAACCGTCCCGTATATAAGCTCTCGGCGCGACGACACGCGCAAGGAATCGCCCGAAATCCATGAATCCCAATGTCGCGGAAAATATAACAAGGCGATTTATATTCGAGGGAGCTACCAGGCTCTTACGTATGTTTTTTTTCTATCAAACTAAATCTGTGCGTATAACGTAGTGCAAACACATGGCTGCGTAAAGTCGTATAAACTACAAATATTATAATTGTTATATTGTACGATGATTTTTTTTTGATGGTTCTCGCATTAATACAACGATCTTGTAAAAAAACAGATGAAACATTACATTTTCAAACTAGGTTATTTGCATTTGTCTGTCAGGTTGCAGTATATGTCTCAATTATTACGTATATCCATAAATCCATATTTACACTTAATAAATGTCACATCAGATACGTGTTTACTATTCTTGTTTGCGTAATTCATCCGGTTCACGTCAATTAAAATATCTAATAAGAAAATTCAGCAGAAATATACGAATCAGTTTACCTCAAGCGACGTCCGGCGAAGGAAGAGGTCCTATTAGTTACACAGACGCGCCCCTACGACAGCGTTCGCGGCGAGGGACGTAGGTATTATTTTTTATATGGCACGTCGCCGGTTGAATAACAAAATATTGTTTTATTCCGAGGAAAGATCTTAATAAAGACCGGAATAACGAGTTTCATTCCGGTCATGCGCATCGGTTTCCTCGTCCGGTGCCTAAAGGGTTTCATATTTGATGTAATGGTCATGTTTGAAACCTTAATGATAATGGCTATTTTATATTTTTCTTTTGTTTCGGCGGTTGCCAAGAAGTTTAGTAGATGATGTTTTGGACGATAATTGAGTGTCTTACTTATTTGAAATAGTTACATTATTTATAAGTAGTAAGTAAAATCGTTGTTTTCCTTTCTTTCAAATAGTTGTTCATAAGATTTTTGAAAACATTATTTTGATAATCCTAAAACGACGTGTAGAAATTAGTAACTGTATATTTATTTCATTAATTTAATGAAATTATATTATGTCCTAATTTTTTGTTATTCCATGTAAATAAGAATACAAAAAATTTAATTATTTATTAGTTTTTGTATAAATTCAATACAGTACAATGTAAAAGTCGTCGCTGCCATTCGAATAGAAAATATAAGTATTACAATAAAATTTTAATGAGAAATATTGAATCAGTAACAAATTATATTAAATCACTTGTCATATGGATTCAAAAAGAGCCATACTAAGAAATAGCATATCGACCGGGAAAAATCTTTTATGCCCCAATAAAGATAGAACTTAAAGCCTATAAACGGGGAATTAGTTATCTCGAAAATCGGAGTATCTCACGGGTGGCATTTATTTTTATAACAGTGAACATCGGTGGGTTCGTTTCAAACTTAATTAGAATTTATAGAGCGTTGCTTTCGAATTACGTTAAATTCTCGCGTCTGACGCTCTCGCCGGAGGAAGACTTATTTATTCGTCGGAGGCATGCGGAGGCACCGGCGGGGCGCGCGCGGGGCCCGGCGGGGGGAGGGGATCCCGAAATAGCAAATAAATGAGACGAAAATGTAAATGTTGCGCTTCAGAGATGAAAAGCCCCGAGGTCGCGCGCCGCCCGCTTGTTAAGCTCCGCGCAAATACGCCAGAATTAGGTTGCGTCGCGCGCCGCCCGCTGGAAATATCATTTTCGGGGGATGCTCGCCGGTGGCGCCGCGCCGCGCGGCCGTCGCCGATCCTAGCAGGAAATTGATTTTGTCAGAGCGATTTCTGAAACGTAACCGGTTTGAAGATCTTATGCTTTAAGCACAAAATTGAGAGGTTGAATAACGTGAGTCACGATAAGATTATAATTTGTATTAGAATGAATTTATATTCTGTTATGGATGTGCTAGTGAGAAATGATATTGATTTGCGATAAGAAATCGGCATTCTCTGACAACACAAGGCGTACTTATATATTAATAAAAAATTCCCCTATTCTTATGTTGTTATCATAAGGTTATTGAAATTACGATAAGGTAAAGAGTAACTTCACGGACATCTCATATAATACCAAATGTGTAATAATGCCAGGTATATTAATCGGCTAGTTCTTTGATAGCATTGTATACTTACAATGGCTTAAAATATATTCAATTCAAAATAAAAAAAAATCGATATAATATTCTTATTTCAACTTAAATCTGCGACATATATCAAACTTAAAAAATAATTTATATGAAACATTATGAATTAATGTAAATATTTAACATGAATGGGTTATTTAGTACTTAAATCTAGTTCACGAGTTCAAATGTGCGTTACCTCTTAATAAAGCCCCTAAAAATATGAGCGATAATTAAATGGATTCGGAATGACGTCTAAAATAATGTAATAAAATAGTTTAAAAAACATTTTTTCTTTAAAAAACAAAATCGATGTCAACAATATCAACATGATATTTTCTATTGGCATTTGTCTATAGCAACAAATAAATTGTTTTTTTTATCCATCGTTTTATTGTTTATTCAATTAATATCTAATACATTATAAACCTTTTTTTAGACAGTAATAAAAATTACATAAAACAGTCGTGTCCTAACCAAGTACATGAAACTTTTTTGGAGTCTGTTTTTTTTGTATTTGAGTTTTCGGTTTTTCTTGTGTTTGGTTACATAATTAGCTGTCTTTTTTTTTTTCATTTCAATTTGTTAATAACTTTAAATTTTTGTATTTGTTGTAAAATCATTTTTATACATTTTTCTAGATGTCATTTCTAATCAAATGAGCTAACCTCCTTCTTTTAAGAGCTTTATCAAGAATTAACGCCGACTTGCACTTATAAATTAGACTATAAGAAATAAAAAAGTTTTTAGAATGACAATTTTAATGGCAATTCACAAAAGGAAAAAAGGAGGGAAGAGAAAAATGAAAACAAGCGAAAAGGAACCACGTCGCTTTAGCGTCTTCGGTAGCGCTTCCGTTTGAATCGATCACGTACGAAACACTAGATGGGACAACTCGGCATGTGAGACACGTCCAGACGAAACAAACGTGTTGTGTTTATACAGAGGTTTAGCGGCCGCCGCTCCGCCGCACCCCACGCCCCGGTCCCAGCGCCCGTCCTATTGGCGACGTTATGTTAGCCTGTATACCGGCGTCATCTAGAACGTAAAGGTGACAAACCTCGACCATGGAAATAGTTCAAAAATAAATATAAATATTTTGTTACTATTTAGAGTTTACTCAATGCTCAGTTTTTAAAGCGTATTGAAAAAATTGAGCTTTAAAAGATGGACATTTCCCTCGTTTCAATATTTTAATAAACACACTGCGTAATATTACTAACTATGAACAATAGGCTTAAGTCCAATTTAACAAACAAATATCTTAATGCTTTAATTAGTATACTTGTAACATAATAAAATAATTCACTGCAGTCTGTTCATGAAACATTTCGCTCGGTTTCAGGAGGTACGGCACGCATACGCCTTAAACTAGCAAAAAGAAACCGTGGTTTGTGTCACGTGCATCCGAACCCATAGGATTTTCCTTCGAAGGACAAATATTGTTTTTCCAAATAGGTGAGGTTTAATAAAAGTCCGCATAAGTCGGCGACATATGTTGCCCGGGATTATATTGAATCATTGCCGAGCTGCGGCCCCTTCCCGCCGGGGCCGTCTCTACGCCAATCACTTACTGGCCGGCTACAAAAATTGACTTATGTTAGCGTAGGTACCTACACATCGGCCGTAAAAAAGTATTCGTCGATAGATACTACCTAATTAATTAGAAAAGTAGATCAGTGTACTTATTCCTTTTAAAGAATCTTACTTTCCTTTTTCGTTAACAAGTAAATTGTGCAACATCTCAATCGGAAGATTTATTTGAGAGGAAAATTGTTATACTTAAACTGTCAAACAGTAGGTATTTAAGTTCAGGTATAGTTAATCATATGTCCATGTATGAGTTTGCCAGTTTACTAAACTTGTAATCATTATAATAATACTTTTTAACACGCTTTTATTAGCTCGGGATGTATCTATGTATGTATGTATGTATGTATGTATGTATGAATGTAACAAAATCTTTGAGCACGATTTTCAACGTGTTCTAAACACTTAATAAACTTGAAACTTTGCATACGTCTCAAGGACCGATGACAATACAATAATTTGATAAGTTTATCCTCTTATCCTGATCAGGATCGCCAGGATCGAATAATTTCGTCACGTATCGTCTGCGTGAGAGCAAGTGGCTTATTACTGTTACTAAATTCTATTACTGTTTTGTAATAGAATTTAGTAACAGTAATAAGTATTATTAATAATTGAATTATTGTTGTTTTGTTAAAAATTACTAATTTTTACCAATCAACCGAACTAAAAAGTGAAAAATAAACATAGTTTAAAAATAACTAAAAAACACGCTATTAAAGCACATTAAACTAAAAAGTAAAAAATAATCCTTAATATGAACTCAAAAAAATAATGAACAATGACGAAATATACTAGTGTTATTGTGGAAAAAGCGTGGGGCGCTTTGTCCCACATTTTTCGTATATAGAGCAACCCACGCTTTTTCCACAATAACACTAGTATATTTCGTCATTGTTCATTATTTTTTTGAGTTCATATTAAGGATTATTTTTTACTTTTTAGTTTAATGTGCTTTAATAGCGTGTTTTTTAGTTTTTTTTTAAACTATGTTTATTTCCATTATGATTTCTATCTTATATGTTTCTTTGTTTACTTTTTTTGAAAATATTTCTATCCGTTATTTATTTCACCTAAGGTTAATTCTCGCTATATTCTTCTTTTTCTTTCTAGTTGTTATTGTTTACATGCGTTTGCTTAACAATATTTAATGAAATTCGTACAAAGAGTTATAACATATTAATAGTTAAGTATTTAAAGCCTAATAAATGCTCTTGAATCTATATAGTAGCGTGTTTTGTGACATCTGAAATTGGATTAACATTCGTTGATTTAACTATCGTATGCATAATGTGCACAGGTACGCCAATATTATTGTTATCCACAAACGCATTTTGTAGCAAAGTTCCTTATTAAATAGCAACAGACCTTTATTACGGATAAAAAATATGTTTAAGCAACACAAACAGTTACATAAAATGACGTAGCGTTTATGATCGACCACGATTGGACACAAGGATTAAAACGAAATTATGTATCGAAAAATTATCGTGAAATTCAAAGCGTAATTTCATGAGGCTTATGTAGTTGATTACTCGCGGCGAAGAGCGGCCCTCCCGGCGACGCCGCACGCCGGCCGGCCGCGCCCGCCGCGCCGCCTGCCGGCGGAATGCCAGGTTACGTAAACGAACGAGGTCGCGGGCGTGCCATAAAACGAATGCATAAACGCAGCGAAACAAAGAGATGCATTTATCTCCGCCCCCTAAATAAGATATTCACCTCCATAAACGTTTCCCGCTGCACTCATTTAAGCCTGGTTTGTAAGCGGTATGCATATAACAGTCTTCTTAAATGTCACGATGCTTTTAAAATTCCCTTTTTTATATGTGACACGCGGCGCTGCACATGTAAATGTCTGCCTTCTAGTGTACGAGAAACCAAAAACATATAATAATATGATGTTCATTTCATTACTTATAAGCGTATTTGAATTTTAATTTAAACATAATTTCCCAAATTAATATCGATGCCCAGTTTTTGAAGCATTCCCGATTATTAAATGTTTTTGCGCTTTATTTTGTAATGCATTAGGTTCTTTTTTCGTAAACGGATCACCCGAAGGTAAAGATTTCATTGTGCTATCTTATAATATACAGATCTTTAAATAACGTGCCGTAATGTAATAATTTTATCGGAATTCGGAACAGTTTTTAAAAAGCGATAGCGATTTTTGGTTTTTAGTATGATTTGTGATATAGTTTTTTGATTTTATAAATAACGTTAAAATTCACATTCTTGTTTTGTTTGATTGAATTCAAATCCTTTTAGTCAAATATAATGTTATATTTTCGATATAATGACAAAAGCTCATGCTAACTTCAATTTGATCATTTCAAATATTGTTTATTTATCTTTTAAAATTCCAGCTGGCAAAAGAACCTACATTTCGCCACGAGAATGCCACTCCAATGCATTTAGTTATAAAATGTTCATGCATTATCTGTCGGTGCATCGGTGCATCCGGGCGTAACGACCGGCGCGGCGGCGACGTAGATCGCTGATACTGCACTTCTGCGAATGAGCCATCCGCGAGGCGCGCACCGCGGCGTAGGTAACAATTACTGGACTCAGACGTGCCTTTATGTCCGTGCCGTAGGTGTACCTACCTACCCGTATTTATCGTGGCCAAACAATAAACGCAAGAAGGTAATGATGAAAAGCAATCATTTACTATTTTATTATTTCTTGACTCAATGTTTTCGTTTGTATATGCGTAAGAAAATTTAAAAAATAAAATAATAATATCTAACTAATTTACTATGATTAAATATTATTAGAATAATAATAAATTGAGTCCAGTTAAGAACTCATTGGTTAATTTGATCGTGGACAGGATTTGAAACGGTACCTTCTAGATTAAAACAACTTTTGTTGACCACAAAGCCGTAACCGCTGAAAACATACTTAATTAATGACGAAACATTACTAATAGTTTAATGTAAACAACAGACAATGGTACGCTACGGTGGTCAAATGTTAAAAGAGTGCCGTTCTTCAATCCGAACGTACGTACCAGGTTCGGATCTTGATGAAAGCCGATCTGATCAACGAGTTTCCAACTTATAGCCAAATCAATTTTCTCCATGATGCGAATAATGTATTGAGATGCCGGTTACAAATGTCGTCACATCGGTGACAATGGATTTTAGCAGCTCCTACTCCACTCTGGGTCAACGTGGAACGATTAAAGTCAATCTACTCAATCGGAAATTATAATACTATGGATGTGCATGCCCCAGCAGTGAGACATAAAAAACTGAAACGAATAATAATTTTCTAGTGACCATAATTTCTCAAAGTTTAATTTTATGATTTCCAACTATCGCTTTGCTGCCGCTTTTCCCTTCGACCATATCGTAAACTTATAACTTATTGCTAAGCATGGCTTTATAAACCATTCATAATTTTTTTTTACATGGTCTATATAATTACGGTAGGAATATTAAAACGAGTATACAATAATTTCTGAAGTACAACATATCATTATTCACGACCGATTCGTTTTATAGCAATCATACTAACCGCCCTTCCATTATGTAGGCACTGTTTATCTGTATGAAATTCTTTTGCAAATGAAAAGCTAAAACCTCATGCACTTCTGGCGCGCGCACGGAACGCGACGAGATCACTCATCGCGCTGATCGAAACCCGTAAATATTTTATTGTCTGTCCTTTCGCAGGAAAAGAAAAAAAACGTTACCTCGAAAAATATCCGGAAATACCAGAGAATTTTTCAATCTTATTCCTTAAGTGGAACAAACGATAAAAATAAATTTAGTACTTGTGGGCATTTATTGCTGAGATTTCTAGAGTTCTCTCTGCAGAGGGTACGCGCCCATTTTCCCTTCTCGCTAATGGCGCTCGCTACACATTCGGTGCGGTCTGCATAAAAAAATATACGACATTGTCAACGATTAGAATTAAATATTATTATGTGTTATAATAACTTTCGAAATTTTTATATATCTAAAATACAGGCTAAATCCGGGAAAAAATAATAGAATCTGAAAAATAACATGTAATTATACACGCTGACGTCTTTAAAAAAATTGTTATAGAAAGTTATTTATTTAATTATGACAAAAGTCGTTAAGAAGAAGATAACATAACATAAGGCTTCAAAAAAAGGTCAAACAAGTCTTGCAATAGAAATATATTGGATAGAATGTTTACGGAAATCAGCAAATCGTTTGTTTTGCGAACCGTCGCTGAAACGGATCGAGGCTTAGGAGCGTGTAGATACGTGAGGCTTCAGCGGCGGACGAATTGAATAAATTAAACGAAATAGACTTTTTACAGCCACCTATCGAAACGTAATCAATAGCAAAGACTGTTTGTATGTCTATTACTCTAGTAAAACTTAGAAAAAAAAAATATACATATTAAAATACGACATTGTCATCCAAAAACAATGTTTGTGCTTTGGTAAAATTTCCGTGTTTTACTATTTTTTACACTTTTCATAACGTGGTATATAAATAAATTTATTGTAGTAGGTAGTATCATTCTGGTTACATTTAAAGTATTTTTTTTCATCAATTTTTATAACAAACCAATCTTGGAAACTGTTTACGACTACCGACTACATTATAATGCAGCCGTCCTATACTAATGATATTAGGTGCCGACAGTTGAATTAAGTAGATGACGCTAAAGAAATTTATGTTTCCTTGATTATTTTTGTCATGAGTAAGTTATAATAATTAAGAAAATAACTACGCACTCCGTCATACTATTATTGCATATTAATTTCATTTATGTATTATTTTACTTTGTATTATTAATTTTGTCACAGTTTTATAAATAATTAATTGACCCTTTTTCCTTCCTTAGTCTTATGCAGATGACATACATTCATAAAAAAATATATTTCCTACATACAAAAATAAATTTAGATAATCCGTATGTTTATATACACATCATCAAATTTGTATTTTCGATTTTTAATTTACCTAAAAAGTAAATACAATAATTTTTAAAGGATAGTAAAACACCAGATTACCAATGTTACTCAAATTAGTAAATGGAAATAATCTGATATTCTAAGGAATCGAAGTTGAATTAGTATTAAATCGTCGAAAATAATAATTTCTATTTGTACTTACATGTTTGAGAACTTAGCAACTCTAATATAGATTTTCGCCTGTTCTATATAAATACAACATTTACTTATACAAAATTCTAATACGTAACACTTCAAATGTATATTACATATTAAAATTCTAGTATCGTAACAGATGTGTAAAGCGAATAGAATTTGATTATCCCATTCACGAGTAAGTTACAAAAACAACTAAAATTTTTCGACCAACGTCAATAAGCCTATATAAAAAAATCCATAATTTTAAATACATAGAAATATATCTGTACTACCTATCAACGTCAATTGATTTAGGAGATTCCATAACGTTATTAGTTCAGTTTGAACTCAATCATATTTTCTATGTAGGTACATATTTACAATGTAACCAAACAAAGAAGGTGTTTCTTCAAATCTTAGCCTTAAATATCACATTCGAACGCACACAGCACGTATAGAAATATTAAAAAGATCTTCTGTTCCTTTTATGTTCATCGGGCAATAAAAATATGTGGAAACCTTTTGTACTCACTAGTTAAGCAAATTTATTAACAGAAATCTTACAATGTATTTTACTACCGTTTCTCGTGTGCGTCGGTTTGTTATGCGTGCGGTAGCTATAGGTGTCTACGCACAAACACATGTAAGTAGACAAGTTTATTTAATTTGTCCAAATTCGGAATTGACGATCAGTATTATAATGACTGTAGGGCTGAAATAAAATTAAAATATGTTTTGTGCTTAAATGTGTGTTTCTCATTTCTTAATTTGAATATGCATTTTGAAACAAAGCTAATTAATTTTAATTTTTTAATACTATTCGATATTTTATTTAAATTAAACTATTTATTCATCATATGTTTATAATAGATTCTGATATAAAATATTCATAATGAACCAATTGATTCCATTAACATATAACTACACAATAAGCGAGGCCTTAATGGCGCAGTCGTTTAGATAACTATTAAACTAAATATTTCTTTATAATCTAGTGAGGTTGATTGGAAATAATGATAAAAGTACAAGGTGCTGATGGGAACCCGATTTGATAATTTTTTAACCATAAAATGCAAAATATTAAATTTTGCCTTGCTTAGTTAAATAACACGTAAAAATTAAAATAAGCAAGGAATAAGTAACGTATCATGCATAATAAAAATTTATTTTAAAAAAATCAAAAGCTTCTCTTGTCACAAAAAACTATAAACGTATTAAAAGCATTAGCTTATAAAGCGCGTTCATGGTGTATCAGTCCGACTGACTATTTATTTTCGTAAGCATCACTGAATTGAAAAAAATAATAAAAGACAGATAGTGTGTTCAGATTGAAGAAAAATCTAGATGTCGCTACACTTAAAAGTTTTTTTTTATAACACATAAATTGTACAACATGAAAATTAGCCACTATTCGTCTTGAAAAAATACCGGATTAGTGCGAGTTGGGATCGCACACGATTGTGCAGTGCACAATTGCAAAATTTAAAAATAGCTATTTTTTGAGTTTTTTTTATTTTTTAAGTTTCATTTAGATAATGAAAAACAGTAACAAAAATTAAGACAACAAAAACACGTTTTAAAAAAAAAAGAAAAGGTTTTTATACGGAGACCTCTTTAAATTTTTAACGTCATTTAATTTTTATCAATTGCTGTATAGAGGAAAAAGAAATATAAACTTTGTGAAAATTTCATCTATCTATCTATTACAGTCCATGAGATACGACCCGCTGACAGACAGACAGACGAATAGTGGAGGTTTAATAATATGTCCCACAGACATCCTTTGGCTATGGAACCCTAAAAATGACGTAACATAAATTTAATTGTCCCTCTTAGTTTTCATATCGAATTGAATTTGCGCATATGAACAAAATAATGTAGGTAATAAATTTGTATAAAAATAGGATAATTTTATCTAATAATTTATAAAACTAAGTTGTTTTATTTAAGCAGTCATTATAAATGTTGACCTTAATTGTAGTTAAGGTTTATATAACTGTTTAGTTAATGTAGATGCAGGCATAAATTTAAAAACAAATTAGGTTCGTAGCCTAGTTTCAGGTGTCAAATTTTTTTTTTATAAAAACAATTATAATAGAATCAAATAGTTTTCAAATTTGTTATATTTATTTAAACAAACCTTGACGTTTCTATGTCAAAAAATAGCAAATGTGCATTATTATAATGAATCAGTATTAGTAGGACGCTGCAATGCGGGCTCGACTGCCATAAATACGTTTTCATTTGAATAGTTTTCGTAACATTATAACTATGTCTTGCCTATACTGAAATGAGATAATAAGTTCTAATGTGTGAAGGACATATTATTTTATACGCCGATTTATTTTAAAAACTTTATGCTTGTGAATTGCAAAATAGTATAGATTCTTCTCATTTGGATTTGAAAAGAGATATACCTGTATGGTTTGTGTAATATGTACCATATGATGCGACAAAACCAAAAAGAACTCGGTTTTAATGCCAGGTGAGTGTAGGGCAACAACTGCATACGAGCGAAGGACATGATACTTTATATATTATTACGCGTTGCCTCTACGTACAGATGTCGTGTATTGTCACGAACAGCACGCTTTTTTAAGATGAATCACCACGGAAAAGCCCATCGTATTTTTATATGGATTTTAAAACACACTACTACTCAGGTGTTTATTAAGAAAATTATTGTTTAATCTTGCAACTTCATCATAGATTTAAAAATCGTCAATTTTTCACGTATCGCTACGCATTAGTTTAAGTGATTTTGTACATTCAGTGCGTACTGCTTTAAGCCTTCGTGTATGTAACATGTATTTTATACGCGTCTGTCTGCGCAGGGTCGCGGCTCGGGCCGGCGCTGTCCTCGCTAACAGGTGAGGCGGCGGCGCCACACAGATCATGCTGCTAAGGTTTGATTTTGGAAATATATTTATATGTAATCTAAATTTTCTAGCACATCATCGGCTTTTTGCTTTTTATGACATAAAACAATTTTTACGTTTTTTATATAAAAACTTTTGCATATATAAAAAGATTTCTTTTTTTTTTTGTTTTAAACAAAGAACCGTATTCTTATACCATGTTCGTTTGATACTATTTTAGTAAATTTTGTATTGTGTAATGTAAAATATACCCATTATCCAGTATTGACACGTACATTATTACATCACATAACTCACTTGTAGCACCTGTCTCAAAAGACGCAGACTCGATTAATATTAACACAATATATGTGAACTCACGACTAAACGTGCCTTCTGTCCGTTTATTAACATTTTTATTGCAAAAACCTGCACCGGCGTCCCTGCGCCGCCTATCCGATTCGCCGCCTTTTCATATTAACTCAATGCCTTAATTTATTGCACAAAAATGCATTTAAGCCGTATGATAAAGAATTTAAAAAAAATGCATACAAACATTGTTGTATAAATTGTGTCGTCGACGTCGAACATTTAATGTAGTAAATGTCTGGTATTTGTTGAAAAAAATATAATTTACAGTTTTATTGCCGTATGTCGCGTCACAGTTATTCGTTAATATTGCCTTTACATTAAAGAAAAGGCAATACCGTCCAGTTCACCACAAATCGTAAAAGCTTCAAAGAACTTGTAAATGCTTTTGAGACTGCGTAGATATCTAGTTCGGATATTCATTTACTTATCATGCAGAGTGTATGTATATACATTGCAGGAATATATAACTCGTGTGTTCGTCCTTCGTTCTATGAAACAGTTTCACGTAAGCGAGTCGTAGGAGCTCCTTAGTGATGCTCCGATCGATGCGTGTCCGCTAGGGTGACCGTTTTATATTTAATGTTATCACAATTTTTATGAAAATCTGTATATAGAAAAAGATAATATTTGAAATAAAAGATTGATGTTCATAGACATTGTTTATCATAATAAGAAATACCATTAAACTTTTATTTTACTCGTTATTTGATATTGTACCGAAACCTAACAATTATAAATGTTATTAAACAGAAAAATTATTCAGTAATCTGTACAAAGCTTGGCAACCTTAAATCTCACCTCTTTTAATATTTCAATAGTTGCATTAATGTTTAAACGTATGATTTTTCTATACGTGTGTTAGTTACCGCTGGACCGTTTATGATGAAATTTTTTTGTGTTTGGTCATAGGTCACTGTATGGTTAAGATTCACAAGTAAATTCGATAAATGACTCGATTGATTGAAAAAATACATAGATCTCAATCTACGTATTTTTTCAAATATTTTTTTAACGAATTTTTTTTCATTGTAAATCAGAACATATGAATTCACCCCAAAATTTCACTTCCCACTTAATATTTTTATATTAATATTTTAAATATTCCCACTTAATATTTTAAATGTATAACTGACCGTTAAAGTTTCATGAGAAGTTCATGAATAATTGACCTTCTGAGAATAAATTATACTTATTGTGCTTGTGACAGGTAGGTTGGTACATCATAGGTGATATTCTTGTGAAATTATGTGGCATTTGACGTACGCATATGCGCAAGTTACTGGTGCCGCAGTTTAACTTTTTTTGACATTTCAATTTCTGTTCGCTATGTTTTTACATATGAAATAATATACTCCACAACGACAATCGAGAAATAGAATTAGTTTTTTTTAAATTTTACTTGGGGCAGCAGAAAATCTCGCAACGAAAAAACGTAAAGTTTGGAATATAAAACTCAATATCAAAGTCACTTAGTATATAGTTTATCGAAAAAGTGTTTGCCGGACCCGCTGATAGCAGGCAAGCTAACGTTCGGGAGAATAACGTCTGCCGAGCTCGCTAGTTTTTAATAATTTACTATTAAAGAGGTGTAAACCTTTTATTTATTATACAGGTCAATCACCACACAGCAGAAACCTTATTTCGTAAAGTTTGAGAAACACTGCCAGAGTAATTTGTGATTTTGAATATATAGCTTTTTTATATTCATACAATACCTATAAGTTTATTTCATCCGTTTTTTATTATTACTGCCTTTTTTATTACGAAAATACTGTTTTTTATAATATTGGACAAGGAATACAAACCTTGTTGAATAATTATGAATATTGGATTATATAGCTGGAATGATTCAGTATTTTAATGTTTACACGAAAGTTTGCTAGTCTTGTAGAATAATTAAATTCCATAAATGTAGAACTATGTTATTTGATTTTTCAAAGATACTAATGATTTGTGAATAAAAAGACTGACTGTGCCCCATTTCAAGCTAAATTCATATTTACAACAATTATATGATAATTTAATCAATAAATTATAGTACACTGCCAATAAAAGCAAAAATTTGATCTCAAATATTAATTACGCAATAATAATTATTGCATATGAAAACGTATCATAAATATTTCTGTTCGCTTCATGATAAAAGCATTGAGCTATACTAAAACTGCTTACTTATATCGTTTCTATTTGTTGTTGTAAATTAAGAATAATATCACGTTTTAAAATCAAATGGCATTGATTGAAGTAGTTCAAGAGCGATTGAAGTAGTTTTTGTTGAAGAAGTTTAACTGTCAAGTGTTTCAACGTATATTCAAGCAGGATTTTAACTCTAGAAAATTATAAAACTTTTGTTTGAACTTTTTATGAATTCGTGCGTTATAAGGAAATTTTATAAGATCACCTTGTTATCTGTATAACTGTGTATGGAAATCTTTTACGTGTACGAGTATCAAGTCAAAGTTAATATCAAATACTTATTTCATTTGCCTTCTAAAACAAAACCAAGTTTCTAAGTCAATATGATCAAATAATAAGGCATTATTGCAGCATATTTTTATACTTGAGAAGAACAAGAACAAGAAAAGTCAAGTAAATGAAAATATACGAAAATCGTTAGTTATTACACATATCACAAAAAAAAATATGTTTTCATGATTACAAATTGATATTTGCGGTTAGAGTATCGGCCGTGATTTAGGTCAATACATAGGAGAACATTTATTGACTTTTTGTTCTGAAAATTGGAACCGAAATTATGGTTTCGATAACATGCATACAATATTTGTAAATCACATACCGTCAGTGTGCGAATTGTATTGGCATTTATTTGTTTTTTTTTTTAATTCGATAAATATAAACATTATCCAACGAAAATGATAAATTTAAGCAAACGCAATTTTCGAAAGTGGTCACCCTAACGCCGAGGCACTCGTAGATATCGCGGTGCCGATCTATTCCGGGCTCGCACGGATCACGACACGCCCTTGCCGATAGCATCGGCTTTAGAACCGGGCCTATTGGATTCGCATACTAAACTAACCGGACCACCAAAGGATTCTGAGCGCGCAGTACCTACTATTTCGATTAGATTTTGATTTCAGATAGAAACTTTCTTCTCCCTGAACATCGAAACTGAAATAAAAAGTGTACTTACTCTGTTTCGTGACCACTTGATCTAATAATACACAAATAATGTATTATATAGGCTAGTTCATGCATCTGAAAAACACCACAGTCAGCTACGTTCTATTGTTGATCTCCAGCGTATCGTTAAGAAGAAGATAGCTCTGAGCGGCGGACAAATAGTAGAGCTTCACTAATGAACAATCGTGACTCCATTATAATGAAAAAGTGCATACGAAGGGGAATTGAACGTTACTGATGCATCTAAGTATACATATGCATTTAAAAATAAAATACTAAAGCTGCAATTTGTACACATTTTAATAGTTAATTATTATGTAACATTTATAAATTTTGAATTACTGTTTCTATAGAGAAGTTAAACATTAGATCTCGTCATATTGTATTTTTTTTAAAGAAATGTAAAATTCAAGTGAGAATTATTTCAACTGAATTTTTATCGTTTTATATGTTTAAACATCCATAATGACGTATTGACATGCTGCGACTTAAAATAATTCTACAATAAGAGCTGCTTTAAGAAAGCTCCCAAAAGAGGTTTCAGTGCAGCGGACTGTCAAAACAATACAGGCAGATAAAAAAGTATTTTTTGTAATCAATGTTTGCACGTTCCCTTTCAATGCAGGTATTAAATTAAGTTCACTTTAACTAAGGAAATTTAAACAATTCTGAATTATTAAGAATGTTCGTGATTTAAATTTTTATCCAATTACTAAAAGGGATCGGGATCGATATCGGTCTTGTAATTTGTCTGACATGGATATACACCACGATCGAGACCCTAAATGAGCTGAAGCAGAGATCCAACTAAGATTGAGTTTTTTGCCCATTCTTCTCATGGTCAATCAGCATTTGGAATGGGTGGTAATGTTAATGTCGAAAACAGTTGCTTATGGCGCATTTTAAGTGTAATTTGTATTACCTACAAAATAAATATATTTTGGATTTGATTTGAAGATAAGTATTAGAATTAGGATCGGAAATTCGAAGCTTATTTACGTGCGTACAAAAAAATCGTCATCGGGACGTTGGTTTATGCTAAAATTTGTTTTCTTTTTCTATTCTACTGAATATGTAATATTATTTGTATACATAGTTATAATCGAAAGTCACAAGTATGTAGGAATACAATTACAATGTAACTATAAAAACAAGATCGAATGTTTCGCTGCGATGCTTCTAAGGAATCGCATATTGAATTACATATTAATTTAAAAAAAAAAAAAACCAAAAATTAGGAAAACAGATTAGGTACAATAGAACAACCTTAATGAGAGCGGCGCTACGGCGGGCGGAGTCGCCGTCGTAGGCGGGGGGCCGGGGCGCGGGCGGCGGGCGCGGGCGCGGGCGATGTGTCCCGGCTTAGAATTGCAAATGAATCGGCCGTTTATTCCAGTGTCGTAAAGCGCGGGATATGATCCCGTCAGTTTTCGCGCCATTAACCCGGTGCACCGGACCGCGCCGATCGCCTCGCCTCTCGCCGCCTCTCTTATAAACATGTCCGACCGGCTACACAAACAACTTGGTACTTTGTCCTCCGCCACATGTACTCGCATATCTACGTCGATGTATTGTTTCGCGGCTGTGCTTTTGTGTAACGTGTACATTGTATTACAAGACGTGACGTGTATGGGAATATACTACTTGATGGTCGTTTTTTTCCTTTATATAATGGTTTTTAAGATAAATTTCAATCTCATATTTGCGCGTTTGGCCCAAATCCAACGTCCTTTTTGAAAATTAATATACGCAATGAAGTTATTATGCGATCAGAGCAGCTGGTTGCATTAGGAATTTCAGGAATTCTAGTGCGTCATTTGCGCTTTAGTTTTTATGTGATTAAGATTACTATCCCGGACGTTTGAGAGACAACTAGAGAGCGGTATTAGTTTTTTGAAACAGATAGGCCGCTTATTTCTCATTTTCGTATTTAGTTAGTAGAATTATAAATAAATAATTCTGAGATATAATAACGCTATCATTTCGCTAGCACTACGCTCTCGCCAAGAAAGAGGGATATAAGGAAAATATATTGGAAGATTACTAGTTGAATAATTTACAATTACAGTTAGTATAGTAGTATTGTTGTGACTGTTAATTATAAAAAATTGAATATTATTTAGTCGAAATTAATACTATGATTGTAATACAGGCCTCTAATTTTATATATAATGTATCTACAATTTACATTTTTTATAAAAATATTCGTTAACATATTACTGTAATTTAATGTGGAATGGACACTCATTAATTTCGACACTCAACTATATTCCTCCAAGCAGACATTATCATTTCTTTCCTATCTAGTACACATTAGATTACGTTTCATCTAGTGGTACATAAGGGCAGCGCCGGCAACGAGCGTGGGAGAACCGCTCGCCCGGTGGCTGATAACAGAACTGGCGACGCGCTGGTGACGCGGTAATGTGCCCCGAACTAGTCCGGGCCGCGGCCGCCCGCCGCGGGCCGGCGACGCCTCGGATTGAGTCGTAAAAGCCCGCTCTGCTGCCCCTCGCCATCGCTCCACGATCGCACTATTTATTTCAATGCGGGGAAAAAAAATACGTTAAACAGAACCGCCTTCTAGGGTAATTTGTAGCGACGTAACGAGCCTCTTAACAGCCCGCGGCGAGATTACCCGTCTTCATCGAGATTGTCGTACGTATTTATTAATTCCCCGACATGGAACTAGTTTTGGAGCAATCCGTTCGGTAGGGGCCCGACTTTCGTGGAAATCGACGAGCGTCCGCGGCGCTGTCAGCCGCCCGCCCGCGTTCCTGTACACGCGCTGCTCGCGATCGATCATCGCTACGGGGCTGCGTATAATCACGTGTCAGATAACATTATTTACGGAAATTTACGACCCCTAACACATCCCCGAGGCCGTCTGCGTAATCGGCGACGAGAAAAAACTCTGTAAACATGTTTTTTCCGTGTTGAAAGTGGGTTGGGTTTGCGCCCCTCCGCGCCGCGCGGGGGAAAAAAACTGAGGCGTTCGGCGCAAATCACCTATTTTATGTAAACTTCGTGACTTTGTGCCGTATCGAATGACTTAGAAGGATTTATTTATATTCGGTATCGACCGGCGCCGAATGAAATAAAACGCCGAACGCTAAGAACTTGTCAATGGAGCGCTCGTGTGTCGGCCATTTTTGAAACATTTTAAAAATAACTAACGTACCTAACTAATGCGTAACCGTTTCTATTTCGAGGTGAGTCATTTAAGCGAGCCGCAATGATTTATGGCTGAATTTATTACGTAAGGCTTGAGTTTATAGTTCGGAAATGTTTAACGGGTTAGAATATGAATTTTAATGAAAGCGTATATAAGCATGTTGAAATCGTGAAAAACTTTCCATTGCATTTTCATAAAAATCGAATTCATAAGTTCCATATACTTCGCAGTTCCATTTTTATAAAGCATAAGACAAATCTACTACGAACAAAAAAAATATGTGATCTGAAACTCCCGAAAAGCAATTTTCATGTAAAATGATAATAATGACACACATTAATTTATGAGTTTTTAAAAGCTATCATTGATTTCTTGCCATTTTATAAAAAAAAATTCTTTTCTTTCAGACATCTGAATACATAAGAATATATTTATGTTTCTTTTTCGAAATGATGTCGTTCGTACGTGTCTATCTGCCGTGATCACGATCATAGTTATTTGTAACAAAAACACAAGTGAACATTTGCAATTTTTATTTTTATAAGTTTCTTAGACATTCCTATTTATACGAAGATATTCATATATTCAATTACAAATATTAAACAATATGACACGACTACATACCCAATTCATAAAGCACCCCGTATCATGATAAAGCTCATTTACATTACTAGCAACACATTCGATACGCGTATACGCTGAAGCATTTATGTAAATATACTTTTAAGTCTTATAGTAACACTAATCGTGTGTACTTTGCCCGCAGGCTGCCGTGCCCTTTTTACTCAGACGTCGCTAGCGAGTTTACGACAAGGTGAATATAAATATCTCTTTCTATGTACGTAATCATTACTTATAGATAATATATTACATATTTATATTAATTTAAATATTTAGCTAATACTTAAATTTATATACATATGATAAATTTAAATTGTTAATAGTGATACAAATCTTCATTTACGAGTGAAATGTAACAGGATTTTCGTCCCTATACTTTTATTATCATATATCTATATGTATAAGTATATAATGTTGTACATATAAAATAGTACGAGGGTTCAAATTTTTAATTGAAAAGTGTTTATTTACAATGTAATCACAATTAGGAACTTGCATCATAATTATAATGATAGTTGTGGATACTAATTACTAAAAGATTTATTTAAACTTATTATTTTTTACGAAATATTTCAAATTTACTTAATTACAAACAAAAAGTCAGCACAAAAGTGAATTTACTCCATTTATCATAGATCAGTAGGCGAAAATTATGCATCTACGTTAGCAAAGAGAATCTACGTCAGCGTAAACATTGAACACTACTGGTATTATATGTTTTGTAATGGAAGGGTATTTTCTACTATATCCAATTTTCAACATCAGTAAAATATGCCTAAAAACAAACTTTCTTACTTTATATGAACGTCGTCGTTGATATACCTCCTAGCTAACGACTTTTGTAGATTCGTCATTAAGTCAGGTTTTAATATATTCGCTCTCTGACATCCGAAACAATTGGTTTGATTTGACTTACAGTCAAAAGTGATTGATCAATTCGCTTGTGATTCGCAATATTCTTCATCGCGATACCACCGACGCTCTAATAGCATAACGACAAGAACAGGGAATATTTGTCGCCGTCATATCTATATGTAAACAAATATTTTTATTAATAAATTGGATATCATAGAAAGGTGTTGACTTAAATTTGTTCTCCTTTAAGATTTCGTTTCCTTATCGGTCATAGTTCATATAGATTTTCAAATTTAATTCTCGATGGTAAAATAGTGACCGATGATCGCTAGTATTTTAATAAATACAATTTACTTCAAATGAGCCTATTATCACAAGAGAGATTTTAGAGAAAGTAAATATTGGCTTTTAGCTGTTCTCATCCATTTTGCTTTATGTTTAGATTCTCAAAATGCGAATAAAAATAACTTACCACCTTAAAAAGCACAATTTGTAATTATGTTATTGTATAATTATGAAGTTTATATACTTACATTTAATACATTTTTATACATGCATTTTTACATATAAAGTGTTATTTTAATATTATTATAGCAAATAATATTTGAAATAAAAAGAAATTTTCCCTTATAAAAAATGTTATCTATTAAATACGACTAAAAATACATACATATATCATTTTTGCGGTAAGTAAATAACATTCATAAACTATTAAACGTTTATGTTTTATGAAACTTTAAGAATGAGAATATATTAAAAAAACAAGAATGTAAGTCCCCATTTACATTAACTTACCAAAACACTACATTTTCAAATAAAAATTTAGTTATGAGCTAAATAGAGAGGAGTTTAATATAAGCCATCATTAATCACAAATGAAGGAACCCTATCGCATTATTGGTATTGAAAATGTTTTAATAAATACATTCCATTATTTATCTAAAGTTAATAAGGTGAAGCCGAGGTGCTTGTAGTGCATATATTTAGTTTGGAATATCAATCTTTTTTATGTAACGAATAGATTGTCTGTTTGCACAAAAAAAGCAAATGCATAAAAATTCCTCATTTATGAGATTGTTCTGAAACATTTAAAAATGAACTTTGGAAATAATTTTCTAAATCATATTCAAATGGTTACACTTTTAAGAAAAAGTTAATGGATGAATGGGAATTGGGCTTGAATCGTATTGTAATTTAAATTTAATTTAAGGTATAATATAAAAAATACTTATCAATTTAAATAAGTATAGTTTTTCACAGTTTAGTAGAAAACATTTTTATAAATCTTAATATCCAATTTTAATCTACGATGGCACTGAGTTGAACAGCAACGACTCTTATGTTCTAACATTTTTCTATCAAAGAACTTCAAGTATAACGTCCATTTGTTTAGTTATTATTTTTTTATGAATGTAGACTTACTTTTGTAATTTTTGCTATATTTATTAGATAGGCTCTTTTTGCGATGATTGAGGGAGACAAACTTTGAATAGTTTAATATACTACATAGATAATTTTGCACCTTTCTTGTTTTAGCAATTGATGATGCGTAATTTATTTTTTGAAAATTGTCTTCTTTAATTTAGGTTTTACCTGTTTTTAAATTACACCTCCAACTATTATAAGAATATTATGTAGTATTAATAAAATAGTTGTTAGTAAATTAAGTTATTTTATGATTCTGAAATATGGGTATCTTTTTGGGCAAAAATTGTATTTAACATTCACAACTCTATTTTTATCCGAGTTCATCGTCCACCAGCGATAGCCGACAAACGGGATAAACGTCACCAATAGCTTCACGAAATTAAATATTTTATATGACAACAGTATACGAAGTTGAGGCTAAATTATGCCTATAGACAGCCATATACAGAATATATTACATGAAGTACTCCATTTAGTTTCATTACAGATAATAGACTAAGCTATCTATTAATCCGTTTGCCTTTATGTTACAGCACGCTCGTACATTTTTCTGTAGATATTGGAATAAAATTTCTCACAATGTTCTGTTCTAAAGGCTCAAAAACAAACTTATTGGAAAAAAATGAGCCTCCTCGCAAAAGAACGAAAAACGAGAAAAAAATACTCTTATCAACTGTATGAGCACATGCTTTGTGCGCAAGTACAGGTTATTTGATATAATAATAAAGGTTGAAATAGGGTTTTAAATCGAGAAACCAAACATAATTTTGCATATTTTTGTGTTTTCGTATTTGACATCAAATATGTTGATACATAAAAATACATAGTAAATTGGACCTTCTGTTTTTCTACCTTAATATATTTCATATAATCTTTGAATACCCTTTTAAGCGAATATTGTACGAGATAGTAAAATCAGACAGTAAATAATGTGAAATGTAGGTATAGAAAGATTGAAAACAGTAGATGTAGCTTTTTCAAAATTTAAATTATCTTTTCCTTTTATAAAAGATTTACATTTGGGAATTGTTTTTAAAGTTCTTTCGATCTTTGTATCTGATCGGCTTGTGTATGTAAGTTTAAAGTATATAAAAGTACACTGTTATGGTTAATGTCAATAATAGACTACAAATTTGTAACAGCACAATAATTTTAATATTCGAAATTTATTAAATATGCGACATAAACGTTTGACGGCACCTAAAGTTTGAGTTTCATTGTTTCTAAGATTGATTCCTGTCTTGAAATGGTTTTTCTTTCATTATTTTCAGTAATTAACAAAATAGGCATCAAACACTTTAACATGACACACTCTATCAAATAATTTATTTTTCTATGCCATTGACTTTGAAAATAGAGAAAGGAGTCCATGATAAAAGAACGTCCTTAAACATGAACGCCGAAAAAAATTATCACTTGTTGACTTCGAATTCAAATCAACTATTGCTAAATTTCTAGCTTGGGATATATCGTGTTACATCATAATCGATTGCTATAAAATGTAACGATTTCTGAATTACTCCGCTAAATCGATAAATAGGTAGTGTCGAGAGGTTACGCCGCAGTTACCGGCGGTTTATGGCCCGATCACGTGAAGGGCCATTCGTAGCGAAAGTGTAAAAGATATTACATATACATTGACTGTACACGGCCGCTGTAACACTTAAGCCCTCCGGTAAACATGTTTATCTGCTATTAGTCTAATGAACTATTGCCACTTTTTGCACAAGTGGGTCGCTCACAGCTATATCTTGAAATTATATAGTGTGCTGATAAGGGACAAACTTAACAATAACTTTTGAATATATGGTACTCAACAATAAACAGAAAGCGAGAGTTATCAGTCAATGAATCAGTCAAAACGAAATACACAAACGAAAAAACTACAATTAACGCTTTTTAGCACACATAAATAGGTTATGGAAGGACGTACAACAATGTACATTCACATTCCCTACGGTTGACTTTGATTTTATTATTATCCAAAGGCTATAATTTAACAACTATAAAACAAATCTAGGACCATTTTATTTTACAAACTTTTTCCACGGATATTCATAATTAAATTTCTGTGGCCACACTACAAGAAATATAAATAAAAAAAATTGTAAATGAAGGTCTAAAAATATCTTTTTTTCAAGACAGTTCCTTAAAATGGCCTATAATTAAGAAATAACTTAAAACAGACTTGGAAAATTTGGGAGAAGTCAATTAATTATCAGAATTCGATGAAACGAAGTTTTGAAAACACAAAGGTTTTATAGTTTATCAACATTGTAAGACATCTTAAAATATAGGCTACGGGATTCAAAATCGATTATTGATCGAGGACGCGGACCTACGCTGAAATTTCGATGCCGACAATACCAAAATCTAATATTTTGGCCATACGCGCCGCGCGCGACGCCACTCCGCGGCTACATTCAGCATCCAAATCGGTCGTTTACGCAAGCGCGGCCGCGCACACACATGTTTCCGATAAGAAAGCGCACTTTTATTTACGGATTGCTCCGCCCGTCCAACCATTGGCCTGGAGAGTTTCCTAATGTAAATATTTATAGACCGATGCCGTGGATGCGTACACTTGTTCTTATGTTTGCTTCTGTCATTCAACGCGCCTGAAACGTGTCTGAGCCCAAACAATATATATTCACTCTATTTTAGTTACGAGATAAAGCGTTTGCGTCGGTTTACGAATACCGAAGAATTCGATTGGAGTTCATCGTTTGAGCGACTGAAAACCCTAACAGAAATACTTGGTTGTGGATTTTATTGTTTTATTATATATGTAATTATATACGTATGTATGCGTAATTATAAATGAAAAAATAATGATAAATCAGGCCGCATCGTTTCATATTGTAAAAAAACGTCTACTGCAGACCATACCTAACTTTACAAATGAAACACTTTTACAATATTAATGAATATCAGTTTAGTAAATTTTATAGAATATCATTCAGTTGGATTATTTGATGAAACGCAGAGTTCATCTGAAATTAAACATGAATATATATTACATAGAATTGCAATAATAAGTGTTAGTATATAATTTCTATGTATGGTTCGTGTTAATATGTATAACACAAGCGGGAAAGGTCAGCTAATCACATCTAACAGCGTACCAGAAGCATTCAAATGGCCAACATGTACAACAACTGTGATACCTACATTGTCATCAATCATATTGACTATGATGTAGATAAGTGCTTCCCATACTTTTGTATTTTGCTAAACATTTAAAAGAATGATAATTATTTACAAAATAAGTAGGTGATATAGTTTATTTGAAATTGAATCAATCATACTGTTGGTTAAAGGAAAAAGTGTACTATTTTTTTTTTTCCCAAGCATTATACAACTATAAATATTGAAAAAATTATTCACATGCCAATTACTATTAGAATCAAAACAGCTTTTAAGTTTTCAAACACTATCAACCCTTCGTGTTTTTTGTTTTACTATGAGTAATTGATAAATAGATGCAGTTCTATATAGACGTCACAGAAAAAATATTCTACTTAAAAATATGTGACCCGCAACCGTTGACGCATAGATCTAATACGTAACGACTCCATTATTTATAAAGAACGTGGTTAGTAATGGTATGTATGAAAGCTTATTTCGAATTTTTGCCTCATTATTGCTTTATTTTCAACTAGTTTCTGCTCGCGGCTTTGGCCGCATGGATATTAAATGAATTCTTTCATTTGGTATATCAACTGATTTTGTTGGCTTACAATAGTGATTCTGATTGTTATCCCATGCTGAATTCTAATCTCAATCCTGCCGTCAATATAAATTTACCTCAGTCCTAATTTCGATCGATTTTGATCGAAAGCGGGACCAGAAAGTATCGCTTTAGACGCTGGTTTTACTCTCAAATCTGATTCCTGTATTTCTTCTTATTCTGATTCCAGTCACGCTATTAATTGTAACTTTAGTCCAACACTCGATTGGCCTCTTGATCCCGGTCTCGAATCTCGATTCCGCTTCTCGTCTTGTTTACTATTTTTACACCGGTTTACGATTTATACATCGCTACCGGTTATGGTTCCTATTTGAACGAACAGAATAAAATAAACAAAAGTTACGTGCAAGTTCTTTTCTGAATAAAATCTATACACATAAAAAAAAAACAATACATTTTACATAATAAAAACAAAATTTCTTACCAACTTAATAACACCGTACTTATTATATCTATTTTTAAGTAAGAATGAAGTAATTATTATAAGTACAGGATCTTAACCAAACACAATAACGTCAACGAAAGTTATCAGTGAATTTCTTTTTAACTATAATAATTTAAGGTACAAAATAAGTATATTTACAGATTACAGTACATAATAGTGTTTACAAATTATTTTATTTATTCTTTTGCAGTCAATTTTCCAAATATCGTAAGTAGTTTAAGAGATTGATGTATAGATATATGTACATATTGACGTAACTTTTTTGTTTGTTAACCAATCGAAAAAAAATTAATACTAAATGTTACGGGAAACTTGCCACAATGTATTAGTCTAAACCGCCAGTTTATTAGTGTAAAGCCAATTCTAAGATTAGCGTGCTCAAGCGCATAGCTTAAGACAAAATATAAATATACTAAAAAGTATTTTTTTGGCCTTGATAAAATAAGGGCAACGTGTACTACACATATGCCATTTTGTTCGACAACTTGTTGCCATCATCATTTTGTACGTGGTGACATAATCTCAGCAATCATCATTACTGTAGAAATTTTAGGACTTCTAATCAATTAACTATGACAAGTAATTTTGACAGTCTTCTCTTGATCTTGACCTAATACTACCTAAAAAATTCTGAAGAGATCAAAACAGGTAAAAATTTAAGGACCCAAGGTCAGGGCTATATGGTGGATGCATTTACACCTCCCAACCAAACGTACTCAATATTTGCTGAGTAGCAAAATAGTGTGTGGTTTGGCGTTATCATGGTCAAAAACCACACCTTTTCTATTGATTGATTCCGGCCATTTTATGTATATTTCTTGCTTGAGTCTCATCAACTATTGGCAGTAGAGATCCGAATCGATGGTTTTTTCAGGTGGTAAAAGCTCACAATGAATAATACCCTTCTGACCCCACCATATATATAGCATCAACTTATTGCGAGTTAATCCAGGTTTCGTTATACTCAGTGAAGCTTGCTTGCATTTCAACCATGATCTTTTTTGCACATTCTTGTCTTAGGTAATCGATTTTTCATCACCAGTTGTCAATCTTCCCATAAACGGTTCGGTTTCATTACGGTTCAATAGAAAATCGCAAATGAGTACACAATTCATTTCATTTCTTTAAGTGAATTTGTGTGAGACCCAAGTATCGAGTTATTTTGTAAATCCAGCTTTTTTTAAAGGGGTCAAAACCTTTTTGTGGTTGATCTTCAGCTTCGAATCAGCTCCAGTAAATTCAGCTATGTCGTAAGAACTAATATGCCAATTTTGCTTAACTTTTTTTCCAAAATAGCATCGACTTTGTTCGTAGTAGGTCAACCAGAGCGAGGTTCATCACTGAAAATGCATAAAGCAGTTTTCTGATATATTTACCGATACTGCATTAGGTACATATTACTAATTTTTTTCGCGGTTTGTTTCGCATTTTTCTTTTTATTTGTAATAAAATATTCAAATGTATCGATATTCTACGTTAAAGTTACTTATTTTAGTGGACAGAAAAACAATAGAAAAATTGCAGGACATCGTTTTTATTTTCCTTTTTTTTTTAAATATCATCTATTTAATAGTATCAAAAATAGCCAGAGACAAACAGCACAATGAAAGAGATTTTATAGCAACTTTTTACTTAGAAAAAAAGAAATAAACCGTTTCACCGGTCTTATATATAGGTATAGATTTTCGTTATCGTTTTCCGCAGCCATAGTTTATGATCCAAATACAAATTGCTTTAAAGGCAGGTTGAAGTGTAATAAGAGTTGTAACTATAGGAAAAGATGTGATTGAAAATTACAATATTAAGTACAGGGAAATCAATTTTTATCGAATGTGTGCATATGCGTACTTATAGCAGTTTTAGTTTTTATGTATATAAGATATACATAAATTTCGTGTCACGATATTGATCAGCAATGAACTCCGAAACTACTTAATCGATTTTAATCAAATTTTGCACACTATGTGTAATTTACTCCAACTTGAGAGATAAAATACTTTTTATCCCGAAAGGTGGCGCAGTTGTCGAGAACTAAATTTTATTTTATTTTTTTAACAATTGTTTTTTAATTTTTTCTTATTTCCGGTATAAACTACATGAAACCACAAGTTCTAATTATCCCGCCTCCTAATCAAAATTGGCATAAAATGGAATGACAAAAGTATTATTAGTCGAATTGCACGACATTGAATTTAAATTCATTACTATACTGGTACCAGAATTTGAATTGAAAACAGGATGGCGTACAGTAGAATCGAGAAAGGACCAGGATCATAATCGGGACCGGCGCCGAAATTGAGAACGACACTGGGTTTAAACATGAGTGTGGGATCGGGATCAAAATCAAAGTGTGGCTGGGATTGAGATTAACATCGATTGATCAATTGATATAAAAGATGTAGAAATTAATACGCTTGCCTGCAACATGTGTTAGCATGCATTTACGAAGCGAGTTGCATGCGAAAAGACAAGCGTCTATTATTGATTTCTGTGTAGTGAATGAATTATGAAGTATTAACTTCATAATTCATTCTATGCCCATGCTGGCAGAGTTGCGGCCAACAATATGATAAGAAAGCCACAAACAAGAAAGGTCAAAACAGCGTCTGCCGGGTCAGCTAGTATATATATATTATTTATGAATATTTTTTAAAATTGTGAAAATTGGAAATTGCCAGGCCAAAGATGTAATACCGATACTTACTAGCGCGTCTTCGAGTCCGAGCGTAACACTTTCAGCGATAACCACAACCCTTGAACTTATAGATTGTCTATGACTTACGTTATTTGGTATAAAAGATATAACGGACTTTTGCTTTTAGTCAAAAGCCAATAAATTAATTTCGGGAGCTGCCAACTCGAAATGTGCCGTGATACGTGTGGGAAATTAGTTTTTGCCGGCCCCTCGAGCCGAACATTGTACTTTGACGGGGCGGTTTCTTTTAGCATAATAGCCGCGTAAGTCGCGAGTGTTAACAAGAGTAATTTCATTATTTAGCGTATTACGTATGTTTTTCTTTTGTTGCGCTGATATATTTTACGACCATGTCTGTAAACAGAACATGTCGTCGAATAGGTGTGAAATATTAGAGGTGAGGGTTTTATCGGTCGTATGAGACATTTGTTCGTTTTGCTTTAAGTCTACTAAATAGAGGGTTCGCCTCGCTAAGGTTTCTGGGGGATTAACAATGGCATACATTCTTTTTTTTTGTACTGTTCTCGGAACATGTATGTTAAGCCAAATAAATAAATAATGAAACTCGATCGCATTTCTCCAGAAAATAATTTATAACAATACTACACTTCCTCTGACATTGACTAATGAAATCATATTACGTAATTTGATGTATAGTAGCCGGTATTTGTGGTGAAATTAACAGACGATAAAATTCACTTTATACTCACAATAAAATGTGAGTGAGTTACCGTCATAAACTCTCGCGTTTTTTATTGGAGCTAACTCGGCGGCGTCGTCGACTCTACTGTGACGATTGCAGTCCGCCGTTAGGTTAAACGCTAGTTTATGGCTATTTTGCCTCCATTAATAGCTTTACTACGCACCCACCCCGTGTCGGTGACACCTCCTACGTGTTCTGTCTGCATACATTCGCTTTACCTATTTGACATTTTTTTTACATATATTATTTAAATTTTGTTTTTCTGATGAATAAAATCACAATTAATCATAAATTTAAAATTACGTTAATCTCCAACTTAACTTATCAGTTAGTCGTAAGGTTGATCTTTAGTGACTGAAAGCTGAGTCGAAGAAAGCTTATCAAACGTTTGCCTTTCAAGGAGAAAGAAGCTCAGAGTAGAGTGCGCTGTGGTTGTAGACGTGTGTCGCGTGTGTGGCCGCCCGCCGCTAGATGCCGCACTCGCAGCGCGCGCGTGTGTGCGCAGCCCGTGCCGCGCCACACCGCGCCCGCCGCCCGCGGCCGCTCTCCGGCCGTCAGATACACGCGCGCTGTCGGTCTTTGCACTCGCGCCGCCCGCACGGCCCGCAGCACGCGATATACGATCGCTCGAATCGCGTTCGCTATTTTGTTACATCGTCTCGTAGTTTTAATTGGAACGTAATAAGATTCTTATATTAAAATAGAACAAAACTTCATCAAAAAGTGTTTTCACGAACTTCAATGTGAAAAAACGTATTTCAATTTAATAAACAACTGATAGAGTTGACGTATTTACGTGCTGGACAAAATATCGAAAATTATCGCTTTGTGTGCGAACTTATGCCGGGGTGATATTAATTAGGGAACGGCTCCGAAGAAATTTTCGTTTATAATTTTTGATTACAGTTTTAAAATTACGAGACCCATTCGACTGTGAACTAAATCGGCAATCGCGTTTTATATTTCATGTGCGGGTGGTGTGTCGGTGGCGGGTGTGCAATGCGCTCGCGGCGCACCTGAACCGGCCCATTGTGTCGTCTCGTCGGCCCCGTGGCTTGCCCCGCCGCCACACTGTACCCTGACAACCATGTCGGGGGCCTCGGCGCGGCCTGCGACGCGACGGCCGCGTCGCCAGCGCCCGCCTCTGGCCACTCAGCCGGCTCGGCCTGGTGGACCATGATGAACGGCGTGGGCGGCGCGCTGTACGAGGAGGCGCACGCGTCCCCACCCGGTGGTTCGCCGCCCGCCCCGCCCGCGCCCGCGCCGCCCTCCGCCTCCAGCGCTTCGCCTGCCTCCGTGGGCTCCAACCCTCCACAGCAGCCGCAACCACAGCCGTTACACATCCCGGCAAAACGCTACGAACCTGAGCCAGGAGTCATTCGGCATGCACAGCAACCCTGGGGCTACCCACCTGATGCACCACCCACCTTTGAACACCAATACCCCACTGCACCCACCTACTATAACCTGCCCGGAGAGCGCGACCGTAAGTCGACCGCGTTGCCCTTCTGGCCGGCTGCAGCTGGCGGAGGCGAGTACAAGCCGTACGCAGATGGAGGTTGCCACCAGGGTTTCTCCCAACCCTGTTGGAACTATCCTTATGGTGCGCCGCGAGGTGATCAGCCACTGTCCTATGTGGGTGGTGAGGAGAGACGTGCCGTCGTATCTGAGGCCTCTAGTTTCACTCATGACGCGTACGGACTACGGAACTACGCGCCTGATGCCGTCACCAGCGCCCCCTACCCGCCTCCAGGAACTCTACCCGGTTAGTATATAAATAAATAAATAATGCTTATACATTTACTTTGAACGCACTCCACGTTCTGGTGGTAAATTTTTAATTTGTAAATCCTAGTTTGAAATTTAAAATGGGAATAATCCAAATATTTATTGACATAAAACACACCACCAGTGTGGAATGTGATTTTATTAACAAATTAACATTTTCAGTAGTTAGAAAGTTTTGTTTAAATGTTATAAAATGGGTTTTTCAACCTTGACCCTTGTGAGAACATCAAATCCTCTGGACGCTAGATGGCGCGGCGCGCCACACGTATGAGTGTGCGTGCGATGGCTGTGTGCACGCACACCACCGTTCATGTCGCTGTGTGCCCTCACATGCTTCGGGAAGAAACAACGAACTCTGATTTCACGGGATTGTTTTTCTCGCAGGCGCCTGAAGAAAGTCAGCTTTTTTCTAACTATGAAATATGTATATGAACTACCATGACATTTATCTCTAGCTTAATATTTTCATCGTAATCTGATATCAAATATAAAAAAATGCCCTTGTGTTACAATAATCGTTTGTTAACAAAACTTATACTTACATGGGACATATTTTTTTTTAATCAATTATATTTTTCATAGTTGATTCTCAAGTTAATAGTATACTTTTATAGCCTATTTCTTCATACAAAAGAAAATCGAGTACGTTTCGTACTTTCATGTTTAATATAATTAACACAACATTTGAAATAGTGATTAACATATTATTAAAAATATGTACTCCGTTAAAATTATTCAGTATGTTATATTTTTTGACATCATTAAATATAGTACGTACAAATAGTATATGATGAATAGCTTCAATTACACAATTTTTGGATCACTTTTTTTTAAAATAGACCAGGTTGGTAGAAAAGAGGTTACTATTATTTCCGTATATTTTTTTCAATTACTATTCTTTATCGTATAGCTTCAACTGTACTTTTTTTCAGAATTTTGTACAATGCTTCTTAACATTTTTGCGGCAGTCTTTACTGTACTATATTTATTTAAATTAAAATCAAAACGATTATTTTAAAATTTACAGGGTTCATTGATGGATATTAAAGAAGTTATCTAAAATGTGTTTATAAAGGTTATCGAGTAAAATGTTTAAAGAGAAAAAATATTAAGACACTCAAAAATAGACATAATGACTACATAGAACGAGACATATGCTAATGCTATTATGCAAAAACTGCTTTTGGAATTTGTCGTTTTCTCGAGCATTGTCCAACTATATCTCAAAATATTGAGAGAAAAATTCAGAACTCTAGTATATTTATTGCTTACAGCTGTAGAATTTATTAATATCTGGAATTAGTAATTTGTAATTGCTCCAATCTAATTTTCGTAATCCAACATTTCTAAGTACTTGCCATATCAAAGGTTAACTATATTTTTCAAAAATAATAGATAAATCATGCGTTTGGACAATTTTAACAATAAAAATAACATCTACGAAAACGTATATAATGAACATAAATAATGTGCTCATGACGTAATAAGATGTATAGTTTAAAACTATATAGTAAATATTAACAAGTTGGGTGGACTTGAAAACTTGAACTAAAACATGGACTTTAGAACGCGAAAACGTAAATATATTTATTATTTGTATATTTAATTTTTATACCTTATTTTTTATTCAATAATCTCTTGAACACATCAACAAATAAAGTTTAGCGCGGCACGCGTCCTAAACTGAAACAGCCGTTCGAGAGATCCCGCCGGACCGAATCAAAACATTTTCCCACAGACGACCATAAATTTGATGAATGAACGTAACACGTGCTGTGTAAGTTTAAAAACGGGCCGTAAGCACCGTTTTATAGGCAATGTAAAACGGTGGCGCTACGACCGACAATAAATTAAAGCTAACGTAAAATAAAGCGCCAATAAAAATGTATAACTAATAAATAAACACGATACCTGCGCGTTAAGACAATAAACGGCCCATCCTTAAGTAGGTGCAATAAACAAAATATTGCCACAATAAACACATTACCGGTAGACGAGGCGATAAACGGCGCTAGTGTACCTGCCGGCCGCCAGCGTCAGCGCTCTGCATACGGCCGCTACTATATCACTTTTATGATATCGTAAAACCGCGGCGACGACTTAGACATGCAATAATACGGTTTTCTTTCTCGAATCACGGCGGCAAGTTGTAATTACGGAAACACAACTGCCATGTCAATATAAGAGCAATAAAAAACGCTCCATTCATAAAGGCGTGCGGCGAGTGCACTCGCGCGCCAGTCCGCTAGATCGCGTCCTGCCCATAAAGATGGGTTTTATCGCGGCCGCGCCACGCCGGAGGTGTAACTTGACATCGTTTCGCGTAGAGCGCGCATATAATGACCCATTAAAAGGAAACAATTGTTCAAAAAGTTATACGAGTGTCGGCGTCGTTTTATGATTGTGTATTTACAGCCTACCTGCCACGTTGACATTGACTTTGATTTCTGAATTTATTGCTTCGTAAACGGTTTTAGGAGCGCGTAGTGTGCGGACTCGCCGTAATCGATTAAGTACGGATGTTAGTCATTGAGTGTTGATGAATAGCCCATACATGCATATGTTTTTATGATAATGGGTCAAAGACTCACATAATATTTTAATTTTGAAATCATACTGTAAAAGGATTTAATATTCATACAACATTTTATAACTAATATTTATTTTATCAATAAGTAGCAAAGTCTTTGTATTCCCTCAAAAGTAATGTATACGAGCATACGAAAAAAAAAATATACAAAATAATGGAGCTCTATATGCTCAGTGTATATAAATTTTTAAATACCTGAAATTCATCAAAGTTGCTATTTTCTAAAATTCCTTCGTAGGATATCGACAAAGTACTGAAATCCTTTTTGCTTGGGGCAGTTGTACATTTGGGTAAAAATAATTATATAAAAAACCATGTGTGTATGTATTTATATGTACACACGTAAGAGTTATTCTTCTTTGGTGTAAACAATCAAAAATAACTCCAAAAATTTCATCTCGCGTGCCAGTACCAACTCTACATTATTAAAAACAAGTGCACAAAATCGATTAATTTTCTATGTATTTATATACAAAATCAACTAATATACAAAAAATTATTAGAAAAAACTATTTATTAAATATAATGTACCCAATAATAGTTAAATAATAAATTATAATATAATAAATAGAAAAAATACATTTCTACCGACAATTAACCTCAAATCCATAAATATATTTAAATAAATTTACAATGTAAAAAATAACACTTTTTTCATTAGTATTCACAATAAATTATCACAATAATTAAAAAAACACACACACGTATATACTTATATATTTTATTCGCATTTATATGAAACACAAGATTCAGAAATATTTCAAAATATTTGTATTTGTACCTCCTTGAATGTAGTTATAAGTTCTTATGCCTACGAAAACGTACGAGGTATAGATGTCCTTACTTTTCCTTTGTCGGAAACCATTTCTGCAAAACTTGAGAGACATTTACCAACTAACTTCATGCTGTCGATTTAGATGTCAGCATGTGCGCAAACTTCATGGTTTTGATTTAGATGTTGGTATGCGCGCAAATTTTGTGTTGTGGATTTAAAGGTCAGTATGCTCGAGAATCTCAAAAATTCGCATTGATCATTTTTTCTCAACGCGCCAAAAGAAGAATAATTTCAAAACTCGATAAAACTCCTATAAAATATTGCGCAGATAATCAATACCTGCAGTAGTTGTCGTTCTCCAACAATGCGAAACCTTTTCAGGATTATTATTCAAATTTGTCTTTTATAAAACTTACAAGTACTAAAATATGTAATGCGAAATAATAGTAATTGTGAAAAATCATATTTAATATTAGGTGTGTGCCCGCGACATTAACGCACTTCTCTCGTTGTCCAAAGCTCTCGTATTCGGAAGTTGTAATTACTTCATTGCGTAACCAAATATTAGGGCGCTACCTGAGACTTTACGACCTGACTCAGTTTTATTACTACCGATCGATTTCGTTATTTCTTTGTACACAAATCCCTTGACTAATGAAGCCGACAATAGGCGATTATAATGGCTTTCGTCGTGAAATAACTTTTTTAATTCACTTGAATTATTTTTACCATCACATATATTGTGTTACAAGCATCAAAATAGAAAAGTAAAGAGTTAGAGCAACTGGAAAGAATTGAACAAACGATAATGGCTTCGCGTTAGACGAGGCCTAGGAAATTGGCTTCATTTGCTTTGTTAATGATTTCTCATTCTTTCCTTTTTTGTCGCCAACAAATCCGGCAAAGGAGAAGTAAATAGACAAAATTTAACAACACTCGTCAACTAAAGTCTTGAATTGAAGAATTACTTATTAAGTTTTAAACTTCCTATTAAGAAAATTTCGTCAGTTTGAAGTTGAAGAAAAGTTGTCAATCTAGTTTTGAAAAATCGAATTTTCATCAGATCTCGAAGTTTTGATGTCCTAGGTGTGTGTGTGTGTGTGTGTGTGTGTGTGTGTGTGTGTGTGTGTGTGTGTGTGTATGTGTGTCAGTGTGTTTGAGCCAGTCATAACATTTAAACGGCTTAACCGATATACCGCTTAAGCTTAATATGGTTTATGATTTTCAATAGAATTTTACCCCATTTAGGTTCCCAGTAAATTTTAGCTCATTTTCACTAACAGATTTTAAGGATGTTTTTTGAATGAATTTTAAACAATATCCGACCGGTACTTCCCAAAATCCAATCAGCTCTATTTCTAAATAAATTGAACCGAATGCCGTTTAATGAATCAAAATCGGTAAATCTTTTCTAATGATATTGTAGTCAAAATTTGTTAAAAAGTGTTTTTCATAATCACTTTTATATTTTAAGCGGATCGGTTTTAGAAATTCCGTCACATTTTTCGAGTTTAAGAGACTGTCCAACGTCGTAAGTGACATCAAAAACGGTTGATTTTTTTCCAAAGCATCGTTTTCAAAAACAAAAAAACTGTTTTATAAAATAACGATACAAAAATACCTTTTATAGTTTTTATGTGTGTGTAATAAAACGACCTAAAATATGCCGACTTCTAATTTTTATTATCTTAAAATTTCTTACCCACCGACTTCTTCCACTAAGGAGAAAAAAACTGATTCTACTCTACGAGAACTATGTATCACATTCATCTCATATTGTTTACTCTTAGAGAAACAAAAATCTAAAATAAACGGACATGAGACTTACCCGAAAACCTGTGCAAAAATATTATAACTTGACCTTCGAACTTGACACTGCCGCTCTTATCCATTCAGACATCAATTTAGTTGAACAAATAATAAATTGACATATTTTTGAACTTATTATGACATTTCAATACTTGAACAAAAATATTGTAATTTTTTAATTTGTTGCAAATTATTATTATAAATAATCTTCCCTTTGTAAGAAAAGGAAAATTATAAATAAACCGAAACTAAGTTTGATTTTTGCTTTCGAACTAACGTTTCAAGTTAGGTTATATCATTAATAAAATAAAAAATGTAAGTCGCCAAAACACTGATATTGCTTTTAAAATATTCATTTTGGTACGATAAGTATTTGACTGATAACAAAAATGTTATTTGTATTTTGTTATATAGTTATATATGTAATCAATAGTTGGCTCCAAACGTTCGGAGCCAAAAATCTCGTTTGCAGCTAACTATTAATTACATCACACAAATTTTATGACTTTTGAAGCATTCCTTGTCCATGGTCCAGGTTGTCACAATTGTACGACTTCCCTTGGTGTGACGTCACAAATTTAGCAAATTTTAATTAAGAAATTATAAAACTATAATATAATAACATTTTCAAAAACATTTTCAACATTATTTCATTTTATAATCCATTATAAATCCAATTTAATTTCAAATCAACAATAAATCAAGCTATTTAGAATATTATTTTTTAAAGCGAGAAATAGACATTTGTCGTTATAGTTGTAGTTTAGAATATTAATACTTTACATTTACAAATGTGACCTTACAAAGGTTATGACTCGTCCCTCTACTCTTGTCACACGATGTCACACTTTGTTGACCCCTCCCACTCTTTTAACTTGTTATACAATTTATGGATAGCCCCTTTTTCTTATATTATAATAGATATGAAAAAATAAAAAAATAAAGGCTTCAGGATTGCTTTTTATATTTTTACCAAAGAACAGAAATGGAATGTTCCTATGAGGTGAAAGGCAACACATGTTACTTGTTCATGTGAATGGTTTTTCTATGTTACCATTTTAGGCATGTTGATGGTAAAAATACAATATGGAAGATTATGTAGTGAAACTTAATGGGTTTAATCAATGACAAGTTAAAGTCAAGTCTTAAAAAGCTCTTCTAAATTAATGCGACCTGTATAACTCAGCTTCTTTAAGTGTTTTTCAACTTTTCTATAGGAATATGGGGCCATCCATAAATTACATCAAATATTATGGAGAAAGGAAGTGTCCAACAAAGAGTGACATCGTCTGACAAGGTTGAGAGGAGCAAGTTATATGCTTCGTGGCATCACATGTATAAATTTATAATATTAAAATTCTCAAATCAATAAAAACTTTTAAATGTTTAATAAAAAAAAATTATGGAAATAATCTAGGATGTGCTTTTTAATTAATACCTACTTTGTGAATTGAAATTTGATAAACATGTGACGTCACATTAAGGGTGGGGGAGTCATATAAATGTGACTATTTGTGACAAGTAGGAGGGGGTTTGTAAATCATGAAAATCATTTGACGTAATTTATGGACGGCAACGGACGGTAATTTATCGATGATTTCCTATTGGAATAATTACTTATGTCCATTCCAAAAAATAAATATTTATAAACACAGTAGCAGGCAAGTTTTTCATATTACACAAAGGCTATGTACACTACATAATATGCAAAATTTACCTGCTACCTGTTCTCACTACAATAATGTTAAGCAGTGCCATTTATCTAATTTATGTCATGTAGTGCTGCTATCTGTTGTCGAGTACGTTACATTAAGTGTATCGGTTCTTTAATACGACATCCACTAGAATGGTAAAGAAAAATTTTTTTAACTTTTCTACGGAAAACACATGTATGTCTAAAATTGAAAAACAAAAAATTATAAAATAAAAATTTTCATCTAAATCGTTAGATCCATTTCTGAGATACCAGAAATAGATCCATTTCTGAGATAGAGCAATATATATATATATTGCTCAAGGATTGCTCACTTAAAATAAAAAGCTGTAGCATATTCTAGAAAAAAATAACAGCATTAGTTGCACTAAAACAGCATTTTTTTTCAGTGTCAGTGTCACCTAACACCGGGGTGACACAAACCTTTGTGTCACCCCACCACAGAAATATACCCTCCCACAATCCTTTTATTTCAAGTTCAAGATATTGGACCTTAAATGCCAACGTGGAAGCTCGACGGTACGGATTTGGAGCTACTTGACAGCCGTCGTCGCCAGTGCGGTGACAACGCTCATAACCCACGGCTTGAGATGCTCTCCGAGGCAGCGCCGGCCTTTGGGTCGAGCGAGTAGAGCAGTTGCTTTAGCGCCATATAACTAGGAGCGCTAAAAAACCAAATGCAAAAGACGATTTTCAGCAAAAAATAAAATTTTGATGTTGCTTTTGGAAAAACATAGAACAGTGTTAAAATACTTAAAGTTAATTAATTTAATTTAAGCTTAATATGCGTCGATGTTTGCAATAAAAACCTATTTTGAAAAATTATCAATTATTATTTGCTTATCATGAAGTTGAATTAGAATTTCTGGAAAATTAGAGCACTGACTTGTCTCGTAGACAAGTCAGTGCTCTAACTTAGAATCTCGCTCCACTCCATTTAAAACTAGGGCCGGCGCTGCTCCGAGGCCCGAACCGACTTGCTTACTTTGGTTTAAATAAAAACTCATTCGTCAGTTTTCCCGTGTTTAGGCTTCGAACTCTCGTAACTTCTGATTCAAAAGTAACGCACTGATTATTGTTCTTATTTATATTCTTGTTGGTAGACATAATAACACGACATTATTAATAAATTAATAACATAAACAAAATTTGACGCACTTTAATATTTACCTTCATCATTCTTTAATCGTTTTCTTAATAGAAAACGTCAGTGGTGGATATTTAGTAAAATGCGCGGTGATAATCATACTAATGTATGATGTACACCGCGCATTTTAGATAAATCTTAAGACCCACGTGACCAAACTTTACGTTTCTTCCCACCGAGTCTTCTTAAACTCTTACCCAAACCCTTCTTTATTAGAAGGATAACATCTTCGTCGTTTTGCCACGCGTATTTGAAAATATCAAACTTTTGTATTAAAAATTTCATGCACATTCATTCACGAACGATAACAGACACGCCAAATAAAACTTTAATCCTTAAAAAGTGATGTTCATTAGTTTTGTTAAATTATTTAATAAGGGCGTACTAATACGTGATTTGGTCGCACAGTACTTCATTCCGATCATGTCACCTTATGATTTTAATTATTAAAGCGATATCAACAACTGATGTGTAGCACAGTTTCGCAATTTATTTATCCCTTTAGTTGTATTTATCCTTAAACACATATCAATAAAAGCATCATTACACCGCTATTGAACATATAAATGGTTGCTCTTTGATAGTTAATTTGTTATTCGAATAATAGTCAATCAAACCGAAATTCTTCAATTTAAATTCTATACAGTCAATGGAGATCTATTTTCAGATGAAATCTTGTTCTACTTTGGTTGGATTACAATTATGGTATCATATGGCAGCAAAGTATGCCTTCCCACAATCTTTTCATTTCAAATTCAAGTTGCCAATACGTACGATGGCAAGGTCCGGGATCCGGTGATATAGATTCGATAATAGGTCCCCGATGCACGAAGCGAGTGGTCGAATATGACTTAAAATAAAAACTCATTGGTTGATTTGCTCATGATCAGGATATAACTTAGTAACTGTTCGTTCAAAGGCAACGCTCTTGACCACCTCATGTTGAAAATGTACACCCGGAACTTGAGTATAATTGATCGAGTTATGTTGGATTCCTACCAATTAAATCTCCATGGTGTGGATCTCGTAGTCTTGTGCTGTACCTCAGGTATACGCTTGCGCATTTGTCCGTTGCCCCAGCGGCATTGGCTTCTTTTACAGCTAAAAAGACAACGCACGGGGTCACGCACCATAGCACCTTAGGCTCCTAGATAGATTGTGGACTTCCTCAAATCCACGGCTCTCGGTATCCGGGCATCCGATACGTCAGCGACGGATATTTAGTAAAAAAATACCTTTTTCTCTCGCCATTTCTTTCTTTGTCAAAATTTTTTCACAAAAGATTCGTACCGCCTCCAACAAGTTGTCACTACCGAGAGGTCACTCCCAACTAAGGCCGTCAGGGCTCTAATCTGCGCCGCCCAAGTGGAGAAAGTCTCCAGTCTGTATTGAGCGGAAAATAAATGTATCTCGAAAATAAATACGAGTGAGATGTGATATTATAACATATTCGTATACAAAGTTAAGACGATTTCTATCAACCGTTTAAAGATAACTGCTAAAAACGTTTTTAACTTATGAAAGCGATGTTTGATTCGGACTGTACTGCATTAAATCTGTATTTACAATAAAAATTTTATTTATTTCCACCTTTCTACTTGTCGCTTTACACCTTATATAATTGTTCACCGACATTGTATTAGTGTAATAAATATAGTGAAGGTTTCCTATTTATTGCTCTCTGCCTCGATGATACCGCAACAAAGTAATACTCAATGCTTTTCGAGGTTAGCCAGTGTTAGTTAGCGAATACGCGTACACTTAATCGTGCAGCTGAAGGAAACGAAATGTAGAATGATGTAGGAAATGTAAATTGAAGTGCAAATCGCCTATCATTAAATATTAACGCTCTGCTATGAATGAAAATTAATTAAAGAAAAAACATTGAATTAAAAAAAAGTCAACCCATCTCGCGTTTCTCGTCACTCTTTCCTTTCTTATCAAACCCATTTCTGTTATTAAAATTTTTAAATGGATTTCGCCTGGATATCAAACATACAAATATTGGACGTAATTGGCCGGGATTTGATCTAGTTAGGCATGTTTCAAAATGTTAGTTTCATTTCTTAAATTTAATTATAAAGTAAATCGCTGCTAGCTTCTAAATCATACATGTAAATGAGTTCGTGCAAAAAACTGGTCCTCATTTTATATGCTTATAAATCACAAAAAAATTGATTTAGCGTTTCTAAATGTTATATTTAAAATAATGTTAATTATAGATTATTAGTGTTCAAATTTAGAAAATCTTCTAATTAGAAAGTTTTTCATCGTTGAAAACTTCCGTGATTTCCTTTCAACCTACTTTTAGTATTTGAAATTTAGGAAAACCTGCGGTAATTTTACAAAGTTGATTTATATTATCATAACCACTGAAGAAAAAGTTATGAATAGAATCTTTTGATGAGTTACTGAAAACAGAGTAAAAAATTTTTAATTACTTTTTATCTAAGCAAATATTTATTCGATGTACGAGCTGATAAAATGATTAAGAATGTGTCCTGCTTTTGAAGTACTATAAAGCAAATCTAGATTGTATGATAGCTTTCTTGAATATATTGAAAGAAAATTATTGTTGGCAAGATATGCTAATATATTTTACACCAAAGAACTTAATTTTCGGGTCCATTAAATAAGTTTCCATGATAAGACGGTATCGTTAATAAGGCGCTAGTTGAAGATGGGACATAATGTGCCTTTATGATACCAAATGAACCGCGCGAAAGATAAAAAAAATGGCTTTATTATTTATTATATTTATCATACACCTTAAAATAATACGTATTCAACGTGAAATTGATTAGTTATTTTTTAAAATATCCACGTAGATAAATTTGTAAGCTAATAAATTATAAAAGATAACTTCACTAAATATATCATACAAAAAATTATAGAACAAAATATAGATTAGGTATCAAAATATTAGTAAAAACTTAATACAATTATCCATATTGAAAATCGTTTAATACACTCTTCTAGTAAATTTAATATATCGTACCAAAGACAATTAATCAATACATATTCCACATTCAGTTGTTTTTAGGGTTCCATAAGGAGCCTTAATATTGACATCATAAATATTTTGGTAAGACTGTAGTGGTGTCGTTGGATGTATATAAACGAAACAGTCAGTAGGCCACAGCACCCGCCAAGAACGAGCGGCGAGGCCGCGAGCATACGAAGCGGCGTCGATGATCTCATCAAGTAGACCGCCCACATAAATCGCATCTATAATGAAACATCTAACGCGGGCCGCTTGGCAGGCGCACGCCGCTATTATTGTTTCCATGAAAATCGCAAATGTGCAACAATCTCGTCACAGCGCATAGCATTTGCATTCTATACGAAGATATTATGTAATTTTATAAAAATCATAAATTATTTTTAAATTAATTCTGAAATCCGTAATATAGAACTAAATTTTATCGAATAAATTATGCTAATTACGGAGAACATATTATTAGAAGGATTTACTATTAAAAAAAAAACTTGATTCTCAAATCATTTGATATTTAATTAATGAAAGTTAATCACTATACAAATATTATTAGTTAAGAAATACTCATGCGAAAACAATAAAAAATGGGCAGCTAATAATAAGATTTAATTTATTTACGTGCAAAATGAGAGGGAAAATTATCAATTTATTTTGTAAGCTCAACGATAATAAGCTTAAGTCGGCGTAATCAAATGTGCGACCTTACATATGCATATGACTTTAATCGTGTGCAGTAGTTAAAGGCTACACGCGCATCTGCAAAATTATTGCGTGTAAAATATATACCTTGTGATACTGTCATTTATTACTTTGTAGGTCTTGAAAAATTTACTCGGTTTTAAAATATTCATGTGTCTGCATGTATGATGATAGTAATGCACTTGCATTTTCTGCACAGGTTCCCTATCGATGTCCGTGGGCGTGGGCGTGGGCTGCGGCTCGGCGAATCCACTCGAATGGACGGGCCAAGTGACGGTTCGCAAAAAACGCAAACCCTACTCAAAGTTTCAAACGCTGGAACTAGAGAAGGAGTTCCTTTTCAATGCCTACGTTTCCAAACAGAAGCGATGGGAGCTGGCGAGGAACTTGAATTTGACGGAACGACAGGTCAAGATATGGTTTCAGAACAGACGGATGAAAAACAAGAAGAACTCACAGCGGCAAGCGGCGCAAGCGGCGCAGAATAACAACAACGCGACCGCAAACAATCACAACCACAACCACCACGGGGCGCACCACCACGCGCCTCACCACGTGCCGCTGCACCACGCGCCCGCCAAGCATCATCAGTGACCCGCGCCATTCTCTGGGAACTATCCGTTGCACCACGGCATCCCCAGCTAGATCCGCGGCCCCCGCCCATAACCAGAACGCAGTACCCACGTCCTAGTGAGCAGGAACGTTGCATGAGTGAGTAGCCGCGTCGCCGCCGCGCATCGCTCAGTCCCAGAGAATCTCATGTTAAGGTTACGTGTTGTCGATTTGTGTATAGTATTAGTTACGGAATTACGTTTTTATTGTGTAAACGAACTTCTCGAGTAGATAACGATTCCTGATATTAATAATGTTTAGTGTACGATTAGTACTAATATTGTATTTTCAATTATTTAAGTGCGATGTATTAAAGACGCCAACGATGGATTATTAGATTCTAGATAGATTATCGCAAACAAATTTTTGTAAAATATTTTGTGAGACTGCTTATTGTTGTATTCGTACCGCTGTTCTATCGAGGGTGGTTTAGTCTTACGGTGATTTTTTGTATTTTTTTCGTTACCAAATTGTTGTATTATTACTTGGATTACTTCGGTGACAGTTATCGGTATCTATTTGTGATTCATACAGTTATAGCTCTGTACAATAATATATCATATTTTATGTTCCTTTCCTGTTCAGTGAGTTTTGCTCCGTGTTGTTGATTGAATGAAACAGGCGTAACGAAAATGCCTAATGTTTATGTGGAATGTAGATAGGTTGTACGACAAACTATGATTGGATTTCATTTTTTTTTGTTATTGTCATTTAATAGATTTCTGATGAAGCTTTAACTCGGTTCCAGTAGAGTAATTCGTATTTAGTTAATGTTATATGACTTTTTGAAAATATTGAAGTTGATGTTGTAATCACTTAATTAGGTACTATGGGCAAGTGCAGTAATTTTGTCCCCATTTAATTCAACTGTTTGCTGAACACGCCTGGACAATGCTTTCGGATTTATTGTATTGTTGTATTTAGATATTTTATTATTTATTTCTTATACAAACATCAAAGATTCATAGAATTTTTATTTCAATAAGTTATGAATTGAAGTTAAATCCAAATCTTTGATAAGTGTAAAATTATTTATAATATAACAATATGCGTTCGTCGACATTAATATCAATTTACTCATTTTCTTAATTTTGGTGATATTTGTTATAAAATGTACTTAGCTTTAAAAGTTATACGTTTGCAATATTTTTTACAATACCTTACTTCACAAAATTCGGTGTGATTTCTTTTTTTTCGAAAAAAAAATGATATTGAGTTATTATATTATTCACAATTTGTTATAGACCCTTGTAAAAATCCCTATTTAGATTAAATTCACTTTTCACTATATTAGGAACTTATTACATTTCCCTTTACTTATGTCTGTGTAATAAATGTGTTATTGTTAACTTAGTGGTTACTGAGATTTAAAATTCGCTACTCACGTAATCCCATAGAAAAATGTTAGTCTTTTGTACAAAATGGCGACCTCGTCTAGGTAACCGAATTTCTATAACAACTCATCACATTTTAGTATCGAAATATGGGAGTAAGTAATATATGTGTAAGTAATCGTATTTTAATATTTTATAATGTAAAAGCGTAAATAAAACACGGAATCGATTATCACATTTGCCATTCGTTGTATTGAAAATGTGGACTTAAAGAACATTTTTAAATAGCTGGTGTTTAGTATTTATTTTATAATGTCCAATCAGTTCCTATAGGTTATGTCTTCAATTATTGTTTGTCACACATAAAAGGTATTTAAGTTTCTTGAAGTTACTGCAACAAAATAAGTAAGCTAAATAAGTAAATTCTTTAACAAATTATGGTTTAAAACATAAAAATGTTCTTTATACACAAAATGCAAAAACAGCTACGTACATGAAAAATATTCAATTGATTGTCTTCAATGTAATACTTAGAATCATACTTAATTTATACAACTACGATATAAAGGTCTCGTAATAATTGTACAGATAAATTAATTGTAGTGTATCGCGCCAGAAATTGTGAGGTTTGTTAAGTATAATTAATTGAATGTGCTCTCAACAGTTAATGACGAATTTAGAAAAGAATGTACGAAAAGGAAAAAATTAAATATTTCGTCGTGTCTTGGTTTTTTTTTCTTTATAATCTTGTTTGCTTGAATTTATTTCAGCACGCCTTTTTATGTAGTATTGAAATTTCCTAGCAAAAAAATAATAAATGCAAGTGGTTAAAATATTCCAATTTTCGTATAGGTAGAAAAGAATCGTATCGAATTTACATATACATATATATTTCTAACACATATCTTTTGGAACTATTTTTTTTAGCCAGTTTAGTAAGTCAGTATTAGTTCAAATAAGTAATTCCTAATCAATCAAATACTTTTTTTTATGTGTATACATATGTCTATGGCAAATCAAAGCAGACCAGGCCCTTTGGGGACTGTCTAATTTGTCTTTCATCTTTGTATAGTCATCTAACGGATTAACTTTTTAACGCAGAATGCTAATTTGAGAAAATAATGATTGACAATTACTGAAAAGAAGGTTTAAAACGCAGTATCTACGGTAACAGCAGAATAACGAGAATTAGATATGATCGGAAAAAGTCAAAGAGAAGTCTAATTATTGAAAGAGCGAAAATTAATCGCGAATGTAAAATAAATATAAATGTTAGATACCTAAAAAATGTCTAATTGGAATACCTTAGGTAAATATCGTTAACGATCCCAATTTGTACCAACAAAATTATAAATAATCCATCACAGATGTAATAATGTCATTAAAACATACTAGTTGGTGCCACTTTGGCTGTTTTTTGTTTGGACTTCATTTTTGAGTTCATTCAGAAAAAGAATTTACATCCTTATAACGATTTCATCCCTAACTAGTATCTGACCTTAGTCGACATATTGTCTACCACGGGGTGTGCTCAGATCAAAATACAGAATCATATCATTTATTTTTAAGTGTGATGTAAATAAAGATGGGGACATGTGCAACATTCCTACCTAAAATAAAGTAACGTAAGGGCAGAAGACATTAAAATTACTCTATTAAATAAGCAGCTGTCAATTAAAATATCCTCTATACAATCAAACATGTCTTTGAACAATTCACGTGAATATAATAAAATAATTGAATGAAATGTGAGAACTGAATAATCTTTTCTTTTACAAAAAAATAAGAAAAAACATTTTTTTGATACGTTTTTCTAACGAGGACGAGTTGACATGTATTTCCTTTTTAATAAACTTATTTTGCAATATCAATCATATATTTAATGTATTTACTGTTATATATGATTTATTGTGAGGTGTAAATTTTAGAAATAATCCTTTGATCTTTTATTTCAATACAGATTTCAATTGCAAAACTGTTTCACTTCATTTTGTGTTTCATTTACAAGATTAAATATATTAATGTGACATTAAAAATTCTATGTTATAAATATCATTCAAGTGACTTATCTCATTAATATCTATGTGAATGTGTGACGACATCTTATTCTTGCAACAAGGTATGGAAAATCATATTTTAATGCGGTAACATGATGTTGTTACATAATCCTATCAAAAGCTTTCTCTGGGTCTCCAGAAACTTCTCTAATAAAGTCTCTAAAGGGGCTGTCCCTAAAGTCTCTAAATACACATGTAAAAATAGACAGATTTGAGAGGCATACATCAAAGTGAGGAGACATAAAGATGTTTTAACTTTTAAATTACCTATGACATTGATAGTATTAATAGCGAGGTACGTTTAGGCTTGTTTACAGTTTTATATTGACATAACAAGAATTGAAGTTACATTTCGAACGGCAAAACTTAATTAGAATAAAATATGTCTAACGCAAAGAGTGAGTTCAGATTTTCAAAGTTAATCCTTAAGAGAACATTAAAGATTTTTAATCCCTTAAAATAAGCGAGACTAATAATTTATATGAATTGACTGTGAAAGTGATAAATTCTACAGTCTACACCATAGAACCGTATTTATTAATAATGTTTAATGAATGTATTATAGAAGAAATACTACCAAACTGGATGAAACATAGAAAATTAATTATTTTTTTAATAGTTGATAAAATGTCTCCAAAAATTTCAAATCAAAAAACCCACGTTGATCAAAACTTTTATGATTATGTCTGAACAAATAATTTAATATTTCCTATCCTATAGTCAATTACATACAAAACAAATTGGATTCCCTTAAAGAAAACCCACCCACAGACACTGGAATTTTAATATTCAAACGTGTTTTCTGAAATGGAAAAATTGTGGAGGGTTTTGCTATTTACCTTTGCATTTGATTTATTGATCGCCAAATATTATTTCTTAAATAAAAACTTAACCACTTATGTACATAAATTAATAAAATCATTTTTATATAGTAGAATATAAACAATTCATATTAATGAAGTAACATCTAAAGGATTTATTCTAAGAATAAGGGCTCCTCTAGGATGTGCATTAGGTCCTTTTCTGTTTCTAGTGTACATAAATGTACTCGGTAAAAAAATGATTGACATAGTGTTGTTGATGATATTTCATTTATATTAAAAATTAACTAAAATAAAGAGGAATCTACCAAAATAAATATTATAACTTCAAAACTTTTTAATTATTTTGTCATTAATGATGTATTACCAAAAGGAAAAGAAAAAAATACTAAATGTTAAACATTTACTTTGACTAATATCCTACGAATTGATTTCGATCTAAAAATTTTAGATAATATATTAAATTTTGGCTGAAATACTGTGTTTTTGTCATTACCATCTACGAAAATTTACAGTGGGGTTTCATATGTTATGATAATAGCGGGCAAATTGAGATCTACATTTTTTTTTCAATTAGATTAATAACGCAATTAACAAAAGCAAACTTGTTTTATTTTAGTTATTCACATGACATAATGTCTTAGAGCAATTTGTTTTGCGGGCTGGGACGGAGGGCTGCATTAGGAGTTTTAGGAAGAAAAAATATTTGTATATTAATACATCAAAGTTGTAATTTTAAATGTATATTCGTTTTGTGTTTTGTGTGTTTACTGTTTGTTGACCCAAATAGATAAATAAATAAAAAAAAAATTAAAACCACAAATAATATTTCTTTCCTAAAAGAGAGAAATTTAAGTTAAAATCTTAAGATAGTTTACAAACCTACTTCAAGCAACTTTCTTTCCTATAGTCAACAAGGAACCCTGACGGTTTCACCATGTTTTTCCGTCCATTTGTCTGTTTGCAGCTAGGCTCAACGAGTCTTAGTACTAGAAAACTGTTATTTAGCATGGGTATACGAATCACGCTTACAAAGAAGTAAAATAAAATCTTGTAAAAAATTTTTAAGGTACCTCTCATACATTTAAAGTGGGGGTGAATTTCTTTTTATCGTGTATCCCATGGTGTGGGGTATTATTGGATAGCTTGTTCAATAATGTTGTGGATCTATGAACAACATTTTTCAATTCAGGCATCTGTTTATGCAATATTAAGCTTTGAAATGTTGTTTTTTAAGAATCGAATGTTCCTACCACTGCTTTCTGAAAAATGTTTGTTTTTAGATATATGAAAATTCATAAAAATAGGATATATAATGACATTAAAACAAAAACTATCACACTAAATAGGCTTTACAATTTAACGTATAAGAGTAAACGAATGTATAAAATGTATTAGAAAAGTAAAAAATAAATTTCATTCATATTACATTGAAAATTACTTAGGTGATGATGTAGTAATGTAAAACTGGTAGTAAATATAAGTTTATGAACAATGCAAGATTATGGAAAAATAAAATCATAACACATTTAATAATGGTCATTCATTAATGAATTAATAACATTGTTTACTTTTAAATGTGACGCCGTTTTTAAAAAATATCAGCAGTTAAACCATGAAGCCAATTAATATGTTCATAGTATTAAACGAAAACCCCCTTTTGAGTTCGTACATTGAAAAGAGCAACTACGGAACCATACACTACGTGTGGTTCGATACTTACTTGGCCCCTTTATTTGACTTTCCGCAATGAAAATTAAAAATATAATTCGAAGATTGAAAGGTTTTTGTTCGCAGTCCTCTTTTTGGAAATGAAATTTTCATCAGATCTTTAGGATTTAAGGTCCTAGAAATCTATTTAGAGCATTTTCTGAGTGAAGAGTGTCTGTGTGCGCGCGCGTACGTGCATGCGTGCGTGCATACGTGTACGTCTATGTGTGTGTAAGAAAACCTCTACCTCTGATAACCTTGAATAGTTTAACTAATCGAAACAGTTTACGACATTCACTCATGGTAAATTACCTGTAAATTAAAACTGATTTGGATAAGTAAATTTATAGAAATCTCAAAAATAGAAATTTGTGAATTTTTTTTAAAAACTTTCAGATTAATTTTCCAATCGATATAGAAACATAATCTGCTCCTTCTCTAAAATAAGTTGCATCGATTGCTGCAAACCGCGTAAAAATCGACTGATTTGTTTAAGAGATGTCATCGAAAAAAATTTCAAAAAACTTCTTTTTTTTGGTGATATTTGTTAAACTACTATAATGATAAATTCTATAGTTTAATCACCAACTTTTCTCAAAAAGGAAAACCGACCAAAAGCAAGCCGGCTTCGCGCACCGCAGGTTCTGCACCACAACAGAATATGTAGTGTCTTTAATACTTAAAAGTAATTAATTTATTCATCTGCATATTATTAGTACTAGTCCCACTCACATTTGAGTTATTTTTATTTATTGTTTTCGTTATGTTTGCATTATCATCATGTCAAGTTTGAAGTTCATACATATTATTGCTTTTACGTTAGAGCAAAAATAAAAAAAAATAAACTGATCGCACTAAGAGTGCATTCACGCAGTTAGTGGGTGTCGCTTTGTAATAGACATTAATACAAACAAGAAAGAAGCAAAAGACTTCTTATAAGTTTTCTTGTAATCTATAAGTAAAGAATTGGTTTGTGTATCTATTTTTAAAAATTTAGACGCAGTAGTTTCAGAGATAAGAAGAAAGGTCAAATTGGTCAAATATATTCATCAATTTTCTAAAAATAACTTAGAAACTATTTAATTTAAAAGTTTTAAAAAGATATAATTTTGAGACTCCGCAGAACAATTTCTTTCATTTGATATGTCAGATGTACGTATACGTACCAAATTTCAACTTGTCTGGCATAGTAGATTTTGAGCAAATTGTCTGTATAAGACGGACAGATAGACAGATAGTCACTTGAATGATCATATACCCGTTCCGTTTTCTCATTTTGAGGCACGGAAGTCTAAAAATAAGGTCAATCAATGTACACCGAATTAAAATCATTTGGGTCGTTCGAGAGATATGGTTAACGACAGAATCGTAAAAAAGGGTTTTTTCACAATAGTTTCTAAAATTCTTGAAAGATTGTTGTTTGGTACTCAGTTATCATTTTCCGCTTAAAAAAACTATGTCAAACGCCGCAAAACCGATTTTTAGATGAATCTTGATTTTTTGAACTCGGAACAGCTCAAAAATTGGTGAGCTTGAAGAGCTTAATAATGTACTAAAAACGATCTTTTGAGCTCCAAGAATACGATAATGTACTGCTAGATGTATTTTTGAAGTATTAGAGCTCAAAAGAAACAAGAAACTTTAGGTATGGCCTGCAGGGTTAACTGTCTTTTGAATTTTTGAGCTTCACAATTTTGAAAACTTCTAGACATTTAATTTTGAATTCGAAGAGTTTAAAAACTTATCACTAAATATTATAGATGAAAGTTTTAAGGATGGCCTGCAGGATCAACTGTTAGTAAGGTTTTTTTTTTCTTAGTGTCTATTGTTTATGTATTTACAAATATATTATGTATGTACCCAATACGTAGAAATTTTAGAACTTCTAATGAAAAACTGCGACAAGCAGTTCTGACAGTCTTTTCTTAATGTTGACTTAACACTACATAAAGAATTGTGAAGAAACCGAAACAGATGAAAATCTAAGGGTGTAAGGTTAGGGCTATAGAGTGAATGCATAAACACTTCCCTATTAAATTCTCTCAATATTTGCTGACTGGCTAAGGATTTGTGCGGTCTAGCGTTATCATGGTGAAAAAACACAACGTTTCTGTTGATCAAATCCGGCCGTTTTTTCTCTACTTCTTGCTTGAGTCTCAATAGCTGTTGACAGTATAAATCAGAATTGTTGACTTTTCTCAGCGGTAAAAGCTCATAAAGAATAATGCCCTTCCAAACCCACCATACACAGCATTAACTTATTGCGACTTAAACCTAGATTCGATATAGTCTGTGAAAATTGCTTGCTTCTTGACCATAATATTTTTATCACTTTCTTGTCTTAGGTAATCCATTTTTCATCACCAATGAACAATCATTTCAAAAACGTTTCAATAAAACATCTCAAATGAGTAAACAATTTACTAAATATCTTTTTAGTGGGCACGTATGGGACCGAAGTATCGAATATTTTTGTATATACAGCTTTTTTCAAATGGGTCAAAACTGCTTGGTGGTCAATCTCCGGCTCTTCAGGTACATATTAGGAACTAATATGCCGATTTACTTTATCCGTAACAGGTCGATCAGAGCGAGGTTCATTTTTGACATCAAAATTATCGGACTGAAAACGTTTGAACCAGTTTTATGCTACTCTTACCGACACTGTTTTCGGTCCACAAACGTCACAATTTTTTTTCTAGGTTTGTATCTCATTTTCACTTTCTTATAATAAAACTTCAAAATGTATCAAATTTCTATGTTAGATTCACTCATTTTAATGGACAGAAAAATAATAGACAAGTGACAGAATACCGTTTTTACTTTTTATTTTTCTCTTTTTAAATGTCATCTTTTTAATGGTATCAAAACTAGCCAGATACAAATAGCACAATCAAAGAAATTTTACTGCAACTTTTTACTTACGTAGGGTGCACTGAAAATTTTTTGTAATAAATGAGAAAAAATGGCTATGAATGTCAATAATTGATTGTATCAAAAGTGTCTTAAGATATTCTCCATTAGCATAAATGAACTTTTTCATAAGAATAAACAAATTTTAAAGACATTTATGCTGCTCCTCGTTAATGACTTAGGAAACATGTTTTTCATACTGATCGATAGCCTCTTCTGGTGATAGAAATCGTTATTCACCTATTTTTTGTCAACAAAAAAAAAGTTCCAAGGTGCCAAGTCGGGACTGTATGTAAGATTGTTCATAAGTTCTACGTATTTCTCCTTCAAAAAATTATTTGTTCGCGTGAGAGCTGACATTGTCGTGGTGCAAGATGATACAACGTATACGGTTATTTTTACAGAGTTCGTCAATAACTTTCGGCAAACAAAAGTCGTGTACGAATCATTGTTCACAGTACGACAATTCTCTAAAGCAACAGTAGCCACGTGTCCATTAAAAAAAAAGAAGCAGTCACCCGCTTAGAGGTACTTTACTCGCGCGCCATTTTGATTAGTTTCGGTTTATATCGATAGACCCATACGGTCGATTATTCCTTTGTTTTGGAGTCGGACTAACAAGTTCATGTTTCGTCACCTATTACTATGTCTCACACTAAATCTGATGCTTGTTCCTTGAATCCGGTAAGCGTGGCATTATACCAAGTCATGGCATTGTACCAAGTGACGCGGTCCGTTTATTGAGCTTCAATCAAATTGTGTGGGATCCATCGCGAGCACGGCTTTTTCATACCCAAATGTGTAAGTAGGATTGATTGTATTTAATTCATGCCAATGCTTAAGGATGCACAAATCTCATGGTAGGTCACATGCCTGTCTGTTTCGATCATACAATGGGCGACCTATCAAGAAATTCATTACTAAGATTACCACGACCGCGCTTAAATTCTGTAAACTAGTTATAAATAGAAGTTCAAAACCGAACAAGGCTGTGCTGAGCTATCAAATTACACTTAAAATCGTATAAAATCATACTACTAAAACGTTCATGACTCAAATCCATAGGAAGGAAGACACACATTTTTTAAAATGACGCCAAAATGTAAAAACAATTTACAGTTAAATGAAACAAACTATTTTCTACAGTCAAAGAGTTTAATTTTCAAATTTAGTACTTTTCAAATATTTTTATGTAAGTGGCCAGTTCCATAAACTTATATTGCGCCCGACGTATAAAATATGAAAAAACTTTTTCCTCAGCCTAATATTTTCAATTTGGTGATATCGATTTCAAAATAACTTCTCTAAGGTGAATTAGCACGAACTACACGATTATTATTATGCACGATATTAATAACACAATAATAAACATAAAAGTTTTCAAAAGTATCAAATCAAATTAAAAATATGCTTTTCACGTATTATAGGTTAAACTAAAATTTCTGGAAGTGATTTAATGGATGACCTGATATGACTGCGTGGTGTGGTGGTGTCGTTGAATGATAAAAAAATGTAATGAAGAAAAACCATTGAGCAAAATAGGGTTTTAACATTTTAAGATTCGGTGACGAAAGTTAAAAATGTTGAAGCATTGGTAAGCAAATGTTTTTTTTTTCGGCCAGTCAGGCTATTACATTATGGTATTGCTTGAAAACCAAATGATAGCAAATGCAAAGTGAGTGTGAGTTACGTAGTGTAGGATATAGTCTACGAAAATTGTTGTCGCTACAACGTCATCCTTCACCATGACCGTGCATCCACACATGCCGCTAAGGTAAAGAATGAGCTTTTGAAGGCTTCAAATATAAAGCTATTGATCCAGCCGCCATAAAATTTTACCTTTCTGCTACTACAACTACTTTGTGATTTATTTATTACTAGGAAAATTAAATTAAATAAGCTTAGAAGTTTACAGGAGCGACGAAATAGTCGCTGGCGTAGGATGAGATTTGATAAAAGCAGCGAAGATTTCTGTTTTTGAAGGAGGCTTTCACCCGATCGGAGTCCGTACAATAAAACTTGCAGCCTGTTTTCATATGAATAATTTATATTAAATTTCAACATTTCCTTACAGGTATAAATAAATGAATAATACATTTGAAAAATATATATACCCAAACGGTTAATAAATTATTATATAAATAAAGTAAATGTGTAATTTTGTAATCAGCTATACTTTAAATACTAATTTATAAGCAGACCTTAACTCTTAAATATTGAATTTTATGTATCTTAGTTATATTGTTACTGTGTGGAATAAATAAAACTTTATTATTATTATAGAGATATATATCCGTCCATAATGAAGACTGAACTAACTGCTTTTTACAATCGTTCCGAAGAATACAAAAGTGAATAAATAATGAAGAGATATACTTCGAAAAATAATAAATTAATATCATGAATATAATATATAGTTTTAATAATAAGAATCGAGAAATTTTCTATATTGCCCAAGTATTCATTTTGAAGTTAATATTGTCTTCCATATGTTTCTTCAGATGTAAATCTATCTAAGCTCTACTTGACATTTAAAAGCGACAACTTGCAGTGCGGCCATATTGGATACCGCCCAGTGATTATGTCTACCATAAACACATCATTGAGATACACAACGCTCTCGAAACACCAAAGGAAAGTACTTGCATGTTATTATCAAGCGTCGTCAAGACGAATCAAATCTAGTCGTACGAGAGTCGTAAACATACCTTTCAAAGATTATATAAATAACTGCTATGTTCCGACTTGAAGTGCAAAGGAGCACTCCATCTACAAATTTCAATTTGTAAAGGGCAAACGATGAAAAGAAATGCTTAAAGGTCGTCTTCTGTCAAGAAAATCATTGAGTTTGCTAGAAATTATATACATAAAGACAGACTCGTACGAGTGCTCTGACTCTAACTCACATACACACCGTAAACGCATAGCCATCTTACTAATATCATTATTATTTAGAGTGCCTGGGCTTAATTCTAATATTACAGTTCGTGTAACTAAGCTAGGAGCGCTCTTGACAGCCGCTCTTGTCGTCCAAAGTCGATACTTTTAATCATCGAGCTACCATTCCTCCGAGGCGCCTAAGATCCAAGCCTCTCAACTTGATATAAAAAGATTGGGAAGGGTGTGCCTCAGCAATTTCGTAAAAACGACCTGACTCGACAATAACACCATTCACATAAGCGAACATAAGTGTGGTCACGATAAGTAGAAGAATTCCCGAAACAGGTGCGCCTCATGTCCTATGACGGGAACGTCAATATTATATGGGGACATATAGTTTTGTAATGCTGTGTCCATAATACATTTCTTTCCCAATTTTGTATTTCTAATTTCAATAGTTTCGCCTTTAGGTATATTAATATTTTCTCAGGTACAAACATTTTCCCTTTACATGTGAATTCTATATTTACAATGAATAGCATTAATAAAGTAATATTAATTTCTACTATTCTTGTTATTAAAAAATTAAAATTCCTAATAAACTTTCACTCCTTACAACACACTCTTTAGTTTACATAGATGAAACTTGTTAAATTTTTTTACATTTTACTTCATTACTTTTAGCTCAACGTTGACGAGTCAGTCGATCATTCATTCTATCAGTCGATCAATCAGTGTTTCTCTCTTTATATTAATAGTACCTAGAATGACGATTTAATATGAACCAAAACCAGACCATCTTAGGTGAGGTGGTTGTGGGTTTTGGTAGTTTTAACACTCCTCACACCTTGGTAGATGTGACTGTCTGCATTTTCTTGAGGGTGGACTCATCTGCATGAGTATATATAAACTAATCTGATACGTACAAATATCTTTATAACTATTTAGCGCACTAAGATTAATAAAATACTTACACGTGTCCAATGTCTGTCAATCCTCTTGAATGAATATTCAATCTATTGAATAGAGATTAGTAGTAAAAAACCAGATTCGAGAGGGTTTGAATGCTGCATGTTATTGCAAGCGAGTGTCTAATTATCGATCTCCGCGAACTAACAACCCACACAAAAGAATATATTGAGAAGTGTAGAGCCGATATAGAGGCGAGAAGTTACACCAAGAAACTAGTAGTTTCACAGTTTTCTGTTAGATTTACTTTTAATACATAGTTAGCGAACCATAAGATTTAGGAATTAATTCATAAGTATTTTCAATTCAGAGATCATATCAAATGAGCTGGAAATTTGTTAAATTTCATTTAGCACGCTTAGGCGGCACGATTGATAGACAAAATAAAATATGCCTACAACAAGAATAATTTTCATCATTGATAATATACGCTACTCAATCTTCGTTCAAACATGTAGTTTTCAGGTATTACAAAACTTGATCTGATACGTATACACAGGTGCGCATGCCATTTTTTGCTCACTCACATCGGTAAGTATCAAGGAATAGAGAATGTTTTTTGTACTGAGGTAAAGAATTTTTTCCAAGCTTTTGTAATTTATTTTCTTTTTTAATATTTGGTTACATTTATTACATATATTAAAAACGTATTTAAAGTTTAAGAAGATGTTAGGAATAAGTGTGTGTGTACAAAAGATTGTGTAAATTTAACGTCATAATATTTTTGGAATTCGTGTTGTAACGCGCTTTCATCATATATAAGTAGTTTCATGAAATTAAAAAAAAACATTTTTACCACTATTTTTACCATGTTCTCCTCAGCTTTTCAAAAACAAAATGTTTAAACACTGCTATAATATTAAAATATTTATATTTCTTAATAATAAAATATTACATCTTAATAATAAGATAATATTTCTTCTATAATTAACTCCACGACAAAACGCAGCAATAAAGAGTGTTGCATTTTGTTTTGGTTTACATTGTCTATATTTAATGGTTTTTGTTAACTTATTTTACCAAACAATAAAGGTTTTGTTTAAATACATTAAATATTATATTAATAAAAAATCTAAGCATTCTAGTATATCCCATTTTTTTTTCATCCTTTAATATTTAGATCAGAAATGTCTGATATATAAACACTAAAATTGTGTTAAAATATTGTAATTTTCGGCTATAAAGATGTTTTTATATTGGCAACGAGTAAGAATCTGAAAGCCAAAAAATATAAAACATATAAATACATATTTATATGTACACACGAGCTTATCCTATCTGAGTGCCTATAGATTACGGTACAAAGTAAAATGGAATGCAGGCCGGATCGGCTGCCTTGTCGGCATTAGCATATAAATGAAGGAGACCGGCCGCGGCCGGACAGCTTCATATCGCTCGGTCGCGCCGCGGCTGCCATTGGCCGGCGGATCCCTGCGCCACTCACGCGCACAGGTTTCCGTTTTCAATCTGCCACAATTCAACTCGACCACAAACGTAATTACAATAAATTATCGATAATATTTTACACCTACAAATGCGTTTTTATATTCTTCGTGATATCTTAAGTAATTATATTAACGCAACAATGTATCAGGAGGCCATATAATGTAAGTAAATATGCAGCAGTAATGAAATGGCGGATTTAACGTTATCGAAGTCCGAATTATGGGTGTGTTCGCCCCACTATTATCCAGCTGGGGTTGTTCACATTCGATCGGCCGCAATCCGCGTGAGATCACGCTGTATATAGCCGGCCGGTAGAGCTCGTTCTCCCAACTCTGGGTATTTATAATCTCGACGATTGTAATAAAACCGCATCGCTACGAAAAATATTGTTGTTCGTGACTTCTGTTTGTAGCGTTCATTTTACTTAAATACGATATAAAAATGTTTATCGGAGTTTACGTTGTCATTATGGGATTAACACGACGTCGAACTCTTAAAAATCGAATGATAAAGGCACGGAGCTCTAAAAGTTGGGCATGCACAGATTACGTACAGAAAATATGGTTAGTCATTTTCAGGTTCGGAGGTTTTATGTGCGTACGAAATTTGGGTTCGTTTCACGCCATAACCATTGATTCAGTATATTGTCTTGGTATTTTATTATGGTGTATCGAATACCATAAATATATTCAAATAATGATATGAATAAAATGCGATTAATAAATAACGGCTTTAGTAATACTTACATGTTATAATAAACTTAAAATGCAATTCAAATACGTTGCAGTTGTTTTTCTCGACAAATAAATCTGATAAATAATTCGTTTCTTGATATTATAACAAATAAATATTGTTATATATTCTTTACTAAATATTTACTACAACTTATTATTATTTTAAATCTGAAATAATTGTGTTGAGTCGCTCTGAAATTTTTCATCTTTATTACAGCATAAATCACTTTCACCTGAGCTTTTACTCCCATGTAAATATTTTCTTTTTAGTTTTAGATTCAATATTTTGTAATATAAGCTTATTTAAATTTTAGACGAAGGAAGTTACACAAGTAAATTCGTCAATTTAGAGCTCAAAACTTTTATATTTTTATGTCATTTTAAGGAGTAATGAGGACATTTTCAGGTTTGAATATAAGGAATAATAATGATGTTCTTACGTATCGACATCATGTGATATACTTTGGAAGAATATTTATTCCATTATGATAAATACTTCAGCAAAAGCTCAAATCGTTTATCGATACATTTATCTAGGGTTCTAGTGTGACTATATCGATACTGACAGGCAAATTTCATTGACAGCCAGGCGTGGCACGGCCGCCTGGCACAGCGTTTATCAGATAATGTAATTATGTAGAGTTATCCGGGACACCTCGGCACACTCAGCGTAATTGAGTGCGCCGGCCCGCCCGCCCGCGCCCTATTAGGCAAATCGAATCTCCGCCCCCACCTCTCGCTTCCTTCCTACCTATCTCGTGTGTGTCTGGTTCAGAATGATATTGAGAAATTCCGCTGAGACCAGCCGGTAATGCGGCGGCTTTTGGCTGAAATACGGCTTGATATGTATAACCAGATACGCATGCACGCTGAGGTTGGAATCTATTTCCAAACATACTTGTGTAACACTCTAAATTTGCTTAGCAGTAACAAGAAACCTATCGATCTATATCAAATATATAATTTAAACATTATTTAGCAGTATGCTTGTATGTCTAAAAATAATTGAATAGGCAACCATTTGTCTCTAAAATCGTTAAACTGTAAATATCTATTCAAACTTTAATTAATCATACTTTGCTAAATCAAAGTAGTTAAACTACAGCCATATAACACGCCACGGCTATGAGACTTAAAGCTCGTATAGCGAGTAACGGCGCCATGGCCACGCGAAGTTGGCCGAGGACTGCGGTTTCGCAAACTTTACCCCCGCGGCAGAACGGCGTTCCGCCAAAACTTTTTACGGCGTCCCCATGCGTCTACCTACGCTCGATACGAATGTTTGTGTAGCGAATAATAAAAGTATTCACCGTGCAAAAATATATAGGCTCTCACTCGCTCCCGCGAGCCCGGCGGCGCGCGTAATCCTCCGTCTCGGTCGGCGGCGGAGCGCGGCACGTCCGGGGGCCATAACGTCGTTTGATGGTCTGCCTTCCAATACTGGCTGAGGCAATATAAAGCAAGATGTACGGCTGCGCTCTGGGCGACGCCTATGTTTCCTAAACATCTTTCGGCGTTATTATTCCGTGTGGTGTGACTTTGGATGGAGGTTGGTTTTATTGATTTGAAAATGCGATGGACAAAAATTTAATTTTATTGTGAATATCTTTTTTATATTGCAGTAGGTAACGATTTCAAATTTTAAAATAGCATCGGGTTTGATTACGCTTGCATTGGGTATTAAGACTTGTCGCTCAGAATTATAGTAAAAATAACAACAGTAAAAATCTATATCGATCATTTAAATACAAATCATAAAATTTTGATGATACTTTAAATAAATTATCTAATTGTTATAATAAAGAGTACAAGTACAAAAACCTTAAAAATATCTGACAATATATGTCAATTAAAATATCTGAAAACACAAACATTACAATCATAGATACAAATATTATTGGAAATTAACTTTAATTTAAAATTAAAAGTAATATTAATTTTAACTATCAAGTCGTTGAATATCACGAAAAACATTTTACACTATATAAAAAAATCGTCATATCTTACGAACTATGAAAAATATTTTTCATTTTTATAAAATGTTATTTAATTTTGTGTCCTTCATTTAATTGAGTAGAAAAATATTATAAAATTGGTTAATCGCATTAATAATTTTCTTTTTGTCGTACCAAATCTAAAATGTTATGCAATATAAGGCAAACTGCATATACGGCAGTAATAGTATATTGTGTGACTAGGGATGAAACAAAACGATTTCAGACCAGAGTGAAGTTGGCTGCCCGAGGGCTGACATCACTCGGTCTGAAATCGTGTTTCATCCTGCGTCACACACTATATTTTTCATATCAACTGTATTGAAAATGCTAGTTTCATTGTCTGGAGCCGACAAGAACTAGATTATTTCAGACAAATAGCGATAATACCATTTTATTACGTAAATTTATCGAGGAAATCAAAAATTACTATTCAAGAACTTTCGATTTCGACGGTTAGAATGACAATTATAAAGGCATGAAATAAACAAAAGATATTCTGACAGGATTGAAAATAAATCTGCAACTTCGTTCAGCGGGCAGAAAATGATCAATTCCTGCCCTGAGGGCAGGAATTGCTCAATTGCTGCCCGGCGACGGTCGCATTGGTCTGAAATTGACTAGTTTCTGTCGGCTCAACAGGCATGAAACTAGGCATTTTCAATGCGCCTGCATTGAAAATGCCTAGTTTATGAATATGAAAATATTTTTATATTGATATGGTTTACTTTATAAACATTGTTATTGTAAACAACTTAAGCACGTTTTAATTCAGCGCTTATAATGATGATAAAGATTATTTTAATAGTATTAAAAAAAATTGTAGTAGTAAATAACTATCAAAAACTTTGATAGTGTTTTCAAAGTTCACGAATTATACGTTAGCAGTAGGACGTAGTGATTGAAATCAAGGCAGTTATGTAGTTTCTTTTACACGAAAGCAATCGAATTTACCACTCGGTAACGCGGTATAATATAAAAAAATGTAATGGCTTCGAATACACGCACCACAAATAAATATTTCATATATAAAAAAGTATATATTATTCAATCATTTGGAAGTTTTTTGTCATTGGTATGATTTCTATTTAAATTCAAAATATTGTGACATTTTTATGAGTTAAATATTAATTATATTTAACTCATAAAACTAACAAAATAACGAGTAGGTAAAAATAGCTATTTATTGTAAAATTATTTATGTTTTCGTAAACTTTGCATGCTATATATGGTGACACAAATTATTTTGGACCTTTTGAAATAAATTGTAAGATATTGTCATTCGGATGATATGGCTTTCTTTCTAATCGAGGTTGTTTAATACTGTTCCGATGTCAGTGTTTAAATAGTACTTATTTTTTAATTGTCTTGAAATCTCAAAATCAGCCTATTTATTTGTACTACACTAAAAAACAAGTGAAAATTTACCAAATTGTTTCGAATCTAGTATGTTTAGTTTAGCTATTACGTATAATTGAAATTATTAAAGTTGTATATTTGAAAATGTGCCATTACAATATACCAACTCTCACATCTAAAGCAGACGTACACTTAAAGGACAATATGAAATTCAAATACCTAGCGTTCGATAACAAAAAAAGGCTATATAATTTTTTACTTTCATTATCGACATAACTTCCCACTTCTGGACACACGTTGTCTTCGATCCCATATCCTACCATGACCTAATGCGTGTTAGAAACTTCAAATGCTTTTAAAGATTTTTGTAAACATTTTACGACACATAAGTTCGATCACAATGTCTTCTTTGACTGATAAAATGAATTATAGATTTTTTTTTCAATTTAGATATGAGTTACAAATATATTCAGCGGTTAAAGCCGTCGGAGTACCATCTCGCATCTCTCGCTTTGCTATAGGATACCCTTTAGCAAAGCGACGTTTGGCCACTAGACTGTTGATTATTCTATATTTGACATCTTTCAATTTTAGAAGACACGATGACGGAAAAGTATACTTCAACTTTGAAACCACAGAGAACACAATATGTTCTTAACACTACGTGAGCCGAGATCTACTAGTGTAGGTCGTAATACTAAATATGTGCTTCTTCTTCTTCTATTTGGTCGATGGATCGGAAACGTCATTTCCTGAACAAAATTGTTTCTCATCTTGTAAAGATCCCAAATGATTACACAAATAAAATTAGGATAAAAAAATAATGATTTTTTTTTGTCTGTAACTAGAAAACTATAGTGTTAGCTCAACACTTTCGAAGAAATTGTTTTTAAACATGAAGATATTTTTTATAATGAACTCCTAACTTTCAGAACTAATTACATATATCACAATCATTAACATATGTAATTGCATGTAAAAAAAGTACACAGCGTGGCAGCCGGTGACAACAGTTCACTATTTCTAAACTAAGCCGTGTGAATAAAAAATAACATTCTCACATAAGTAATAATTTATCGATAATTGGACAATTCAAAATATTTGATGCGTTCTACACGTTTGAACAAATACGATCCTCTTTGGGAGAATGGGATTTCAAGAGTTTTTGCTATAAGGTTGGAGGAATAGTTTTTTCATATCTTCTAAGCAAAAAATGCAGTAATATGTCTTTAATTCTGTTGTGTTTGGCTAGTTTTAACGCCATTAATTAGATAATATTTGTAAAAAATGAAGGTAAAAGCGGTATCCTGCTATTTTCTGTTTTTTTTTTGTTTTCATTAAAATAAGTGAATTTAACGTACAAATTTGATACATTTGGAAATTTTATTGCATAAAAAGGAAAAATGCTATACAAGCGGCGAAAATAACTTTGTTGTGTGTATGGATCTAACGCAGTGTCGGTAAGAGTAGCACAAAACTGGTTCAAACGTTTTCAGTGCATTAACTTTGATGTCAAAGATGAACCTGTCTCTTGTTATCCTGTTATGGATGAAGTCGAAGCCATTTTGGAAAACCAAAGTAAAATTGTCATATTAAAATTTATGAGATAGCTGAATATCTTCAGATTGACCACAGAACAGTTTTAACACATTTGAAAAAAGCTGGATATGCAAAAAAAACTCGATACTTAGGTCCCACACGAGCTCACTGTAAGAAATCTAATGAATCGTGTACTCATTTCGATACTCTATTGAAACGTAATGAAACGGGATTGTTTTTGAAAAGATTGATCATTGGTGATGAAAAATGGGTTACCTAAGACAAGAGCGTGCGAAAAAGATTATGGTTCAGAGACAAGGAAGCTTCACAGACTAAAGCAAATCCCGGATTAAGTTGCAATAAGTTGATGCTGTAGTTATACGGTGGGATTGGAAGGGCATTGTTCATTATGAGCTTTTACCGTTGGACAAGACGATCAATTCGAATCTCTACTGCCAACAGCTAATGAGACTCAAGCAAGTAGTAGAGAAAAAGCGGCCAGATTGATCAAAAGAAAGGGTGTGTCTTTTTAATAATTTAACGCCAAACCACACACATCTTTAACCACTCAGCAAATAATTGAGAGAGTTTGGATGGGAAATATTTAAGTATTCATCATATAGCTCTGACCTTGCATCTTCAGATTTTTACCTATTTCGGTCTTTTTAGAATTGTTTATGCAGTATTTTCAACCCTATATTGAAACCTAATGAAACCGAACCGTTTTTGGAATATTGACCACTGGTGATGAAAAATGGATTACTTAAGACAAGAACGTGTAAAGGGTGCGAGACCCTTACATAGTTCATTAAATCTCATTTAGAAAATCTGCAGAATTCATATTGGAATTCATTGAGTTTAATAATTGTAATACGTCACCTGTGTATTCAAGGAAGAATAAATTCAAATCACATTCCACATTTACGTTAGGATGGGAAATTATTAGTTCATAACATGGTAAATCATAAACCAGAATGGTTAGTGCCCTTATAGTGCTGCTATTAGATGCACTTTAAAATATAAATGAGATCGCACTATAGAAATTTCATTCTCACGATTTCTGTCGTGAACCCCCACCGACATTTACACTTATACGATTTAGTTCGAGAATAACAAAGCCTGATGAAGTATTTTTGATTAGTGATAATAGTTAATAACACAATGTATTATAAGTGTATAGATAACAAAGGAATAACTAAACTTTGGCTATGGAATATCTGCACACCGACTGTTTTTAGCTCATATCTTTCAAACCATACGCAGATTACATATCGACTCTTTATCATTTGTACATAAGTCCAATACGGACTACCCATATGTCGCCAATATTCTCTCTTATGTTCTTTGTATAACGTCTAAATTTCACGGCTTGGGTTTTGATAACTATATTTTTTGTAATTGATTTTTGTTAGTATATTGTGCTAAAAAATCTTGCAAATACTGTTCGATTGTGTTTACAGTATTTTGTTTTTATTATATAACTATTTTAATATGGCGATCAAATATTTTTCAATAAGTAAATTACTTGATTTTAAATTTAAAAATAAGAAAATCTTTTAAATGAAAAAGGTTTTTGAAAAGGCTTCCATACTAAATTTGCGTCAGAGTTAAGGTTGAAAAGCTTTTGTTGTCGTATTGAAAAATGCGTAAGCGCCTTTGGGATCACCGCAGAGCAGAAACGATAGGCACTTTTGTACATAATAAGGTCCCTAAACGCGGCGACCTGTTGCAGACGCTCTCCATATCATTACCAAATTTCTAATTTAATATACTTATAAGACAAACTATGTAAATATAAATAAACATATTCATTAAAATGTGAGTACAATTTCTTTTTTTATAAGTACGTCCACGATTATACATAAAGATATTTTCACGCAAAAAATATTAAGTTGGCGTAGCGATACTGATCACCCTAATTTTTTCTTGGATAACGTGATTGCTCATCAAATTAAAAAAATACTATTTCAATGAGTAAACCTATATTTGTTTTTTTAAATTCTAAATCAAATACAATAAACTGTCATATGTATAGAGAGAGAAAGGACTGGGGCTTATATTGTAAAAATAAGCCTGCCAAGAAATGTAAGAGATATTAAATGTGGAAGTCGTAGTATTTTACTATGACATACCGGTGCCCCTACGGACATGCCTCTGACCTCAGAACAGATCGAGGAGAAAACATACAGCAGGTAGGCTGTGATTAAATGCTGGCGTCGCTGTCACCAGAATGTGGGCGTTGTCAGGAGCGCGAGCTCCTATCACTATAAAATTAACTGTTGCTCCTCTAAGGGGATGCTTTGGGCCTGGTGAGTCTCAGTTAGGAGGCATCCTTCGTTTACAATATGGTTCGACGCTAGTTTCCATGCACTGTTTCTATCCTCATGGAGATCCTTTTTTACATCGCTGTCAAGACATGAAAAAATATGAGAACGTGATCATGGTTCCAACAGATGGACGACGAGAAGAACACCTTTAGTAGGTAATAATCCAACTTAACTCGGTGAGCCGTTTTCAACTGCCGGATACCCACATGGGTCATCGTTAATAAAAAGAGGTAAAATAACGTAAAAAAAACTTTTAAAATGCTCTAAAGATGTCATTAATTAAAAAATAGAATGTAAACTTATTTTCTATAGAATATTCAATATAAAATTAAAAATAATATTTTAGTACTTTTCAACAATTGCGTTTCAATAAAAATATGAATATATTTAAAAATACATTTGGTTATTGATTATGAGGACTTTCCCAATACATAATAAATTATAATTCCCGTAGATCTTCAAACACATGTGAAGTTACAGACTTGTACTGGGCCCGTATGTGGGCTCTATGCGACTTTGATTCGTTTAATGCAGATCCGTATTCGAAAGCAGGAGTTTTTTTGCACAAGAAACTTCTGCTGTTTGTCTATCTATTAATCTATACAATGCATGACATACATGATAATGTAATAAAACCGTGCAAATCTGTTTGTCTTTAAATTTGGGCCTATTTAATAACGTATAATTATGATTTTAATGAATCTCATAATTTCACGAGCAATTTAATTTAAAAATTACATTCGATTAAAATGCTGATAAAAATAAATTAAGATTATACAAATATGTAAACCTAGGTTATTATTCAAAATATATTTAAAACTTCAAAATGACTTAAAAATTAAAATTGCTAGGAAATACAAGATATATAACAAGTAACTAAAGACTGCGATATTTTTAAATAAATTAGTGTGCTGGAAAGGATATGGAAAATGCCTTTAAAGATATAAAATTACTTTATAAACATACCAAAACAAAAGGTAACCAAATTTATAACTGAAACTTTACAATGGATGTCGATTGGCCATATTCAGAATTAGGTATCTTATATATTTAAGTGCATTATGTTATTCTTAGTATTTTCTTAATCACACTACTATTACTTTTGGTTTTTACAACTTTTGGTCTATTTTTACTTTATACATTATACAATGATTTATTATTTTTTATTATGCATTATACTATTATTTTTAGTAACTACGTAGTATTTATTGACATACATTTACAAAATTTTCTTGTGACCCGCTGTTACAAAGCTACGGTACGTAAAAATATGCAACACGGCGGAACGTTACGGAGCGGATACCAATTCTATCAACAACCCATAAACCGCAACCTTTCTTTGTCTCGCTTTCTAATGCAACCGCCGCGGCGAGAGAGATAGAAATCTACAACTTTAATGGTACGTTTCGCGAGAAAAAAAATATATCAGTCGGCATTCGCGTCCGTAGATACGGGAGTGGTTCTCGTAGACGGAAACGGAACTGCGTGACTTGAACTGCAGCAGCGCGCTCTCGGACTACTTGTTGAACGTGAGTAGGCCTACCATTTACATACTCGATGACGTCATATCGCCATCAGCACCTGCCGCTGCTGGTCGCGCGGAGGACCGTTTGCATTTGGCCGGGTTACGATGCCTCTGTAACATGATGCAGAATCGGTCCTAACTTCACTTAGGTTCAATCAAAGTAACCTGTTACTTCTAGTGGGGGGATTTATTCAATTACGCTATTCATTCGATAACATTTTTGACTGTCGTTATGAAGTTAGTGAAGATAGTAAATTAATAGGCAATGATTATAAGTCCCATTTTCTGAGTAGGTGTAAGTATATATTTTCTTACAATAACGTAACGAATATAAATTTGGTTTTTGTTTCAGCGCTATAAATAAAAATATACATGAATGGACTTTTGTCTGCCCTTGCTGCCTTTCAAAGTATATTCAATTAAGTGCAATAATGTCACTTGTTATACTATATATTATTTATTACAATTAACAAAATACACAATGTTAGCTGTGGTCGTTCGTCTAATTTGGTGACTATACAAATGAAGTATTTATTTTTCGTGACTGCATTAAACAATTCAAACAGCGCCATCTAACCGTTTCAGTTGAATTAATTGTGTATCAGAAGAAAAGTCAACGAAGTGCAGCCGAGGATTAGTATTAAATGAATATGATATAATGTTAACAGTCATTATGTACGAGAAGCTAAGTTGCTTTTAAAGGAATACAAATTTAAATTACAATTTAAAATGTTCAATTTAGTATTAGTTAATACACTAATTTACAACTTTTCATACGTCTCTCAGTTTTCAAAATAAAAATTATTTAAATCTTCAAAGTGATATGTTAATTTTGATACTTCAAGGTTATGCAATTTTAAAACAGTGTCTTCAACGAAACTATGTAATGGAAATTTAACTAACAAATAATTAAGTGTATCATAATTGCTTTGTCGTATAAGCCCCAGTCTAGTTTTATATTTAGGGCCTAGGACGTTAAATCCTCCACGCTGGCTGAGTGCAGGTCAAAGGCTTATGATGAAAGACATCACCGACGCATTCAATTAACGTGTTCTTTAAAGCATGGATAGAATGGCATAATTTAATTCCAGTTGAAAACTCATTGATCTCTTCTCCATGGTCAGGATAGAATCAAGTACTTTCTGGTTCAAAGGCGACTCTTAACAATTTCTCTTACCAATTTAAACACCACAGCTCTGTTGTACTTGGCTACTTTAAAAATAATTTGTTAAATTTATAAAAATAGCAAAAGGAAATGTTTTAAGTTATTTTTTTAAGAACTAGTTTAATAGCAAAGTAAAATCACCTTGTGAAAAATTACTTAAACCTAAGAATTTTTTTTGTAGTACAATAGAATAAAAAAAAACATGAAAGACGACAATTTGCAAAGGACACTAAATTTGGAGAATCTTGGCGGAATAGATTTCAACTTTTATAATTTAATGGTCAGCATGATCACACCAGTTTTATGTTTTACAGTTTTATAGTCACAACAGCTTTCTTGCTTATATGAGTATTTAATTTATTTACCGAGCACTCCCGTACAATTTATTACTCCCGAGTACACATATTTAATTCCTCAAATAAATTATTCTATATCGTTCATATCGAGTCCACTACAAACTTGGATCGGATTTCAAACTGAATGTCGGTTGCGGTCTAGATTTCCTGTTTTCTTTAATGGGTATTTTTTGTATAAAATGGAACGATAAAAAAATTACTCAATTAATTTTTGCCCTCGTAGCGAACATTGCTCGAAATTAAATGTTTGGGAAAAGTAGCAAGTTCGTTAAAAATCATAAACATAATTATTGCAACCAAAAAATATCTAATGGTTTACGAGGAATAATCGACTAAGTACTATCGATTTATATAGATCGACCATTTCGTCTAATAATATTATTACAATTTAATACTCTTTTTTGCATTAAAAAAGACGTGTATAGTGATTTGTATACATAGCTAATGAATCCAGTTAGGTGGGTGGCGGTGCAACGCCCAGGCAATAAAGACGTCTGGATGGTCTAACTACTATCTTTGCAACTGAGAGCTTTAGCATAAAACGGGCCAACTTTGTCTGCATTTAATTGCCGGGGCTACCAGAGCTTAATCGTAAGTTCGGATTATAAGCTTCCAATAACAATTTATGTTACCATCGTTTTATTTGATATGCAAATTAATGAGATAACGTGTGTATTCGATTATGTTATCATTTAATATTACTTGAAATGCCATAAAATGTCTTTATTTATGGCCGTGAAAGTTTTCTTTTTTATATTAACTAAGTCATTAATTATCCAGAAAAACTTAACTATTGTCAGATTCCAGTCTCATCATTCAGATTACTTGGCACTCTACCAAGTTCTCAGCATAATATATGAACATGAAATATAGTATGGTACTTTGTTTGTCATTTTATGAGTAATATGTGGAAAAAATATCCTTATATAGTAGTTTCAGAATATTTTTTTTTTACGCGAGGAGACTAAATGAATTCATTTTGTAGACTACATTTTGTATGTTCTTTAATGGAACATCAGCAAGTAATAGCAGGGCATAAAACTTTATTAACAACATTTATATATAACTATCTTATGCCCGCGACTCCGCCCGCGTGCGCATACAACTAATTCTTTCTTTTGTATCGATCTATAGCATTATAAGCCATGATTCTGTACTCGGCCGCTTTATCGATTCTATACCAAAAGAACCCGTATTGTTTCACTGAAAATACACGTAATGGCGCAATTTCTTTATTATGAAACGGTTCTACTTTCACTTTTAATCCTGATCCCGGTCCTGCTCGTGATTTTGATTCCGAACTGATGTTGACCTTAAGTCTCTCATTAGTGTTACTAATAACCAAATGGCATAAGTAAAGAATTGGTTCTATGATCACGCACGCGAAGCGGTGACTAAAAATTGGCATCTCTATAAATTAAAGCCAATATGTTATTCACATGTAGGTATAAGCTACATTATTTCAAAGTTTTAGCAAATTTTATTCAGCTATTAAAGAATGATTGAGCATCAAACATCCATACCTATAAACAAAAACTTACACATTTGTAATATTAGTAGAAAATTGTCTACTTATTCTTACATAAAAGAATAAATAAACATTACATAATAAAAATCAGAAAGAATATTTTTGTTATTTACTTAAATTTATAGCCACTACGTGGATCCGTTGCAAGCATAGAATATATTAAATATTATTTTTTCACCTAACTCATAAATTAAGCTTAAGTTAGGATTTATTAACTACCTCCCCAAAAAACCGGCTTTTTTTGTAAATTTGGTTTGATAAATAAAATGAAAATTTCAGTTATTTTCTTTTTATAAATAGATTCACCATAAGTACAGTAATCCATAGGTAAAGCCATCGAAGAACTTAAATGTGGCACACTCTGTTTATTTATCTTCACGAAGAGGCTATCTCTTTTAACGTATTTGTCCCTCGCGGGTGTCGAGCGTTTCTTCGAATTACCATAACAAGGGACCTCTGTCCCAATAACGTCACGGGCGTCACCCATTATGCGCACGTCGCAGTTAAGTGACGCACTTGGGCTATTTTTGTGCAATCAGAGGATAAGTATAAGTTATTACTTAAGCATGCTATACGTAAAAAGATGCTCTGAAAGAAAAACATAACAAATTATTGAGGTTTGACCTTTTCATTTTTAAAATTTTCAATGTAAGGATAACAAATAAAATACACTTTACTTAAAAAAGAAGAAGATCTAAACAGATCAATAATGAATAATTAATCACTATTAAATTTGCATAAGTTCGTTTTAAAATATATAATTAGGTAGTAAACAAAAGATTTTCTCGTAATTTATCCTCGTGCCCGGTCTTAATCGTTATTTCTGATTTAAGGGTATATCACACCCTAACTTTTCAAAACATTCAGGAAACTTCAGGAAAAGGTACTTACCACAAATCCAGTTTCGAGGTTTCTTATTGTCTATACCGCGTACTACCGGTCAACTTAAACGCACATATTTACCGATTCTATGCCGTAGTCATCAAAATTTTGAACATCAAATAAAAAATGTTATAACATTATTTGTATTTTATTTGAAATAAACTTATTCCGTTACACTGAATAAATGTTGATATAAACAACACAAATAAACAAAGGCCGAAAATATAGCAATACATATCACTGCAACATAAAGTACCTACCTACAGTGGAATTTGGAAAGTAGGTCGTATTCCAAACACTTTGCTATTGTCACGAGCCGGCACGGGGTGGAGCTATTTTCATGCAGATGAACCCAATAACTTGTCTTTGATGTTTGTTAGTCATTATTTTTGTTTCTCTCATTTGAATGGAAAGCTCGTTCGGATCTTAGTTCGTGAGCGACTCGATACCAAAACGTTGCTTTTTCGTCGTATTTCAAAGTAAAGTGGATAATGTAAAATAAGTTCCGTATAATGTAGGTATTCGGTGCATATTATATAGTGTTGTGATTTTTTAAACGAGGTAAGGTTGTTGTCTATTTGAGTAAAGTTATGTTATGCCTTATATCATTTTCGTTATTAACATGTTGCAATATTGTTCCATTGCAGTATATTAATAATATTAACCAACGCTTGTAATTTTACCCAATGGCCAAATTCTGTATACGATAATTAGTAGACAGAATATATGATTTTATGTCGGTTTCGAGATTTATTTAGAGATTTCTTTTATAGGTAATTTTGGAGACCTTAAGGATATATTGTCAAAACCCTAATTGTTTATGTAGTTATTAGTTTTAATTTCATATAATAAGAGGTTTTAAAACATTTGAGTAAATGCATATCAAGTATATCTTGTTGAATAAAATTGCACTGACGATCATATTTCAGCAAACTCTATATTGTATAAAATAATTCCCTACTAATATTTCATCAATAAACAGTCTATATATCAAAGTTACTTTTATTTAAAAAAATATAAATACTTATCTTAATTTTCTTGTGATTAGTGAGAACTAATCTACGTTTATCTATCTATATTAATATATCTGTTTAAAAAATACATTCACATATATGTTAGGTGTTAAAATATAAATGTGAATAATACGCCTTAAACAGGATCTCCACTACAAGATTCATAACACTAATGATAAACTTTCTTGTAATTAATTACTTAATAACTTAATATCTGCCAAGTTATTCAAATATTAGTTATCTAACATTCAAAATAGTCAAAGAAGAATAGTGATTTTTCAGTAAGTTGCATTGAGGCCAATGAAATAATATTTATTTATTTATTATAACACCGCTCTTTACTTATACAATATTTACAATGTGTAAAATATAATGTGTAATAACGAATTGAATTAAACTGCCAGAAAATATAATTTAATGAAACATTAAAACACTCTTGAGATTACTTCTAAATTGTAGACAAAATATAATATAACACGAAATTAAAAATTGTAAATTAAAAAACAACGTCCAGTACCTAACTATCAAACAAAATAAGAGTTATTACTTTTAAATTAAATTAGACCTTTACAATATTTAATTCCTCACCACCCTCTTCAGCCCACTAACAGATATTCTAAATATATCTAACTTTCAGTGTTTTCGGTAATAACATTGGAAATTCTATACAACAGATCACGCGTAGACAAATGCGATTTCAACTTAAGTTCTACTAGGACTCTTGATGTCCTCAATCTAATGTTTGGCACTATGAAGTCGAGCATTACCACTAGATGAGGAACATCTAACCGTTCATTGATAAGATTTACTCCATAGCCATATCGTCAGATACTTTATTTTATCAGCTAAAGGATTACAGCTAGTGCCATATGCCTGTTTTAATCCATTATCTTGTTCCTAGTTTTGCTACAATATATTATACGGTATATTTAAATGCAAAAAAAAATTCTCTAAGGTCAATTTTTCATATAGAACACCTTACAGGTTTACTAAATGACACTAAAATATTCTACATATTTTGACAAGCGATAATATTATGAGAATGTCAATAAAAATTGACATTGTGCAGGATTGTAAACTAGTATTCATTGGGTACGAAGTGCATACATAGTGGAAGAACGATAACAAGTTGCCAACAAACAGTGCTGAGCAAGTAGATATTACAAGAGGCAGTTTTATGCTATGCAGCAGTAATAGATATATCTTAGAACTAAAAAATATTATTAAATAAATTATTAAAGAAATAAAGTAAATTAGCGAAATTTTAGTTTCGTGAATTGTAAAATTAATAACAGATATGTGTTGTATATCTTATAAGTTTGCAAGTTTGGAATAAATCATCCAAAAATATTACTAGAGCATTATTTTTTAGAACATTTTCTCATCTTTTGTAGTGGAGAATTACGATTTTTTTAAAATCCTTAATCAAAAACAAACATTGACAACAATATAACATTTAACTGTATTTCTATTATGTTAGAATTTCCTCTCATATAACCCTTAAAGGAATGAGTTTTGGTGTCGGGTATTGAGCAGATTAGGTACAGAGAGGAAATTTTTTATAAGTTTAAAAGTTTTGTTTTTTTTTTTTGGACAAAAATGAAACCTTGATAATATTGTTCAATGGTTTATTTATGGCAGTATTATAACAAAAATGCAGTGGCATGTTCTAATTATTCCTAGCGTTTTTCAAGATACTTCAGAAAACTTTTTGACTTCCCCAGAAATTATTCAAGAACTTTCTATCATGGCTTTCTCTTTTTGACCCTTTTCTCTTTCGTCCATTCTTACTCTGTAGCTTTGTACGCGTTTTCAGCCTCCTTTAGCTTATCTTACAAACCATACGTCCGTTGCACTCTGTAGTTCACTTGCAATACAGTTAATGTAGTCATGCTTTTTTAGTTTCAGCTCCTACTTTTCTTAGTTCGTAATTCCATCTATTCATATTTTTCTTACTAGCATCTGTTAACTCTCTGCGCTCCATATGCTTTTTCGCGTTATTTACTAATTACAAATATCGTTAAATGTTATATTTCTTAACCTCTAAATATTTATACTGTTAGATTTCACTCAAAATTTTCTTCTCTCTCTCTACATATTAAAATATTAAATCAAATATTGATTACTTTTTAATATAAGCCGCACAAAATTTTCGTTCTTCTCAAGTAAAGTGCTTAGATGAATAATTGAGAAAAATAGTGATAAAAATTTTTAAAATGCAAATACCTGATATACGTGTTTAAATAATAAATTTTGATAATAAATAGTGAATAACTGTATTTATATTTTACAAAGTTTGCCTATAAAAGAACTCGTAGTATATTAAATAGTCATCTCAGAATGAATAGCAAACCATGAAGGTGACACATCGTGGTAGTAGCAAAGTTATAATACCCATTAACATTTTTCACAGCAAATATTAACTGATATAAAAATCCTATTTGCACCGTGGTCAGACAGAGCAAACTGCCACGGCCATAATGGTTTTCAATTTATAATTAAACATGTGATTATGAAAATATACGACGTAAACAGTTATCCTTATTTCAGCAAATAAAATAAAAATTTACCTTTTTATTTTCAATGCAAGATAAGGAATTCAAAAAAAATGACGTGTTTTTTAAGTGGGGGAGAGGAGATATTTTATGAATTCGATTCCGAGTATAAATGTAAATATACACTTTATATGAACAAGGATCATCATAAAATCTACATCGAACAGCGCCGTCGCAACAATGTTGTTAATCTGCGTCGATAACAAACACGGTTTATGAACGCGTACAGATGGATTTGTCGGAGCCAGCATAGCTTCGTCAATTTAAACAAAATGTATACCTAATTTGTATTTATCCGCCTGCATATATAAGTGCTTAAATTGTTCAAGATCGAAATGGATAATTTTTAGATGCATTCAAATTTAACAAAGAGGAATATTCAAATGAATTCTAAATGAATGACCCCAAATGTACAATAGAGAGGTTTTTTAAACAACGTTATCTCCTAGGATTATAATATTGGAATAATGCAATAGAATCATGTTTAATCACAACTTATAATACAACTTTACCATTGTCTCGGGTTCTCTTACAACAGTTATAATGTTAATGTTTAAAATAAGATACTTAGAAAAAAATTCTCGGTGTAAATAAAATTATGGGACTAATTAAACCAAAGACTCGGCTTATACAATTATTTTTTTATGTGACACTATTACGGACTGAAAAGTTTATTTGTGTTAATTACGTAACGCACTTCAATCTATAGCTACATAGACAAAGTCGCGAGAATGAAATACCGTTCGTTAATTTTGAATTTCCATTAACGATATGTCTATCCTCTATGTGATTATGTTGTACTTTCCATTAAAATGTAGATACCGCGTGTTTTATTTATGAATTAATTTATTAATCAATTAAATAAATATTTAATGACATAATATAACACCATATTTATAAAATTTTCTTAAGTTTTTTTAATAGTGTTATTTGTTCAGAACAAACAACGTATCAATAATCGTAAGTATTTCAAAATTCTATGAAATGGAGCTAAATAAAGCAATATTTTGATTTTTTTTATCTTGTTTTTTAGGGATAATACATGTATAGATAAACTTGAAAAAAGTCTATATCAAAGTATAAACTGCAATCAAAATTGTAAGGCCTTTTCCGAGATAGTCATATATAAATTTGTATATACATATATTACATATGTAAATTGCTCACTTAAACTAATAGGGCTCATACAGAACCCCGGCGTGATGCACAAACGGCTGCACATTTGTCGGCTGACAGCGTATGTGCATCACATGACTGGCGACTGCATTCCAGTGCATAGATCTACAATCATTCAGTGTGAATATAATTTAGGTCCCTGTATATCTTTAAGGTGAATAAATAAATGATGACATAAATTAAAATTTGTATCTTACTTAAACCTGTAACTTTAAATACAAATTTTATTATATGCGCCATGGTTTTAAATGGATGTGCTATATAAAACTCTAGACGAAATTTTTTAATACTTTATGCGTATACATATAATGATTATTAATGATTCATAGCATTCATATAGGATATACAAAACCATAATCTATCACGGAGTTTAATTATATACAACAAGTTTTCATCGATAATTGCATAACCTTATAACAAAGGCAGATATGCATTTAAACACGGTGCTACCGACTTGTATACTAACTAAACACATATCTGTATTCGTCCTACATTTGCCATGAAATAAATAAACAAGTTCTTAGTAAAATTTTTCTTGTATACTTTATTAAGTATACAATAATTTGGTATGATAAGGTATGTGGTATACCTATTGGTATACCACATACAATATATCAATTCAATATTAAAAACCCATAAATAAATGGTATAATATAAGTCAATTGTTCTGCGGATGGAATGTAGAGTCAATTGATATGATTATGAATTATTGCTTTGTGTTTATTGACCTATATATCGAAATAAATACCTATCGTTTCGTAAATGTACCTAAGAACCTATTCACTTAATACGTTTAGATCATTGTCTCATGCATTTTTCCTAATAAATTCTGTTTTATTAGGGAACTTTTGGAATACCTTTCCATCAAATGTTGAATATTTTCTAATTTCTATAATTTTTTACGTATATTAAAGCAATTTATAATTGAGAATTTTCAAGGATATTCTAATATGTTAATTTCCGTTTTCCTTTATTGATAAGAACCGTTAACTGCTGTTTTTCATTATTCGTTGTTACTCCTATTTACCGCATTTACTCGAGTATCTTCCACTGAACTAATGAGCTCCCATTGAAATGAGCACAACATGCGACAATCTCCCGGTTAATTATATGTCCAATTAAGTATATAAGTTATATATCCAATTACTTATTTTTTTATTTAGATGTAGATTTTTGTAGAATTTAGTATACATAATTTATATTAAATCTGCATTAGAAAGATATGTCTAAAATAAGGACTGGCTATGGCACAATATATAGCCAGTTTCTTACTTAGGATACATGATATTAACAGGATTTTACGTAATATTTACAAGGTTGCACAGAAACTATTTAGAAAACCATTTTTCTAAATAAAACTTACCAAATTTTTAAAGAGTTCAGTGTTATTGAATCCTTGAATTTGAATTTTTTCATTGAATAGGTTTCAATAGTGATTGTGTATATATAGGATGCAAATATTGTATACCTGACACGCGAGGACGCATGCGCGGCACGTATCCGCTCGTAAAACAGTTAGTACCCCCACTCTCCCCGTCTGCATCACTCTTTGTTTTTGGCAACTTCTCCTTGGAGGGAAGTTCAACAAAGGCAACGAAACGACTTTAAGGTCTTAAGCCCCCTTAACGGCTGTCTTACGCGCTGCAGGAAATTTCGTCTTCGCCTTAACTCCGTCTGAAAAGTTTAAAGCTGAAGTTTCGTAACACTCTAGCGTATAATTGAAAAGAAAAAACGTAAAATCACAGCCTTTTTGAGGTTACAAAATGCTAAACGTAGCGTAAATTTTAAAATTGTGAAAATTGTATGTACTTACTATCTATTAAATTCCTAAATTATTTTAAATTTTATGTCGTTTTCTTTTGTGTTAATATAGCAAAAAAGTATAAATTGTATAAAAAATATACACATTTTCTTCTCTTTTGTAGTTCAAATAATGATACTACTTATTTGTATTGAAATTAAATATCGAACATATATTTTTTATTACAAAAGTTCTACTTCAAAGCATCTAGATACTTAAACTGAGTTGAGATTCAGAAAAGATATTAGAAATCTTATTTATTTTCGTTCAGTACTCTTGAATCTTAACCTAGAAATTCAAAAAATATTGAAAAAAAATCAAAATTTATGGATTTATGTATCTAGAGATGTTTTTATTTCTACAGGTAGTTTATAAGGTATTAAAAAGTCGATTTGCAAACAAAAAAAAATGTTTATAGAAATAAAATTTTCAAAGTATTATATTATTATCTCTCACATCAGACAGTATTTTAAAATCACAAATCACTCAATTACTATTGACCTCATTTGTACAATCACATTTGCTTTGAATATAGTCTGGATTTTCGTTCATGATGGTAGGTATAGCTGAAGAAAAAAAGGATAAATAATTAATAAACACTCGAAGAAATTAAACAAAAAATATGCAGGCATATAAGTAAGTACAAAGAATGTACATGTGAACAATATAGGTACCTACAAAGTTCCAAAATTTCATCTTGTAAAACGAGCTCACGTTTTACAAAACAGGAAAAAGTAGATCCTTTGTTATTCAACGGACGTTCGGCTCGGGTCCTCGGGCGGGAGTTAGCCTCGCCGTATCTCTATACAAGAACATATACACCGGGCATAGGTACACGAAGTGGAACTCGGGAGTGTGTACAGGTACGGGGCCGATAGCGGCGTACGTGAGTGGAATTTTAACCGGAATCCCGCTGACGACTTCATCCGCCGCCACGATCTGATAGGAGGTGTGAATTTACTACGGAGCGGCGGACTAGGCGCGCGCATTGCTTTTGTGAGTTTTCGTTGAAAAAAAGCTTTCTGATTTTGTATTCATTAACTTGAACGTTTGATTTTCTTGACGGCGTGTAATAAGCGTGCATTTTAGTACGTATAATATGCGTGTTTTAAATGTCTATAAAAAGCGTTTTTAAATGGAATAATTTGATTGTGTTTTTAGGTAGTTCTAAATTTATCGTCATATCTACGTATTATTGCAATCTGAAATGATAATTATACAGTGTTTTATGATTACCTACTAGCACAAGAGCTATGTTACAGCTAAAAATCGAATTCAGTACTGTCGCATGCCAGGATATTTTTTGTTTTCTTTACCACGGAAACCATTATCGCCAAAATATCTATATGAAAAACAAAATTAATAATTTAGCTTTTACTTAAAAGTATATGTAAAATGACTCAACAAGTTTTAAATGACTTTTCGAATCGTTTTAAACTATTTCACGATCATGTGTATGTTTTACTAAATTTTTCACTACTTACAATCACAAACACGGATCTAAATAATATTAGAATGCAAATAAAATATTACATAGTTATAACATATATTAACAGAAGCCAGTTTTAAGGAGCAGCTGTGAGACATCTATCTGCTGTATCACAGTGGGTACAACAAACTTGCAATGCGCTCATGATTATTTCTGGAAGTATTTTGTATTATAGTTGCAATTTATTTATGCACCAAAATGATCGGAATGAATTAAAATACATAAAGCTGATACGATAATTTAATTAGAATATCAGAGACGGTTTTCACATATAAATAATAAAGATATTTTAACCATAAAAATAAGAGCAAAGCTATAGGGAATTAGGTATACTTTAACCTTAAAATTGAAGTAAAATGTTGTTAAGTTATTATTATGTAATTAAAGTAAAAAAAATCGTAGATTAAAACAGATTCATCAACTAAATTTAATTCTTGTCCTTAAGGAGAAAAATTAGATTTATTCAAATGTTTATATAGGTATGTAGATACAATATATATTTATTATCGTTTTTTCTTTAGGCACGCCATGAGACGTCCAACTGTGGTGGTCGATTAAGGCTCCCTCGACACCCAATTGTCGGTCATTAGTGAGTAATCCGTCTCATATTCAATCAATACCCAAAAGTTTACCCACACACCTCCGCCCGCCGCCCAGCCCCTCGGCGTGCGACATTTAATGACACCCGTGCACTCACGGCCGCAAGCGACAATGACCCTTAACACTGTCGCGAAAAGGCGAAAGTCCCCTAAACGGCGCAGCCGCGTTATATAGCACCGAGGATCTATAAAAGTTACGTCTGTAATCTAACATAAAACTCGGGCCGTTTAGATGCGAACGCGGCCACGGACGACACATCTCTGTACGCTCCGTAATTTTACCGAATTTTCTTGGTGATTTCGTGTTGAAAACCATGGTTTTTCTACGGAAAAGGCTTGTGATTGTAGTTAGTGGTGTCGAGTGGCGCGCGCCGCCTCTGCCGTTCGCGCCGCGCAGTGCTTTGTGCTCTTTGACGTTTGCAGCCTTCGAAATACTTCGTAAGTACGAAATTCTTACTTTTTCTGTTATTAATTAATGAAAAAATCTCTCAAATAAATGTCAAAACATGGAATAAATAAGATATAGTCGAAAATTTATAATTATCTTTAAGTTAATGGTGTCAGGATAAGTTAGATTGCAAAGTACCTAATTATCAAAGAAAACTTGTTGACAAACAAATTAGTCACGTGTCCATTACATCAGCAAGCATTTTTCCTTGGTGGTTTTCAATTGAAAATTATTTAATTATCTAACATTTATTATTTTCTTGACTTGAATCGGTGTTAATAGTTTTATTAATGAACACGTCACTATTCTTAACGTCATAAAGAACGAAAGATGTTTGGAAGGTCATCGGAAATTTTACAACTTATACGTAATTATTATGCAGATATACTTGTCTGGTTAATACCTAATAGAACAGCTAATATAATTTTATTAGAAATGCTAATGTAGATACTCTATAATAAAGAAATAAAGCTAGCGAATGAGAAGTACAAGGATTTTTGTTTTTACATACATAACATCAAGCCTTCGTTTTTATCATATGCACATATATATTTTTTCTCACTAGTAATTTATTCTGATGCTTGACCAATAACTAAGTAGTACTTTTTACTTTGTTCGGTACATTAAAACTTTAAGTATTTTTTAATTAGATACAGTTTTAAATATGTTTATAAAATTACTAGTTTATATTAAACTAGTGGCGCCATCTGTTAATGTCGTGTTTAACTAGTGACGAACACCAGTTTATCTATCTTATTTTTCAATACCAATAATAGGTAATGTTTAGAATAAAGTAAAATAATATTTCAATGAAGTTCTGCAAATATAAGCATAGCGACGTGTAATAAATATTTATCTAATGTTGAAATGATGCCAACTTACTAATTTTTTTTTAATTAGCTATTTATTACAATAGAAACAACTTGATACAGACAATACCGTCTAACCAATAAGAACTATCATATTTATAATCTATATTTTTTCTTTCCCTTCCTTTTTAAAATCCTTTTTAACAATTAACAGGAATTCTATATCAATCATTGAGTTATTTTATCAAAAACATAAATGCTCTTTCTCTCTTGTGCTCTCAAAAGAAACCGATCTGTCTTCGTCATACATCTAGTTTGATAGAAAAACGTCTTGTATCGCACTAATATTTTTTAAAACCATCTTTATTTTTATTGAAGTAAGATGCATTTTTCAATACACAAGTAGTCAGATTCTTGAACTACTAAAATGTACCCTACAAAATCAGACGCTATCGGATATCTAACTATCTCGCTCGCACTATTATATTTGTCTCTTTTTGATATAGGTAAGATTACGTATAGGTATCTCATTCATCAGGAGATAAGATGATTATTTGTAATGAGCTCCAGATGAGATGTGCTCCTTATACCACCATTACAAAATAGGCGGAGCTTCGATTGCATAAAGTCCTTATCTTCTTATCAGATATATTCCATAGTAAAAATTATATTATAGAACTAATGTATCACTAATTAAGTTATAAAACAGCAACTGCCCCTTGAAAATGTTTTGATTACACCTGTGTCTACTTTACGTGAATCTTGTGATTAAAATAATTGCTATCTACAAGCAAATATTTATTAAAACAAAATTAAGTAGAAACTTCTTATATACATCCTTAAAAATAAAAATATCAAATTACTGAATTATCATACAAATCTAATTTGAATAATAATGTAGTGAGCTAAACTACAATTTTTTCACTTAATAAAATAATTAAAATTATGATATCGATCTTAATGGTTGAGAGAATACCTACTATACATATTTAATAATTTTGGAAATTATTAAATATAGCACATAATGTTTTGCAACAAAGTTGTTTTTTACAATTTTATATTGCACGATTTCTTTATACTTAAAGACGTTTATAAAAAAAATTCAGGCTTAACAAATTGCTCAGAACAGACAGACCACATCAATTAAATATCAGCCGGTTAACATTTACGAAATTGTTTTCCTGTTAAAGTAGATAAATTAATTATGAACTAATACTTTTAAAAAAATGTTAGTACCTATATTAACGAGCTTACAAAATTTCGATAATCACATGTATTTATCCAAATATCTACTATTTGCGTAAAGTTTTTTTTAGAAATTGAAAGTTGACCAACTGTGAAATGTACCCTACTCATCAGAAATGCAACTATCATAATTGGTTACACCGAGAGTAGGTATTGGTGAGTATTGTTTTTTTATTTTTTTTTCCTACTTTTAAACTTTAGAAATAAAACTTTTTTTACAAATTGAGATAAGAGACCTACCCGACAAAATACGACCAATTTTTTACAGTAAGGTTGTGACTTTTTTATATCAAGTTCAGCAAAGCCGTGAGCAAAAGCTATTTGTTTATAAGTTATAGTTCATGCTTAATTATAATGTATAAAGAAGCTATAATATTATAGAGTTGCATGAAAATCGGTATGGTAACTTTTTATGAAAGCGTACAGTCATCCATCTATACATCCCGATAAGCTTTCGCCTTATTAGTATTAGTGGGATGTTGTATAGTGATCATTATATTACAGTAGATCTTTAAAGACATTTAGATACTCGTTCGTCCAAAATAGGATATCTTATTAAAAATTTGACTTAAAGACAATAAAAAAAATTGAATAAATTAGCTAAGTAATTTAGTAATTCATTAATTTATTTAAAGAGAAGTTTTCAGAATCTTAATCCTTGGAAAAAATAGGACTCTAAGAACTTTGCTGTAGTATTCTTCTAATTATTGAACAATTACCTATGTCTATAAAAATATTTTACCAAGAAATTTTGAAATTACAAACTCAAAGCTTTAAAATGCTCTATTAATCTCCATACAATCATTTTTACAAAGATATAATGTTACAAAAATTATCAAAATTTCTATTCCCATTCCTATTCAAAGTAGAGTTGAGACAATATTTTTGTATGACTCCTATAATAAAAATGCTCCAATAACTATTGAAAAATAGAAAAATAAGGTAAATATGCTCACACTTAACAATAACAGTAAACGACCACGTTCTTTGGTCAAGTATTAACCTGCCAAACAAATTTTATTCAAAAGAGGAATAAAAACATGAACATTCCCCCTTAATTTTTTTACACCTTATGTAGAAATCTTATAGTTAAAATAAGCGTTTTAGGGGTGATTTGACATATAGTTGTGTTAAGAATAACGGTAACAAACATAAACGATTCTTTCGATGACGATCAAGACTTGGAAGTTATAGTACTTTATCATAATATAACAAGTATGTTAATATGTATTTATATTACAAAATTTTCAAATTGATAAAACCAATGTGAATGCTATCTCATAAGATTTAAGCGATACAGTTTTGTAAGTTTTCGACAGAGAGCATCGTGATAATTTTTTTAAAAATTCTTTTTGATATACCTAGAATATCTAGGTATATCAAAAAGAATTTTTAAAAAAATTATACAATCGCAATTTTGCCATGAATATGAAGAAATTATTTGCTTACCTATATCTAGGTACATATTTACTTTTAATGCGCGATATATATTCCTGTAACTAATAGAGGTAATTATACCACAAATAAAAATAAATAAATCTATATAACTTGAATAGTCTTAAAATGTTTACGTTGTTTGTTTTTAAGCAATAGCATAAAATATAAACATATAAAAAATGCTGTTATAGTAAAACTTTTAATACTATAGTAAAGTTATAGGATGGTGTGGTTTTACTTATGAAGTGACTACCATTTTACCTCAAAAGGTAGAAAGAGAAGAAAAGATCTGATTTTATAAGTGTTACAATACAAGTATATAGTTATATTAAATTTTTCATAAGTGAATACATTTTTATTCCAATCCATTCTCAGTAGTTTTAGTATTCGATGGTAACAAAAATATATCATCAGATCGTATTTTCACTTTTATAATATTAATATCAAATGATAGATAATTTACATTAACGGTATTGGAGTTTAGACATATGTGAAGGTAAGTATTATTAAATATGCGCATTACAGTAATTATTGCATTTACGTGAATGAACCGTGCACTCATTGCACAAGAATGAAATGGATGCGGGTGAAACTATCGGGGCGCATAACTGATGTGATAATATAAAATAGAAATCAAGATTGCAATCAAAATCGAGGGCGGAACTGGGACTGAAGACAACAACAAAATCAGAATCGGAAACAAACGCTGGAACCAGAACTGAAGTCGAGAACATGGCCGGAATCTCGTTCATGATTTAAAAGATCGATCTGTATAAAAGATAAATGAATTCATTATATGTGTATGCAAAGAGAGACGTGGCTAGCGAGTCGTATGTTTAGAATTTATGTGACTTACTTGCGAATGTGGAGACCCACAAAATTTTTATAACGTACTTAATTACAAACATAATATATATATGAAATGTAGATAAAAGAAATTAAAGCGAATTCGACAAATGAAAAGGAAAACAAACTTCGGCTATGAGATTGAAAAACAAGTGTCTGAAATTTTTTGAAATTCTTAGTCTTGTGCGTATTCGGGGTCCTCATACCGTAATGGAAAGAAATGCATATTGAAAATATTTTCAGACTTCATATTTACTGTGAATTTGATACCATAAAGTATTTTTACCCTTGTTAATTTCCTTTTTTCGCCAAAATATAGATTTATTAAACAACACTCCTCAAAAACACTGTATTATATTTTTAACTTATAATTAATAATACTTCACAGCATTCGTATGGAAATACTTCACTAAATATTTACGATACAGCATTAGAAAAATGTACCCTCATCTATTAATCGAATCAAATAAAGTTTTACAAGCAGGTAACAATACTATTATAAACTTATAAGAACAATGTCTACCACCATAGTTCTGCTGCTACTAAAGTTAATTTATTAATTAATAACATTTTTTTTGCTTCTTATTGTAATTGGATATCGCAAGTACAAAACTTTCGAATATGATGTTTTACACCTTGTTATAATACAATAGGCAGCGATCTTTATGACTGTCTGACGGCTACCTGTAGCCAGGTGTAAACGGGTAGATAAACCGAACTTACCTCATCTGTGAATTAAAAAAATATTAACACGCATGTAAAGTTTGCAAAATTCTAAATATATTTATAACTGGCAGTTACCGTGAAATTATTTGCATCCTACATAAAAAAAATGAAGTTATTAATGTTACTAACAGCACGACTACGGTGGCAGACATTGCTGTCATAAATTTGTAATATCTGTTATCTGCCTTTAAAACATTATTTGATTCAATTAACAGATGAGATTTGATTCACAAATAGATTCAATTAACGACATATTTCTAATACCGAATCTTAGACTTAAAGTAATTAAGCTTGGCTATAAAAACTCGTATTCATAGATTGACGTATTATAGTTTTCGCCTAAAATTTTTTGCCAGTGTTAAGTTAGTGTTATAATTTTATAGTATTTAAAATATCATGCCAGCTCTCTGCCTACCATATTGTACCTATATGATACTATGTGCGAATTATTGGAACAAACATAATTTCATATCAGGAATATTTTTATTACGTGTGTAACTAGGCGGGCGCTCTACTAAGTGTTTGGAGGATAAGCTGAACAGCTGACCAGAATCTAAAAATTTTATTGTTAAATATTTATTGTAAAACCTCAAAATTAATATCAGTGTTTACTAAACCGTTTAAACCCTACACGGATATTGACAATTAAATTATAATTCCTGTGCGAAATATATTACATTGATGCTGCCGTAATTCATTTTGATTAAAATCAAAAAGAGTTTTTCATTTATAACTCGATTCAATCGATAGATCTATAAAAGAAAGATTTTTTTAAGAAAAAACGAATAAGGTACGAAATTTCGTTCAGATAAATGACTTGTGAAACCTGCTTTTCTTGTTATAATCAATGGCACATATCTATAGTGATTGTAGGTTCTTCGTTTTTCACCTTTTCAAGATTGAGTGACTGATGTTTTAATATGCAAGCGCCAAGCAGAGAGCACGTAACGTTTTATTACTAAGAAAGAATTATTTTGTGGCGTTTTTGTAAAAAACAACCTACATTGTCTAATGCCAGCTTCCATCACGTCATAAAAAAGTGTATGCAAAAATATAAATGGGAAGTATACCCCGATCAAGAATAATCAAATCACGTACCTACTTTAATTTTTATGTACAAAAGTGATCATCTTGGTCAGCTCTGTCTGTTCTCTACGAGTGAATAATAAACACTTCACAGTGACTGTATAAGTTCGAGTATTAATAGTAGTCAACTAGAATTTAACGTATGTAAATTTTGCTTGATAATTTTTATATCCTTTCTCGATTCTTGTTGTCGGATGGTGTCCATTACATTATGATTGTATATTGAGTATTTTTTATAAACTTAGGAGACAGTGGGATATTTTTAAAGCTAAGTTCAATGATTTGTGACTACAACAAAGCATCATATGCCCGGAATCTCATGTCTCTTGAATACAAATAAATGTTGTCCATTGTTTAATTTTAGTGTGGTATTTATATGCTATTTATTTTTGTTTTTGGATCGCTTTAAAAAATACGATGTAACCAGGTTATATAGCTTTTAAAAATGAAATACACAAAGATTTATTTGCATTGCGTTTTACATTATCAAACTTTATAATGCACCTAATAAAAAAGTATTTGCCTTTACAAAGGTAACGTATGTATGTATATATAATTTGGAAATACATAGATACAATTTTATTCACGAAAGTTCATTGTACACTTTTCAGACTTCTGTGATTGTGATCTATTCAAATAAGGCGTTAAAATACATGATTTAAGAAAGTAGTTTTAACTCTTAATCACGCAGTTCATGAATATGACTATTTAGTTTTTTATTTATTTGCAAAACAGAGATTTTGCAATTAATTCATAAAATAAAAAAATATATACAAAGAAATGGTATGCCAACGACAAGTAACATTTGAATGTGTTACTTGTCAGCGTACGAGATGAATTTAAGAGACAGCTCTCCCATTTTTTAGTTTATACTGAATTCTTTCAAATGATACAGACTGCTATCCGTGAATAGGTTGAATAGCCACGGTGAAGTTACACATCCCTGTTTTACACCCCAGCGGGTGTCAAACCAGTAAGTATATGCCCTATTTATTCGAACTCAGACGTTGTAGCCTCTGTATAGAGATTTCAGTGTCCGTATCAATCCGTCACTCACACCGTAAATGGACGAGGTTTTCCATATATAGTTTCTCCTCATTGTGTTATAAGCTTTTTGCACATCTACGAAAATATAACACAGAGGACCTTTCGTACAAATTCTTTTGTAGGGTTTCACAGGGAAAAGGTTTCTGTACACTCCATCCCTTTTCGAAATTCCACTTGTAAATTCCAGATCTTTATTTCAGCCTCATCCAAAACTCTTTTGTTAATTACTTTTGCATAAAGTTTGTCAACGTGCACTGAGGATATTTATAGAACAGCAATATATGCAAATCTGCAGTGAGCCTTTCTCTTTTTAGTGGGATGAAATAATGATATTATGTCGATAATTTGGTACTCTAGGACTTTTTCAAGCAATTATTAAAGAGCTGGTAAATTTTCCACTAGGTATATACTTGCCAACTCTCAGCATCTCGGACGGAACTCTATCATATTCGACAACTTTTCCACCTTCCTTGTTTTTTGATGCTTTCCTATTTTTTTTCAGTACTAATTTCATTTTTACCATCATTCATATATTCTTTTGCAGTGACACTGTCATGTGCAACTGTATCCCCACATGCAAAAACACTTTCGCAATAATTCTTCCAACTCTCTTTCGTGCGATTTTCTTCATTAAGTTAACATCCCTTACCGTCCCTAATCATATTTATACACGGAATTATTCAGGGCCTTGTTCATCATATTCAGTAAAACTTTTTGGTTTCTCTCGAGACTATCCAGAAAACTTTTGCCGTAGCCTTCTTTTATTTAATTGTGTCACCTTCTTTCATACTCTTTAGCTCCTATTTTTGTGACTTAATGTACAATTTTAGCCTCTTTTAGCTTATCTTTCGAAATTCCCCTCTTTTACTCTATGGTTGGCTTTTACAGACAGAAAATCTAGCTACGATTTCTTTTTTCATCGCTTACTTTCCTTATTTCGAAATTATATAAATCATTGTATGTCCAATTTAAATTTATTTTTTTATTTATAGTGAACAAGGATTATATATAATGAACATGAATAGTGATATGAGAACAAAGTAAACAAACCTTTATTACTTTGTATACTAAAATATATTTTGTAATCTTCTACAAATTTTTATTCACTTTCACTCCGTAGTCCCTTACATTCGCATGGTCTCGCCAATGCTGCGATAGATCTTTAATTCGGCAGATCACTCAGAAGTAGTCCATGCCAAAGTGGACTCCTCGGTACATTCTCATATCCACAAATTTGCTTTTCAACCGATCATCCACAATTATAAAGTCTTTCATAATTTTGTCGTTTCCTGTTCAATGCCGGATTTAAACGTCAGGAGGCCTCGGGACAACAAAGGAGTGGAGCCCCAGGGCCCCAAATTATTTTCCCTTTACTAGTGTTTATAGTCTGAATTTGAATTTTTTTCCCGAAGTCTCTATTGTGGAGGTCCCTCTGTTTTGGAGGTCCTGGGGCTGTGGTCCCGGTTGCCCTCCCTATGTCCGGCTTTGTTCCTGTCCGGTGAGTATAAGAGCGTATCCTTCTGTGGACGAATGTGGTGTTTGTCACACATAAATTAAATCCTGAGCATAGTAGGAGAAGTCTGTTTAATATTGTCTATATTAAATACTGCTGAGACGGTTTTGCCATACGACAAACCAAAAATTTGTTTTAATTTCATCTCCCCTGTATCATCTTAATTATATGATTAACACTCGTCGATCGATTATCTTCTTCAGAAAGATGAGTAAATTTTTGAATGAATAGCATTCTCCATTCAATCTATAAAATAAACGGAAAAAACAGTACAAACAATCAAACAGGTAGAATAGAACAAACACTTGGACACATTGAATAGGTTTACTTTTATTGTAAGTGTATTTTTTTATAAAATCTAATTCTATATCATATAGAATACATACAAAACCATGTATGACCCAAGTAAAGATTTGTTGGAAGCCAACTAAACGCCTCTGGAAGCCGATCCTCACTTTATTGGCATCGTGATATTATTGAGTTTTTGTAGAATTTTATTGACTTCAAAAGAATATCCTTTTATAAATTATATTTAAATAACACATTAGAAAATCAGTCGAAATATTTGGAATAATACAAATTCTTATAGTATCTTAAAATTAAATATGAAAATGCGATTACTTAAGTAGAATTCTTTATGAAGCTGTTTAGATTTTGCAATAGTTCAATTAAGTGTTATAGTTTATAAAATTATTTTAATAAATAGCTATGGTACAGCCATTCTGTGGCCAACTTAGGTGCAGCACAAAATTGGGCCGATTCCACCGATAACATACCACAATCTCTCAGAAAATATACAAGAAGTAACAGATACCGCTATTCCGTTTCGTCCAGTGAATGAGAGTTCCCGTGGCCTATTCTCCTCCTCGTCATCTCACTTCCTCTCCATCAATCCCCCTATATCAGATACCCTATTACTACACTCTAAAAAAAAATTGATTGCTTCTAACAAAACTGTAAAAACTGTGATCAAGTATTTTGATTCCATAAGAGCCTAACAAGATCTTAGAAACTTCAAATAAAATGATTTTGATTGATTATCATTGTTAAATGTACTAGTCTACTGTATTGCTCTAATTACTATTAGTTAACTAAAGCAATTTAGATCTTATACAATATTAATATGAAAAATTGCTATATCGACTAATTTATCTTAACAAATCCAATTTATATCTGGTCAAAGTCAACAAAAAAATTATTATATCAACTAATTCACGTTAATGAATTCAACTAAGACCATGATCAGTACCAACATAGAAATGATTGTAGTAATTGATTCAGCTTAATAAATTTAATTTAGAACTTGTTACATTTGAACTATATAATGTTTATTATGGTCTAATTCATTTACTTCATTCACCTATGAAACTTGTTTAATTCTAATTGTAACATTATAATGATAACTAAGTTACTCTTGTTTAAATCCAATAACAGCCTTTCCCACCATCTTCTTTTAATCTGATTTCTGCCAAAAGTCATTTTTAAAATTAGCTTTACGTTGTATGTTGTCCCTTTAGCGATTATAAGGGCTGAGAAACCGTTGAAAAGAAGACGTGGAATGCAAAACTAATTTTAATAGTGACTTTTGGTCAAAAGTTAGTTTAAAAGAAGATGGTAAAAGAGGCCCTAAGAAACATATTGTTTAATTGACTAACGTCCGTATTAGTAAATCACACCTAATTCTCAGAATACCTATGAGGTTACATATGATGGGTTGTTCTAAAGTCCACTCCTAATCACCTGTAACGCGTAATTGATAGTTAACATGTTCCACATTTAAAAGTGCACTGAAGTTTGATGTATTAATTATGACAGCACCTCCACTGCTAACTCAAACGCAGTCTCAAAGTTGAGAACGATTTACCAATACAGGCATAATATACTTTATTCACTTTGAAAATTAGTGCCAACGTAAAATTCTGCTCTATCCGTAATCAGTCTCGATCGTAGTTAGCACGGCCGTGTGCTGTTGCTATATTTTATCTATCAGCAATTATAGAAAACCTAAGTTGATGTTAATTCTAGGAGAAGAAACAAGAAGTAAAATATACTTATGTTTAAATTATCACAGCTCATAAACAATTATTAGAATATACTACATTTAAAAAATCTAAATTTATATAAAAAATTGAAATCCAAAAATAAATCTCATTATTTCTTGTAATTGACATATGTGAAAAATTTTAGATAATATAAAATCAAAACAAATTGTAAGAAAATAGTAACAAATTATTAATTTTTAAACAGTACAGTGCAACGTTACATATTTTTTTTCTATTGTTAAAGTATTTATATTACAAGGTATCGACGATAATAATGAATTATAGAAACTAACGACCTTCTGTGCTGTGTTTGGTTTGTTCTTTGATTTCTTATACTTTTGGTACATGTATACATGATCTTCAACATCAACACCAACCAACAATACCACAAATATCTCATTCACTAATGCAATTACGTCTGTCTTTTCGCAAGTTATACAAATAGGTACTAAATAAATAAACGAAAAAGCCACCAACAAAATGAACCAATTTAAAATCGAGCGGCACATGATCAGCTATTGACTAACGATAAGTATGCGTTAAATTTGTTCAGTTGTCTAAGCGTCCTGTAAATCAAAAATTACTTTATTAATTTAAAAGTGAAAATAATAAAAACTACTAATATGTTTAATTATTTCAATTAATTTATTCTGAATTGATTTAATCTATATACGTGTGTGAGTTAACTACAAATAACTGATCAAATTATGCAGTAAGCAAGTAATGATTGGAAACAATGTATATATTTGTTAGAATTAATACAGTACCTACATTGTTAGTACATGCACAAATGAACTAGTTGTTATAACAAATCAGTTTTTATTGATGTGTATAATTTCACAGTTGTTGTGATTAATTAATTAAGAGAAAATCTTAGTTAGTTTTCATTTTTTACGGTGACCCAAAAGGCTCAAGAAGTCAGCAAGCCATTGATGGCTTCTCTAGGGTTGCGAATGGACGCTCGCAAGTGGGCGTTGGTGATCATCTCTCTGATGGCCTGCCTGCTCATTTTCTCCTCGAATATGCTATATAATATTTTTTTTGAAATAGCTTGTTTTAAGATCTCTCGAAATCAACGAAGTCGATATATGTTAAATTTTCAGGAAGTCTAAGTTTAGTCAAGTCATTTCGAATGTCACAAATCCGGTTTCAGTCGGTTTATTTGTTCCAAAGGTATACAATGTATGTACATACATACATATGTGTCTATAATTTTAACAGATTTAAAAGTTTTTTTGTTGGTTTGCCCTTTTTTTATGGAGTAAAGGAACTACAACAGATAGATTTTATTTAATTTTACCTGTCCATCTTTTTATCGTTTCTAGACATTTTTCTGCAGCATATATAAATATAAATTAATCGCCAAATGTGTGTGTGCGTATCATTTCCAAACGATTGCACCAAATTGGATAATTTTTTATGAGTTCGTTATTGTCAGGACAAAGTTTTTATGAAAGAAAATAACCCTTTGTGTTCATCTGTCTGATTATTTGTTAGACGTATCTTCAGTACAGCTAGACAGATCATAATACAACTGTCAGTGGAATGTAAAAGAGCTTACTGGGCTACATTTAGGGTACTTTGTATCATGATAACTCTTAGGGTTCCTGTATGAAAATAAACCTTTACAAATACGATAATCCATTAAAATTGAAGAAATCAAGGACAAGGAGCAGGATCGGAATCATGATGGGCACAGTGTCATCATTTCCTACAAAAAAAGGGCAAATAATGAATGTAAAGACGGGATTAATACTTAAAGTGTGATGAGCGGGATCTTTCATGTTTTGTGTGTTACGCTCCTAAAGTTTGTTACCTATTCGATCTTCGGTAATCTGTGATGATATATTTGTATTAATTGAATCCAGTCTATACCAGTTTTAAAAATTGATGTACTCACATTAAGCTGCAATATCCTCAAGTTAGTTTGAGCTATATTTTATTTTGATACTAATAGGAATTGGAATTGAAAAAGAGATGGCGAACAGAATCAAAAACGAGGCCAGGATCAGAATCGCAAGCGAGACTAAAAGTTCGTTCTCAATTTCAGAACGGGGCTAGAGTCGAAAACGAGTGTGGGGACGGAATCAGAAACAAGTGTGACTGGGTTCGGAATCGAAAAGGGGACCGGGATTGAAAATGACATCGGTCGCAAAAAAGAAGAAAAATCATTCTACGTCCATGCTGGTGCAGATGCGGGTGTTACCTACATGGGCAAGTCACTTACAAGAAAGTGCAGAATAACGTCTGCCGGGCCAGCTAGTGGCTTATAGATTATAGCAACCGTGTTCATGTATACACTTCATTAATTATTCTACTTAACTATCATTTTATTCACTGTACACTAAATTTATGCGATGAATCATTATGCAATAAAACTCAAAGTTAAATTTAAATGTGGTGTATTCATGAAAACCACCATTCGGTAGTTATCATATTTATAGCAAACAATAAATGACAAACAAACAGATCTAGTACCAGTACATACCAAAATATTAACAATGATTTTGAAAGACCATTTTTCTTGATCAAAGGTTTAAAATTAATGGGTACTAAATAAGTTCATTTCATTATAGAAAAGAGGTTTTGGTTATTACATTCGTTAAACAAACACAAAGAATTTTTAACACAATATTTGGTTAAAATAGCTGAGACTTTTTTAGCGATTGTGAAATTATTGGGCAAAAACCTTTGCTTCCAATATTTTTTTCACTTTTTAATGCTCTCATGGTCCTAGTTGTTAACCAATTGACGTTCATCGTCAGTCATAAGTATTTCACCTCACTTACACGACAGACGATCCTCTTACACACTTATCTTATATAGGACGGCCCTCGACACAGCATTTTGGTTGCCCACGTTGTATAGGACTTCTGTATGACACGGTTCTACATTGTAATATCTGGTTCGTGGCCGCCATTGGAAAACCAATATTTTCCAGCGAGAACAGAGCAATTCTCCGAGCAATATAGTCTCTCTGCTGTCACTTCAACTCGTTGGTTCTTTCAGTTTTAACCTTGTAGACTTTTGCTGTGGTACGAACTACATCTGTGGTATAGTCATACTGTGGCCAATGCGGTTGCAGCACATTCTCACAGAATATCGACGTGAGGGCACTAACCTGTACTGCTGTTGTATTCTGTCCAGTGAGTGAAAGTTTACTCTCCTCTCCATAGAACCGATCTCCTCTATTGTGAGTGTCCATGGGCGACAATGATCATCTACTTTCAGATGGCACACTTACTCGTTTGCCACTTGAATATCCTTTATAAAAAAAGAAAAACGAAAAGTGTTCATAGCTTATTCAGTTTTAATTTGAATAACTTTGAGTGTGTAAACGAGGTCAAGGATTCGAAAAAATAAGCTCCGAGCAAAAATACGTGGGTGTGCAATAAAATATAAGCATTGAAGTGACTAAATTGGACTTAAAAATAATTGCATCATTTACAGCATAATGACATTAAATTGCTGGCATATTCATTTCTGCGATAACATTTTTTCGCGACTCTATTGCATAAATTGTTTATGTCCAATGTGAATGTTCAAATTGGAATATATTTCCTATTATAATTGATATTTACTAGAAGATTTTCACATAAGAACAGTATGCTGATATCTTTTTTTATATCAACCTGTAAATACGATAAGCCTGATGATTTTCGATTGAACTACGCAAATACTTAAATTACATGAAGTTTTTTTTAAATATATCGTTTATTTGATATAAAACATGGAATTCAATAATTTTTGCTTCTCCAAGTGTACAATAGATAAACAGATGGCAAAATAAAATCCGCATTAAACTAATTCAATTGGTACTTCAGAGTTCAATTTGCAAAATTTTGATTAAATAACATTGTTTTCTATATATCTGATGTAAAATACTCTCAGACAAATCCCGCTCTTCAGTTCTTTTCAAAATTTTTTTCAAATGTAAACATCTTGAAAATTCGATGAACTACAATATAAAGATTGTTACTCGTGCAGATATGAAGTTATTTTAAAAAGTGGCTTGTAGATTGACATGACTTTGCGCTAAATTGTTTTAGAAACTGCATTCCAATTTGTATTCCAATAGTATTTTTATGGCTCATAGTACATAGAATTATAACCTTTCCTTTCCTTAAACTTAGAACTTTTTACTTCTTTCTTTTTTTTGTACTATAAAATACTTGTAAAATACTTGTATAAAGTACTTGTAAATATGAATATAAAGTACGTGTAAAATACTTTCAAGTATTTTAAAAATTTCGTTAAAAACCAGGTGTATGTAGCTTTCACACATGTGAAAACTGTGGAAGAAATAGAATTGTCTGATTTAAAGGCGAATAGATTATTGAATAGACCACAGGATAAACGAGCAAAGTCAGAAATTAATGTATTGCAAAATTTAACTTTATCCTCAAATAAATATTATTTCTCGTAACTAATTAAATTATACTTCATCTTTACAATATTTAAATACAGAACTTATTTAAGTTACACACAATAAGCCAAGTGTCGGTACTTATGTTGTAATCACTTTGTAATTGTAATCTGTTGGCGCTTAGTATAGTAAGGTTCTATAGTAACCTATAAGAATGATATATTCATTTTAATTCAGTTTACACATTCATGTTGTTTGTTGTTAAGGTGTTATTGTAAAATTTGTACGTCTTTATACCTACTCCGTATCCAGTTCAACTCAGCTCGTACTTGATCATAACGAGGTACACATCTTGTTTTGAGACACCTGTAAACTTAACCTGTATACCTCGATTACTTTGGATTTCTTCTTGGATTTTGAGAACCTTCCTGGTGTGTTTTTGAAGTTCAAGATCCAATTCCAATAAAAATGGGACCACCATTAAGCTATACTGTGCTCAATGCAAAAAGAATCATTCAATCAGTTCATTAACAAAGAACTTATGGCCGAATATATTATTTATATACATACACAACTGAATTAAGTACCTTCTCTTTTTTTTTTTGACGTCGGTTAATAAGACAGTCGTTATGATGGTGGTTCAAAAGCAGTGCCACCTCATTAATAACATTTCTGAAAAACAATATTCTTTCAAATGAAGCAGTTTAATGTGTTCTGTTTTTCAATTTAATGCGAGGTTCTAATAATTTTATAATATGATATATTATATAAAAAATAATTAATAGAAATGACATTTATAAAGATTTTTTTTTGTATTAATATATCTATATTTTTTAACGATTCTACAGTTTTTCATCATTATTATTTAAGCCCACCTCCCACCCCGGCGTTCCTATACAAGCGATCATACGAACATCACGAACCCCTTGATCCCATGATAGTGTAAAAATATTTTAAAAACTTTTATTACACATGGAAATTACCGTTTGGGATTCCACGAATTACACAAATATTAGTTTATTTAAAAAGGTTACCACACTTAGATGATAGTGTAGATTTACGTATATCCTATAAACACTCATTCAATTCCAATAAGAAATGAAAGTACAATCATGACAAATATAGTATTTTTAATTTAAATAGAAATATCAAAATAATATTTTTTTTCTTATAACGCCAAGTATTATCTCCACTGATTAACTCGTAAACATTAATATGAAATTGGTATTTTATTATAAACAGGCTAATGATCTAAGCCTGTTTTCTCTTTTCTTTTTTTGTCGTAAATTGCATTTTCTATAAAGGATTTGTAAAATACCTAATGAAATTAATTTTATTTTTCCAATGCGGTGGGAGAAATAGTGCAATGCAAAAATTATAAAACATTCAATCATCATTATTTACGTTAATTACGCAAATTAGTACTCAAGTTTTTGACATCATAAAACAATTGAAAGTTGTGTAGAATAATTCCATTTGACATATTGTACACGAAAACTAGAAGTGACGTGAAACGATTTATAACGCTCGTAAAAGGTACGAATGCAACCCAAAACCTATTAAATATATCGCTCAGCGACTAAATGTCTTAAAAACCATTACAGTATTTGAGAATACGACTCTGTATACAATATGTTAGGCGCTACTGTATACTGAACGTTTTGTCCCATTTATGACGCAAAGAGGTAGGGGACAAGTAACTTAGTTCCGAGATTCTCCGCTCCATGCTAGCAGCACTGTTCCATTATTATGTATGTAGTTTTTAATAAGAATTTAATATAAATCTTGTTGTGAATATATCCAAAAAAGTTAATTTACTTTAATTAATTTTAATTAATTCTCAAATTATAGATATATTTTTTTTATTTAAAGTTTTTAAAATTAAAAAAAGCAAAATATTTCGAAGTTCCTAATGTTACATTGAATTCCAAAATTAAATATTTCGTACGGAATATACTTTTTTCTTCATTTTATACGATACGTGATGGATACTTAATAAGAGATGGCTTGCGCCATCTGTTGTTCAGTATTCGTACTTTGAACTCTAAGAGAAACAATATTATAGGTATCCTCAAGTCAATTAGTTTGCAACATGGCTGAAATTAAGAATTTTAATTTAGAAAATTATTTCTATAATTTTATGTTAAAACTTGTGCCTCGCAAAGGTTTTAAAGGAGTATACTTACATTATAACAGATTCCGGAAACCACACTTAGCACTATTACCTACTGGTTGTTCACGATTTTACAAAAAATAAAAAAAAAACTAATAATTCCATGTGTTGCGATTTGTTTAATCAATATTCAGTTTTCACCTATGTCTATTAACTACATTTTAGGATTTTTATTTCCGATTTATTTTCTGTTTAACTGACTTTATCTACCTATCTGTTACACACATAAAACGTACATATTAAATTCAACATTTATCTATTTTTTAATTAGGTCTAAAAGGTTAATAAAAATCGTTACTTTTATAAAACGCCACAAAATTTACTGAAAATTGCCATTCCAATTCTAATAAGTAACAAAACATTTTGTTAATTTAATTCACTGATCGACTATTTTGAAAGCAGCCATGTATAACTAAATTTTAAATCATAAATCTCATTCAGACATAACCAATATATTCTTCAATTAACAATTGTGAAGATTTTTTTTTTTCCTTCAACCATTCGAAGGCAAAACCCTGCAATATAACAAATGTTCGTACATTGTTTTGAAATTGTGGTAATGCGCTTAAAAACTGGAGCAAAAACTTGTAGTTTTTTATAGTTTTCAAAGGGGTGGCACGGAGCGTTAGGGCCGTTTAAGTTATGCAGTAACGAGATCACAAAAGAGCGGCGTCGAGCGTGACAGCGCACAGATAATTATATCTAGCGCTTTTTAGGTTAGACCAACAAAAATAAAGTTAGTCCGATTTACTGGCTTCGAGAGAGAAGTCATCCTCGCTGACTTTGTACGTGTATTCGTGTTTAAAAATAGGCGACGCGCGTGCGTGATCCACACTTATTAGTATAGTGATGGAAAGCTTTGACGTGATACTGCAGCATAAGGTTCAAAACAACAAGGGATCGTAAAAATCAATAGGTAATATTTTGCCTAAACCTTACGTCTGTGTTAAATTTAAATACATAACCATCAATCTTATTTTCAAATATAAACTATTCAGATAGCTTATGAATTAGTAATTATGAAAATCGTTTAAGGACTGTAGTCGGTGAATTTTTATCATCTAAACCTGTAACTATTGACGCAGCTCATTAAATATTCACAGTGCGACTTCCACGTAATTTAAACTAGTACTTTAAATACAAAACCTTATCTAATACGATATTCTAGGGACGCTCGTATACGAGTGCGACTTATAAATATTAATATCAAGTACTCCATTGTTCTCCGGTTGTTAATTGATTTTCCGAGTCGAAATCTAACTGAGAGAACATTGATTAATATCTAAAATGTATTCACTAGTCGCGTCATGTTTAAAATTCAATTCGTCGGTCTTCTTGTGAGGTATACGCGCTTATCCGGATAGCAGTTTCTGAGAAACGCATTACTATGTAAATAAATTTATTAGTAAGTAAATTTTCAATGAATAAATTTAATATTCAATGCATTTCTATAGGTTTAAGTAGTAAAATGCAATCCACATAGCTCAGTGAAATGTTTCTCTGCCTATAATTTAATTGTATATTAAGTATATAGAAATGTATGAAATGAAGTCTTCGACCAGAATGGTGAATATTACATATACAAACATAAAAAAAGTTAACGTAGGTATGAAAAGAGTACAACTAAATAATTTCTCAGGAACGTCTTATGATCGTTATTTGAATGAAAAAAAAAAATGTTTATCTAACAATTAGATTAAATTTTATCCACATTTGTTGCGAGAACTATAATCATGAACTTATCACAAAACTTTTTTATTAATCCTTTTGTAACGTATGTCTATAATTTTTTCATCCGGTTTATTAATAAAGCTGTATTTTTCATTAGTATGTATTCCGAGAAATACCTAGGTATTTTTCAATTATGTACATTAAATAGTACTTACAGAGTTTAAAAACTTGCATAAAAACGTATCATACCCGATCGCCTTGCCATACGAGTTCAGTTAATTACCTGCGTCAATTACAGCGGCAATTATCTATATAATTTGTTACATTGTAAGACAGAGGGAACACGAGTTGCAGTAGAAAACAATTTGGCATTTTCTTTCCGACGGACACGCGAGCTCGCGTGCCGACGGCCCCGGCTTCGTACCTAATACGCCCGGGCAGCCACTGGCGGGATTGTAACATGAATATTGATGAATGAAATGTGGTAAAGCTGCCGTGTTATATTTAATAATGTATCAATCGTTTAAAGACGTACATAGCTACAAGAATTTGCCTTTGATCACTTTTTTTCCTGTACTGAGTAATTTTTTTTCTTATACCTATGTGTTTATACAAAGCACAAATTATGAATTAATAAGTATATAAGTTAAGTACCTAATTTATATAAATTATTTTTATAAGCATTTTAAAATATATATTTCAAGTATATAGATGATTATATGTTACATATATAGAAGTTATATCTAATATCCTATACATACTAAATATTATACGATTATTATTTTATATAATCCATGTGACCATAATTAAGAAGACTTAAACCAATCTATTATTTTTATATTAATTTATATTAATGTATGAAATTCCATGTACTTACGTATATTTATACACACAGTGAAATCTGAGTTTCACATGACCCAAGTACTTTTATTTAAAAGTAATCAATTGTTCATTTTTCTTGTGAGATTATAGAATCAAGTATGTAACATTTTGCAATGTTTTCAATTTTCAACACATTCTTAAGACTAATCGAGTACGATTTACAAATATATCTGGGGCAATATTTATTCATTTATTTGAACTGTTTACATTTATGAAATGCAAAAATTAAATATACATAAACTAATTAACATAACTAAATTGGTATTGTATACTTAGAAAGTTTCTACAAATTTTAGGACTTTCAAAAATATTAAAACAAACTAATGCTTATACATAATATTCAAACAATAAGTTGTGCGTGCAGTTAGCCAACACAAATATTGTGATTGTTTTACACAATTATATATTTTTACTGTTAAAGTGCTTACATTTTACTTATTAAAATCGAGTTTTTATAAAATTGTTACATTTAGTAATCACTTCCATATTTGACACGATTCATAATAAGTATACTTCGTATCTGTAGAAATTAATTGTAGATGATTATTATTTAGCAAAGACACATTCAGGGACAAATTATATGTCTGAATTTTTCTTAAGAGTAAGGAATTTACATAATTATTATATTTATGACTAATTTGATAAATATTAAAAAATGTAAGTCATTGTAATTTACCCTTTCAAGTATTTCTTCAAGTGTGAATTTAGAATTAGATGTAAATTTTAATTAAACACAAGTATTATAATTATGTAATAGTTTTATATTAATCTAACGGTCTGTTAATGAACTTGGTTGATATATTAAAAGAAATTTTAGATTTTTTTCATATATGAAACATATACTTTATACCTATCTACTAAGTTTCTACTACGATAAAGAATATTTATATGCCTACTGAAGTTTTTACACATTATCTTATATTTTTATGTAATGTTAAAAATATACGGGCATAAAAGGGAAAAAAGTTTTCGATAATTACATATTTTGTAAAAATATTCGTTAAGTACTTGCCATAAATAAACATCAAGAAAAAGTTAATACTCACTTAGAAATACAACTGTAGCTTGTGTATACATTTTAAAAATTTGGTACTAACAAATATTTTGAATTCAAACCTTATAATTTTAATATAGCTTCTTGCTGAAATGGTATATAGACAGGAAAAGGACAGGAGAAAGCCTAGAAAATCACCATATTTTTCCGTACTAAAAGTTATTTATACCGCTGACAATATCTATCCCTGATACGAATATTCATAAGCTTTTCGCTATCGAACGGCGCAAAAAATATTTTTCGATACATTTCCCAATCTCGCTCCATCCGGATTGAAACTTGGCGGCTCACGGCTTTATGTCAGCTCCTCTAGGCTGCGTATTCCCAGGACCGATTTTATCTGATCATTTGCATTCACCCGGAAAGAGCGCACGAGTCCCGGAACAGCGTTCGTAGATATTTCTCATTCAGTGTGACCCAGTTGGCCCAGATCGATACCGCTGGCAGCGCGCCCGCAGCCTCCCCGCGTTATTGTTATTGCTACGGCCCTAGTGTCTATCGGGCCGCGCACTCGGGGCTCCTGATTGTGTAGCAGCCACATTATAAATGCTGAAAAATAATTCAAGGTATACTACACTGAACTTATAGTTCTGAAATTTTCGAGTGATTTTTTTAGTATATTTTTAATTTCGTTTATAGTACGATGATAAACATAAAAAATTGTACAGCAAAAATACATCAAAGTTGATAAATGATTAAATATTACCTAAGCTCCGATTATTAACAAATAAAAACAAATAGAAACTTTAATATGAGGTATTGAAATTATTTATGATGAGCCTTATTTTCAGTGTTATTACTGCTGATATATGGAAAAATTAAAATGTGTAAAATTAAAATTAAAAATTATTCAATAAAATATATACAATTTATTACTAGAAACTATTCAACCATTTATCAGTTACGTACAAATATTCTATCAAAATAAAAATAAACAAATTATGACAAAAATTGGGAAGTCTCAAATGACTCCGGGTACTTTTTTACATTTAACTATGACACGATATTTCGTTTCCTACATATAACAATTTATACTTAATAATATAATATAATTTGAAATTTAAATTATAATAACATAATTTGAAACTATACAGTATATTTTTACTATTTACATACTAGAGTTGACTGTCAGTTAGTAGGCATATATAGGATAAAACTAATGAAATCTACACATTTTACACGGCTAATTAACCTAAAAGTTTTATAACCTTAACGCAGGGGTCCCTACGTATATTTTCTGATCCATTAACACCAGATTAAATTGTACATGGAAATTGATTGGTCAACTGCCGTCTTGCTTCATGTATAAGTACTTTTATATTTCTTTACTTTGACAAATCATCAAACATTTGGATTTTCTTTCATAATCACTAAAATAACTACTGAGTGAGATTAAAAAAATATATTTTTTAATTTATACGCTCGAAGTACGCTTTGAAAATGTAGGATACAATTACAAAAAAATAAGAAACTTATTTAAATAAAAGATAATCTGTATTGAAATGACATTGATTGGAAAATTAACGTTTATTTAGAACACAGAAGTTAATAACTAAATAATCATTAACTTTATTTAATGATAAATAAACATTTAACTATTTTTGATGTTAATCACAAGTTTAATATTGAGGTAAAAACAATAAAAGTTATGTGTCATATATTTATTTTAGTTTCTAATGTATTACTTATTGTATTAAAATATTATATATCTATTGCATTTAATGCGTTTTTTGTATTGAAATGATGGTTTGAAGACTACAATACTTTAATAAAAAATATGTTTTATTCCGTCGTACAAAGTCCATTAAAAGAAATTATGAAATAAAAGATATTTTTTTGTAAATGAAAATAAGAAAAATAGACAATCCCCTTCAGCTACGTTTCATTAGTCACATTCTGAACTAAAATTATAACTATGTATCAAAACAATATACTACAACCAATTATCAATCAAATTCCATCGCTCGGCATGACTTTCCTGTGGAAAGAGAGGTGGGCCACGGTCCTCACACGGGTCCAGTCTGTGTTGAAAAAGTTTGGATATTGTTGGGAATTAGATTAAATTTTTACATGCAGGTGTGATCATAATGTTACCATTTATCAAAAAATTGATAAATAATATTGTGATCTGCATATGAGTTACAAAAAACTGATTAGTATATAATATTGGGATCTAATTTATTACATCTTCCGCATTACAGACAAACAGTACCAGCCATTAGTTACTGAATATGATAATTAATGAATATAGGCCACCTTTACTTTTACGAATTACTGAAATATTACCTTTTTTTTCATATCTTCGCAATATAACTATTACTTTTTATAGTAAAAATAGTATCTGCAAATAAACTGAGGCAAGAGGCAAAATTAACAATTTACATCGTCCGTTTTACGTTGAAATATTTTAAATTTCGGAATTGTACCGCTTCCGCATTCCATGGGATGTACGTAGAAACTGCAAAAGTCTCCACCTAGATGAAATTTAACACCCAAACATTGTTTTCATCTCGCAGCCTCATCTCATTCTCCCGCCTGCTCCGTTTAGACACTGATCGTGTACTTACGTTCCATCGCATTCATCACACACGCACGGTGCGCGGAGGAAGCCCACTCGGTTCGATTTATAAAAATATCCGTTGTAGGTGTAGCACGAGTGTGCGATGTACCAGCGGCGGCAATTTACATATCGCTCCGAATAAAATATGTTTCCTATACGACAAGCGGCTGCCAGTTATTCACGTTCTTTACAGTGTTGTGCGCCGCACCCGTGGGTATTCTCCCACTCGTACGATTTCTTCGTAACTAACTCACGCCGCGCTGGTTTTTCATATTTCTACGTAACAATAATGTAGGTATAGGCATGGTTATTACGTCCTGACGCACGGAAACTCGAGTATTATGTAAATTTATTTACTATTTATCCATTAAAAAAAAAATCGTAGGAAAAGAACTTGTGATCATTGGACTACGCATGATAGTAGGTACTTACTTATATTAAATAAAATATTAGTAATTATGAACTATATCATATCATTTATCAAATACATAAAACAAAATTTTTGACCGTTGAATTTTAAATACCAGTAATTGTAAAGAACTGACAGAATTAATAAATATTCGTGATAAGAGAGTTTGTTTATAATTTTATATATAGATAAGTCTTTAAATTTATGTATTGCTTGAACTTCTTTATTGGTACGAAGTCCCTTATCGCGGCGTGCGATACCAATTGACTAGTAGAAATCTTATCATAGAGACAAAGCGTCACCATATATGGGACTAAATTCAGTACTTATGAAAGTGACAACTATTATCGGGTTCTAAGTATAATTAATTATGTAGATTGACGTATTTAACAAAGATGTAATTTAATAAGGAAAACATATGGCGCTGTTTAATGTTTTCGCAATATCGCTATCAATATGTTGATTTATTGAATATTATGTTTCATTGAACTTAATGACTTCTTATTGTTAATATATTTTATTGTCTCTTATTTGTTTTCTATCTGATTTATGATCCATTATTTTATGTCTAACTTTTAATAAATGAATCGTTTTTCTGAAATATTCAATTATAATATATTTTTTTGTCTTTTTTTATAACACTTATTTAGGAAACTTTAATTTCAATTCCTTCATTTTTTTTTGTGTTCTTCATTTGATTACTTTTAAAGGTTGTTAATTTATTTAATTGTGCCTGTTATTTAATACGTAAAATATTTATAAGAAGCTTATTGTTTTTTGTTGTCTTATTATTAAAAATCGTGGCGAAATATTTTGAAGATACTATTAACACAATATTAATACATTTACGAAACACCTTCTGTCTTCAGAATACATTTCGCTTCTTGTGATACGTTTTTGATATATTTTTAATATACCGACTGTCCATATTAAAACAGAAAGAAAATAAAAACTATAGATGTGCATGGGAATTTTCAAAAACTATTTCCATGTTAATAATACCTATCACAAAAAATTGAAAGCTGTAGGCGAAAACACAATATCATATGTACCCATTTTAAAATCGACGTCTCTAAGTTATCCCAATACGCTTATATACGAACGTGTATATAAGGTGGTTTGAATTTTGAAGGTCTTGGTGGATATTTTAACATGTCTGTAGGTCTTCTCATTATGTTTTTCTTAGTTACTTCTAGTGTATTATTAAAAAGTCTAATAAGTACATCGGTGATCTCCTTACGGGTCACCGTGTCAATGAAATAAATCATTGCGCTCGTAGTATAGGTATGAATATATAATAGTGTTCATACACAGAGTGTGCATGTTTTCGAAATGTTTAGGTTTTTGGTCTCCCATTTTTTATCGACTCACCACCATCACAATCATGCGAGTTGGCATATGCGCTTGCTTATTTACCTAGAAAGTAAATACGAGTAAGTGATTTTATAGTATGAAGTTAAAAAACCCATTGATCAATTTTGATACGGCCAGCGATCTATGGCCATATCGCGTGACCGCCGTGTCGCTTCTCTGACTAATATTTTAAATTTATAAATACATATAAAAAATTGTTATGAAGTACGGTATAAAACGGCTTTTTCTAACAACGACAGAAGACACAATTTAAAATGAAGACCATCTCAAACTCATCGACATACACGCAGACTGTTGAAAAGCTTGAAATCACGGTCGCGTACAACGCTATCCCCATTGCAGTGACAGTCGCGCTCGTACGACGCGTCCACGAACCAGTTATCTCACAGGGATCGGCGTCGAATCCTCGCCGGCGATCATAAGAGATGCAAACATATTTGTATCTTTTATTATCACAGCATCTAATGCCCGTCGACAATGGCGATGTATAAAGCATATAAGTTACGGGCCGGGCTCGACGGCCGGTGCGCCGCCGGGCCGATTATAATGATCGGACGACGGGAGCCGGTCGACGGCACGAAAATAGACCCGGAGCGCGTCGGGCGGGCTGCGGGCGCTGTTCCGACGGCCAATCAATACTTTGTTGCAGTGCGGCGCGCGGGCGGGCCGGGCCGCTTGTATAATTCTGATTGGTCGGCGAGGGCCGATTTTAATTTTGGAGATCGGAAATCTCTTAATTATCGATACGGGAATGTTTACATTTTTATTTCTGCTCCGGCCGATTTTATAATCGTCCCGAGTTCAGTCTTATGACTGAACTCGGTTTCTTAACGTACGAAATTCACTTTGATTGTCGGAAATGACAGAAGTGATATTTAACAAAAAAAAAACAATTTGCGCTAATATTAACTAGTTTTCTGACCAAATAGTGAGAGCTACACGAGGGAGTAAATGAGTTGTTGTGTTGCATGACTGCACGAAGACACGAATCGCGCATATGAATTTAAAAATTGCATTTAAACATTAATAATTTTAGGCAGACTTTATGTACAATCTGAAATTGTATCAAAAACGATCCAGTAAAGTTATTGTTATTGTCGTCGGTTTCATTTTTGTAATGTAATAGAATTATTTTTTTATACAAATCACATTACATTCAAGTCTCTTTCGTTGTATTGCTTTTGATTGAAATTTTGAAAGAACTGTACTAAAAACAATATTCCTATAAAAATAATTATTTGTAACGAAAATTCGTTTTCAAAGTATTATCAGAAAAAATAGTCTACAAACAAGGTTTATGATCTAAATCAGAATTAGTAAGAAGAATAGCACAAGTGTGAATAAAGCGTTTTACCTAAGTTGGAAAATTTTAGTGTAAAACATGAAACTTACTCTGATGGTCCTATTAAAATCATAGTCAGTGCCATCGATGAAAAAGTGGAGCAATATCGATACATCAGTAGTTATGATACTTATGATACTTCTGAAAAACTGGATAAGTATTATACACAGATACAAAATAGTGTAATGATATTTGAGATAGGCTGAGATAAATATCTGTATGTTTGAGTGTTACATGGTTTTACCAAAAGAAATCTCACAAGACTTTATTTTTTATTTCGGATTCTTCATTAAAAAAAATAATATTTAAACCGTTTCCGAAACAATCGGTCACAAGTGATGAGAAGTGGGTCATGTGTGATAAGACAATGTAATGAACAATCAATACATTGTCTTGTCACACATGACGGTTTAAATATTCGACCACAAGGTCAAAACAGAGATTAGTTCCATGGATAGTAGTAAAACCCAGTTCAACGTGAAATAAAGTGATGGCGTGTCGATTATGTATTTTTCCACACAGACAAACTATCGATTCCGACCTCTTCTAGCAGCAAATTGCGAGATTAACACATGTGATTGAGACAAAACGACCGGCGTTGATAAAGAGAAGAGGTGTATTGTATCATCAACATGTGCTCCTTCATGATAATTCCAAAGTTTCTACAGCCAAGAAGAGTTATTGCAATATGATTCCTTTTGGTTATTACATTCATATGTAATATACATATATATTACATTCTAATATATATGCGTGCGTGCCTGCGTGCGCGCGTGCGTATGTGTATGTTACATGAAATAGATATAGGTACATAATTAAATTTAATGACTACAATTTATGTATTTATGTAGAACATGGTAAAGAACTTTCGTCTCAAAGCAATTTTCATCTAAAGAATATTAAACAAGTTGATAGAAATTGTATCGTATTAATATTGAATTAAATTAAACTGTTGCTATGCCAGTTAGTTTTCACTACATTTTCTATCATTAAGTTGCCGTTTACCACTACGACGATTGTACGCGCCGAACATGCATCGCGCGCAAGTGACTATACCGTAACGAAGTTGTTCAACGAATAGGTAGGTATTGCGATACTGTGGAAAACAATAACATGTAAACAGTGGTGAATTGCGCCGCGAGGAGCTCAATTTGCGCCCCGCAATAAACGGGCCGCGTACAGCTGGCGCCGCCCGCGCCGCTCGCGCCGATCAATTGAAATTTTATAGTCGCTATGACATACCCGTGCAGTTTAATTAGTTTTTATGCGACGCCGACAGCGCCGTCGATATCCGTTATTTATTGCAAATAAATTGTACCCCACACGCGGCTGCGCCACTGTCTTAATTTCAAATTCAAAGCATTCAAATTTATGTACTGATATTTATTTATCTACTTATTTTACTAGTCGACTATTTTTATATTTCTATTCTGTACGGATAGCACAAATACTGTTGCTGTTTTGTGTATATTATGCACATATAAAACGCATTAATGTAATATTAGATATAATTTATGTCTGCAAATTTTCTATGGAATTATTAGGAATTATCAATAGGACCTTGGCATTACCAGTTGCCTACTTTTGTAATTTGATATTCACCAATGATGTTTTCTCGAAATTAATGATCTTAAAATATTTTATGTCATAAACTATTAAGTATATAACTATAAAGGAGTGTACAGTTGCTACAAGTTCAGATTGTCTGAGAAATCTAAGCACACAATAATATAATTTATTACCTATTATTCTCCACTCTATGAGTACAGACCCTTAAAATTAATTTTGGTGATGACTCATCTTAATTTTCTTCTTGAGATGATAATTTAATAACATTTCAGAACAGTTTTATAATTCGTTTCTATTATTGGAGTCAGTTAAAGTAAAAGCAAAATATTTCAATTCTTAATTTAATTACAGATCTTAAGGAAAAACTTTTTTTTTAATTATTCAAAATATCCATATATCCATCTGTATTGAATAATTCAAAGGTATTTTGAATCCTTTTTAATCGACTGAACGGCTATCAATAAATTGTTGTGTTGTATTATTATAAAGTGTTATTTAAATAAAATTGTGGATATTCTCTTCTCGGCAAGAAAATACTTATAAAAATTATTAATTTAAACTGAATTTTTCTAAGACTAAGATACATAAGAAAGACACCGCGGTGAATCGACTCTATAATATGATTGAAGGTACACAAGAAAAAAAAAAAGTTAAAGAAGTCGTTTTTATTAAAACGGAAAATAAACCAACTTTAGACAAAATACTAAAAATAGACTAATAGCCTAGATATGTACGCATTTATGCATGTATATATATCATTAAACAACAATTTTTTAATTTAAGAAAAAAATTTCTATTTTAGTCACAGTTGCCCACAATCAAATTTATATACATATATACTTATTGATTATACAAATATATGAAACAGGGATGTATACATTCGTATATGATTCTAAAATTTCATTAATTCGACAAAGGCCTATAGGCCTATATATTTCGTATTATTTATCTATCTAATACATTGGAACGATTACATGATATAAATTGATTTCCTTCGCAAATTATATTATATAAATGGTAAAGAAACTTATCAATAAATTACACAGTTCTTAAAAAAAATTTTTTTTGATGCCCTGAATACTATGCACATTTTTATGTTTTGACGTGCATACATTACGAATGTATTCATGAAAGTATCTCCTGGATGTGCTCTAGTTTTTATAATTTTTGAGTATCTTGTATTTTATACAATTAACGGCATATCACTAATAAAATTTATGTTTCCAGTCACAGTTTGGTTTCTGCCGATTGTTTTCGCATACATAAACGTCACGTGTCCCACTCTCTCATACCTCTCACTACGCAGAACGACCGCGATCTCAATTATTTAACAAAATTGAAGTATGCACCAGTGCATCCAAATAAATTACCATGTATAAATACTTTTTTTTTTGTTGAATGTCGATTCTAATGTATTTTTATTGTCTTGTCGAAACACGAGTTCGTCGCGAAGAAAGTGCAAATACATCAGTGCTTTATTTTGTGACATTTGTTGTGTTTTTTTAACAAAACATACAAGAAATATCACACATATTATTAAGGAGACTTATAAAGTCAAAGAAGAATATGAAAATATTAAATTAGTTTTGAAAAAAAATAATTACTCGGAGCATCATTGTCTAATTTTTATAGATTTTAAAATGTTTAATTTTTTACTTGGTCAACAAATTGGATACACAAAACGTCCCTGCTTCATTTGTCTATCGGATAATAGACCAAAGCAACTTCATTGGGAACAAGATGTGTGGCCTTTAAGAAAATCTTTAAATGTCGGTAAAGCCAACGTAATAAAGAAGCCGTTAGTTAGCAGAGACAAAATCATAGTTCCACCATTACATATCAAGTAAAGTATTATAAAATAATTCGTCTAAGCATTAGACAAGGATGGAGATTGTTATTATATATGTGTATATTAGTGGAAAATCTTCTAATTTCAATATGGAAAAGTTAAAAAAGCGGAATATTGAATGTTCCTCAAATTCGGCAACTGATGGAAGGTGCAAATTATATCAAAGTTATGACTTTTCCGGAAAGTCAAGCTTAGAAAGGTTTTATAGTCTGAGTAAAAAAATTCTTAAGTAACTATAAAGTAATACATTATAAAGAAATTATGCAAAACATGTTGTCAAGCTTCGATTTTTTAGGAGCAAATATAGAGTTACACTATCTTCACATTCACCTGTATAAATTTCCTGATAATTTAGAAAATTATTGTGATGAACAGAAAGACAGCTTACACCAGGATCTAAAACTGATGGAGGAAAGGTATCAGGGTAGATGGAATCGTCACATGATGGTAGACTACTGCTGGACTGGAAAGAGATTGTCCTCCCAAAAATTATATGAGAAATTCCTATAAAAGGCGTTTTACTGAAGCATAACAAGGGCCTTCGTCATTTTTCTTTCTATTTACTTCGATATATATCAAAAAAAAAATGGCATTATAAGTATATTTGTTATTTTTTTATTATTTCTGATTTTTGTAGTGGAAAATGAAAATGAATATTAAAAAAGAGCATGGCAAATCCACCAAAATCATTGTAATTTAATGCATTGTGAAGATAAATATATCTGAATTTAATCTTATGTCAAGGGCAACAAAACCACTGTTGACCAGTGTTATAGTTTAAATATTTTATATTATCTCATGACATAATCAATTATGTTCATTTTCGATGTACGTAAAAGATGCTCATGGTCACACCACATATGAGACCCATAATATCAGTTTGTTCAGACATAAAATATTGGCGAAGTTCATAAATCGTACGTAAGTTAACAAGGGAGCCGAGGGAAGGTCAGTGGCTGGAGCATCCGTCGTCGATTGAATAACGCGCGTCCGCGGCGCGGGGCGACGCGTCTACTTTGTTCTGAGACCATTTACTTGTACGTATAACTGTAGGCTTGTGCGTTCGTTGTGGTCAAATAAAGCCAAATTATGTTTCCTTGTAAAATAAAATGTATAATTAGAGTGAAACAATTTCTCGCCGAATGCCTACCGTCAGTGTTTGGTAATTATTATTGACATTTACTATAATTTCTATAATTAGGAAATATTATACGCCTCTTCTAAAATCAGTTATCGTTGTAATATGAGTTTGTTAAAGTTATAAAATAAATAAATAATTTTTTTATGCCTCTTGTGGCATAAAACCTTTGACCGGTGTATTACAATATTTAACGTAATTCAGTTTTTACGAACTCTCGGGCAATACGATATTCGTATTTCAAAATTTATGTCCATAAAATTTTCAGAATCAAGTATTAAAATAATATCACTATCTTAATTAATATTTAGTCCCTCATTAAAATTATTAAAATAATTCGAAGGTCGGATAAGGTATTGAACGTTCGTTTCGAATTTACAATGACGTACGAAGGCGTCGGCCGCCGCGTCGAAGGCACCGGCGGGGAATTTATAAGGTCGTCGACTTCGGGCGGATATCAATTTTGTTAAGTGAACAAAAACATTCGCTGGCGTTACCGGTTCCCGGTGAGAGTCTCCGGTATCTGAAATTGCTGCTACTCAGTCGGATAATCGCTCACGGCTACGGCCACGTAACACCGGGCTGCGAATGATTGAATCTTTGTAAACGTTATGTTAGAGATTGTTTTTTTTTAATTATTGAGGCGCTAATATGAAAAAAGCGCTGAGTTTTCAAAACGGATGTATTCTGCAATAATATACGAAAAGTATCTATACGAAATAGTAAAAATATAGTTTATACTAAATATTACTTGTGTAATAAAATAGTGAATTTCATACCATACATTTGGTGGCGCTTAGGCGGTAATTACTTTATTTTAAAATTAAAATGCATATAATAGTCTAAGATATGAGTATGTGATTCCTAAATCCAACTGATTTTCAATCAAAATGCAATTTTTATAGATAATTATTAATATAAGAATACGCTTATGGCGGGTTGCCAATCATGATATAGCCGCAAACACTTTTAAATGAAATTATATGAACATTTTATTTAAAGAATTTCTTTAACTCTTTTCAAGATAATTGATAATTGTTTTAAAAAGAAAAACCTAAAGAACTTTAAAAGTTTGGGATGGGCCATTTCTCATTTGGCCGCAACCTCTTAGCTTGTTGACACCTGGTTTGTAAAGAGGTTTCGGGGAAATGAGAAATGGCAACCCAAACTTTTTAGGCTTTTTACGTATATATAATATCTTTGAAATGAATTATAATTAATTTAGAAAACAAGTGAACGAAGTCGTTAAAAAAATAGTGAATAATATTTAAATTAAATGTGATTACGGCCATATTGTAATTCGCAGCCCGGTAGAAGCGTATTCCTCTATTAATAATTATTTATAAAAACTGCTTTGCTTGCTTGAAAATTGACGTAGAAATTACGCAGTCGGATCTTGTACAATAACGGGTTCCAGCTCTGGCTATCAGAGGATTACAGGTTAAGCCGCGGCCTCGAACGCTGTCAATATAACGACCCCATTAGCCTACTACATACCCGCTCTAGACGAACATAGAGGATTTGAGATCCAAAGATTCTCAATATAAGATAGCAGAAAGCTGTGGGCCTGCAACAGTGCAGAAATTAACACTAGAATTACTTGAAGTAGTACATAGACGTTTACAATTTATATTTATTTACAATATATATTTTAGAAATTATATATTTTACGTGATGTTTGAAATGTATATCGTAAACATCTGTGTAGTTATTTACTTTCGACATTACAATTTACTATCAATGAAACTTTTGTTGACCAAATACTTATATCTTCATTTCATTAAATATATGCCACACCTCATTAAAATTGCATGTAGTAAATTTATTTTAACCTATAGCGTATATATTTGCTTTTAAAAAACATTAAACTGATAATTCGTACATTAATTTGTAGTAAAAAAATAAATTGTTATTAATTTATATTGCCGTTAAAAAAAAATTTGATAGATTAAAAGCAAAATATGAATTCTACGTGAATGAGATCACTAGGACTAAAGTAGGTAAACTAAAAATGAAAACCTATGAATTTCTAATGGTGTATACATAACTAAAGATTTAATATCTTGATAAACATTTAATGCATATTTTTTTGTTTCAGGTCACAATGGAATACTTTTCACGCCGAATCGATTGCTCGGTCCTAGGCACGTCCCGCAAGTGAAAACAATGAAACGGCGAAAAGCAAAAGCTCCGAGAAAAAATATTATCTCCGCGAAATAGTAAAAAATGTGAATTGTTAATAAGCCCCCGGGAAAATTAAACGAGATAAAAAATTGAGTCAGCACCGCGCCGGAGACGTCCCGACACGGCGCTGGGAGTTAATTGAGCGGCCGGCGGGCTTGTAAAGAACGCAACTTTATACAAGATGTTAACTCAGCATCGCACCTGTCGTTCTCATAACTTTCCCACCAGCCGACCTGACCCCGTCACATGTACGCGCCGCGGCCGCGGGCGGCTCAAAGGGCGCACAAAAAAATAATGAAACAAATTGCTTCATTCACGTGTATCGCGATCGACTGAACGCGTGTTATGTTTATTAGAGATTGGTTATTTATGACAAACTACGATTTTTAACGCCCTCGACTCGTAAACAATGAACAGACCTATCGTTTCTCGAACGCCGAAATTCGGATCGTAACCTCTGATTGGGCTTCATAAAAACCTTCTATTTTTTCTTTCTTAGTGAGCATCCTTTAAAAATATTATCTCGGCGGTAATAGGAGTTTAATTTTTCCAACGGAATATTCATTCAGGGGAAACGTCTCGATGGTTCAGTAAAAGCGTCATGGTAATGCGGGCGCTAAGTGAAATGCAAGCGAAAAACCTCCAGAACTTTCTAGCTGAAATGTTCCAATTCCATTTCGGTAAGAGACTAATAATATGCTTTTTTTCTCTCTTTTACTTTTTGCTTTCACCCTTTACTGTTGTGTTCAGTCTGAGAGATGATTAGAGTCGAACGGTTTTATCAGGAGTTTATAGACAAATATTAAGAAATAAGAATTTTAAAACGAACGGAAATTAAATAAAAAAATAAAATTCGCGGAACTATTTTATCGTTGTCTTGACCTTTCGTATTATTTTATTTAAAAAATTGTTATTCGACATTTGGTTGAAACACCATAAAAGTACTTTTCATTTTACGATCTCAAAATATTTCCACTAAGCAGATCTTTATGTGCAAGAAGATAAAATTAAAAACTAAAATGATTTATTTCACATTTTTAAAAATAATAAGACTATAACCCCTCAATTTAGTAAGATTGACCGATTAATTGTGGACATTCTATATAAATATACAAGAATAGCAATAACTGTTATTTAGCATTTACGTTAAAATACTGCAGTTTTTAGAGTTCCGTACTTCCAAATGAAAAAGAAAACGGAACCTTTATAGGTCCATTCGTGTGTCTGTCTGTCTGTTTATCACAGTCACTTTGCTCTGAATTTATTGGACCGATAAAGTTGACATGTGGTATTCATATATGTGTCTGTGACTCTAATGTTGATGTGTAATGTAAAAAAATGAATTTAAAATATGAGGTTAACTTTTGCGAGGTAAATTAGACATTAAAATATAAGTTTTGCAAACTGTGTCATGTGATTGCCAAATAAAAGCGCTTATTGTGGGGTCTCCAATATAATTTGAAAGTAGATGATTTTAAAGTTATTTAAGAAAATTGATGAAAATTAACTATTCCCCATTATATCTAAAATTACTGCGCCTAAAATCTTGTATTATATATATTATAGATTCATAGAAAAACTTTTAAGAAGTTTATTATTTTCTTCGTATTGGTTTGTTCCAATGTCCAGTATTAGTTGACACTCACTAAGTACGAGAGTACATACTTAAATAATATCAGATTATTTTCCTCGTTTTTGCTCTATAGTAAAAGCAGTGACATATACAAGCTTCCAACTAGGCGTGATCATACTGCAATTAAAGAAAACAATAAGTAAAATCGGCCTCGTGAAAGTGAGTCTCGTGCTAAAAATCCGCAAATAAATAAATGAAGATAATTTATTTTAAGTAGTTATTTAACACAAATACATTGTGTTGGAGTGCAGAACCCACGGTGCGCTAGTCCGACTAACACTCAGCCGGTTTCTCTGTATAATTGTTATAGCTCCCTTTTGTTTTTAAATATCAAGAATATAATTCGAACATTTTCAGGGTCTTCATTTAAATATCAATGAGCAACTACTTAAAACATGTATACTCTTCAAGTTTTAGTTTATTTACTCCGAATAAGTATGTCGTCAAATGAGGAAAGTACAAAGGTAATTTTGGTTTCTTACATAGATAAGTTTGTATAAATATTTCATGAAAGAGGACAATATTTTCGTCATCTCCACACATTTCTGAGAAGCGAATTTGCAGACGAGGCGGCCGGAGGGTCAATTATTTAGATTGCCGGACCGACGGACGGACGACAGAATGAGCGCGCGCGCCGCACACGCACCGCCCGCTCTATAATAAATTTATTTTTCCCTCCACCCTTCCTTTGGTAGTTCAAGTAAAAGCGATTCCGGAGCGATGATGTGTTTTAAATTACACAGATACTTTTATGCGATTTTAAATTGGCTTCGTTGTCGATCTCCTTTTTTGTTCGACGGATGATCGTGCAGGCCAACCTATCTCTGCGGCGGACGTAAAAGTTGATCAAAGTGAGTGAATCTCATTATAAAGTGTTATATTTATTTAGAAATGTTATATCTTTTTTTTATTTACGTTTGTTCTATTGGTAAATGTTTTTTTCATAGGTATATATTATAGGTACTCGGTTATGCAAAATTAAAATTCAAAAGGTTCAGCAATTTCTAATACTTAAAGCTATTTCATATGTTTCGCTTAATAATGGTAAAATTGTTTTCATTAGATATTTAAAAATATTTGAATATAATATTTGATATTTATTGTGTTTTTAAAAGAATGACGCACTTTAGTGAATTAAATTCAAACGAACTCTTTATTGAAGTTTCATTTGAGTAATATTCAGACTTTAGGTTGTATATACAGATATTTTCAAAAATATGATAAAGAATATTATCTATTCAAATTACACTGCAGTGCAGTGTAAGATCAATAATTAATGCACTGCATTTTATTACTATTTGTAGAATGGCTCTAATTATATATTCATGTTTAAAATTCACGTATGACAACACATTGAAATATTTTAATTCCCCCATCTATTTCTGTAATTCACCGCTTCGGGCTGAGGCAAAAGTGATCACCATAAGAATTTTATGTCAATTTCTTGCAAAAATTTTTCAACAATTAAATACGTCTATATACACATTTACTTATTAAATTTCAGTGATAAACTTGTCTGTTTGGTTAATTTTAAAAGTACCTAAATGCTTAATAGCTTACAACTAGTAAGATGCAGGTGGTATTCTAATACTACAAGCAAAGGTTTCACCCAGGCGCTTAGATTAGCTTTGACATTCATATATCCAACAAAACGTATTTACCTATTATACCTTAGTCAATCTCTTCTCTTATCTTCGTTCTATCAAACTGCATTTTTCGTTCATTGTATTGCATTTCTAATTTTTGAATAAAATCGTATAACCATACCTAAAGTATTGATCCAAAACGTGTTTATTTCATATAATGATTTTCACATTCATGTCCTGTCACTTTTCATAATACTCATTGTGCTTATTCAAAGACAATAGGTTAAAATTATTTAAATAAATGGACATAAAAAAACGCAGCCAATGTTATCATATTACAGCAACTTAATTTAACACCAAATAAATATTTATTTAAATTAAGTTGCTATAATTTTATAGTGAGATATCATAATATACCTGCTAATAGGAGTAATAAATAAATAGTTATTTATTACTCCTATTATATAAATAAACTTTTTTCAAGTATTCTTAGAATGATATATTACTATTTTAATACAATTATTTCCCCCGGTCCGTCGGTCTACGTACGTCGTTCTACAACGGTCCTCATCAGGCATTCCCAGGCCGAGGCACGAAGGACTTGCATAGCCTACAAATCGCAGCATCGACGGAGGTAGGCGGCCTCGGGCAGGCGGGTGGATGTTGTCCGCATAAGTTATTCCACGTGTGGAACAAACGGGTATCGCGAGTCGTCGCGCGTGCCGCCATATCTCGGGCCATGTAGCCGTGGGCCCTTTCAGTTACGTAACGTGCCTTTGTAAATTCATTGAATGCGCTTCGACCTCGCTGAATGTTGAATACAATCCATTTTTGATGTTGTTTCTTCTTGTTGTCACAGTAGGTATGTTAGACCTGTGGACATTAGAAAATGGTTTGGGTATTGCAATTTTCATTTAAGATCTTTACTATTCTATTCTATAACAATTGTGTTATTTTCGTATAATGAGAAAAATAAGTATTATAATAAAGATTTTCAATGAAGTAACATAAATCGTTACGTTTATTTTTGTGTTAATAATAACAAAATTCGTTGTCGAAACTAAAAATTTACTTGAACATAAAAATTAAATATACATACTTATAGTTACTTATGCACAATGCGATATATCTTGACTACTTATTTTATCACTGAAAAGTAAAATTGATAGTATACACGTCTGGATACGATAGTATAGTGCTGCTTCGAAGTTGGCACGGAAAACTTTTCGCTAGTTTGCCGAATCAAAGCTCTTTGTCAGCATTGACGATATTGCCAATATGGCTACGACGTAGCTCGAACAAGTTGATGCGACACGAGATTCTTATAATTTCGGATAAAGTAGAAACTTTGTAATAATTACTAAAAAAAATATGCAAGAAAATTATTAGAAATCGAATGAAACAATGAATAACAACAATGTTACTGGAAATGAAAATTTAAATATTGATGAAACTGAAGTTAATGTCAAATAGATACGTATAGTGAAATATTATGAAGAAATAATTGCTGGCATCTTCAGAGATATTGTGGGTAGACATAGATTACAAGTTTACAAGTGTTTTGTACTGCCTCTTTGTTAAGTGCTGGAAAAGGTGTAGAATACGTATGATTGCTGCAAAATCGTTAGCATACCTTTGACGGATAAAAATCATGGCCGAAACGCAGAAATGACTATATCTTAAGTCTTGTGAGAATTATTGAAACAATGTCTGCAAAAAATATGAATGCAGGAGATAAGATTGAGACTGAAAATAGGATTGGAGATACGGGAAGTAAACTCTAAAGTGTGAGATATTATATATCTGTATGCGTGTGTGCGTGCGTGTGTGTGTATAAGATATATGGAGAATATTTTATTTAAAGAAAAAAGATTTCTGTGCTTTCGTAGATTTTGAAATAATTTATGCACAGAGACAAAAGTGCATACATTGCTCCTTGAATGTTATATATCATCAAAGTCAAATATCAAAGGGAGATTTGTAAATTCTGCGTACCTATTTTGGAGAAAAGAAATGAGTTTACGTTATTTTTGTTATGTTATTATAACGTTTAAACGGTTACTTTCAGATATAGAATAGACCCTTAGTGACAAAAATAGGTAATACAAATCCAATTTAATTGACATCTCAATTTTCGGTGTAATTAGTGGTGCTTTAGTTACCTGAAAAAAAAAATGGAATTAGAATACCTCTCGTGGAATATAAAGCAAGTCATTAATAGGAATTTCATACAAAATCGTAAATTTTTCATTAGCATGTATAAATATTTGTAGAATCAGGTCTCTGTTGTTAGTTTTTATAATATTTTTTTTGTTATATTTCTTGTTTTTGGTTTTATTATTAATTAATATTTTTTAGTTATCCTTCTTTTTCACATTAACTACCTGTCCGCGTGCAAAAACTTTAAAACATAGTGTATCGCCTTACAAACGTATGCGGCGTACACTAACGATTGAGCTCGCAGATATTCACTAACTTAGATGATAATAAAATTGTTTTTTATTACAGTATTATTGACACAGACGCAAGCTGTTGTAGTATATACATTGAAACCCATTTGTATTCAATTTTAGTTAAAATGTTTTACATCCGGACGCATAATCGCAATTGATCTGATTATGCTAAAATAATATTCTGAATACTGTTTCCTCATCGTGAGTTACTTTACATTGATTTTATATTAGTACAATGGCACCGACTCCCCTAGAACATATTTTGTGCCAGTAAATAAAGCGATATCTATGAATAATGTAGTTAAATGAAAGGGATTTTTTAGACTGATTTTTCATTATCGAAATTTAGATTCACCCCTTGTGGTTTCTTAATAAAAATGTATCTGATAATATTTCATGACAAATAAGTATAGATAAAGGCAAACGATTTTTTCAACTGTAGGAAATTACAAGTAGAGATGAATAAAAATAAACGAGGGAAACGTCTGTAAAATGCAGACACTCAAGCCTTATTGTGTAAAGGGTTCCATTTTGACCTTTTATTAGGTACGAACCCTGTAATAGAAATGATCACTGGCACTTCAGAGTTATAATAATATCGCAAACGACAACGATAACCGCGGCCGTTATAGCGATGAATTCTTTAACATCACACAAACGTGTTAAGTCAAATTGCCTGTCAATAACCCCGGAGGCGCACGGCCAAGCGAGTTGATGTGAGAGTCAGACGGGCGGCCCGAGCGGCGCGTTATGCATAATATTTGAATTTCAAAATGGGGGCGAATATTGTACATTATAATTATTTGTTTAATTTTAATATGTTGTGATATTTTTGATACGTAAAAAAGTATTTTCGTTGTGTATGAGTTTTTACATTATTAAATTATTCGAAAAGGAACATACAACATTTTGTGTAAATTGTTATGTTTTCTCGCCTTAGTTTCAACCTCATCATTATATATTTAGGTTATATATACTTTTGTTAAATTTGCTTACCTATCGTACAATAATGTGATGTGAGAAAAAACTTATTTCTGTTAAAATTAAAATTCGACGAATACAAACTCTGTTCAATTCAATAAAACGAATGTGATAAAAGTAATTTTATAAGATTACATATACACTAGTATACTCTATCAAATTAAATACACAATAGAAATTCATATTTAGGTATTGTAATTTCCCAAAGTATTGCCGGACCGAGAAAAACAAAATTACTTAATTTTATTCAAAACAAAATAAACATGTATTTCCTCTTTTTCTAAGCTTAAAGAAATTTACTTAATTAGGACTAACACGAACGAACGACGAAAATATTCAAATGAATTACAGAATTAGTCCCCTAATACCGTAATAGGGTCGAGTTTATGCGACGTTTCGTCTAATTTAGCTTGTACCTCACAAAGAACATTTTTACAGGAGTTCTTTTTATGTCAGTTTTAAACGTATACTAGTTGGATACATTATATGGAATAAAAAGTGTATTTCATTAAAATGAGACGGAAAATACAAAGAAAATGTTGTCCTAAAACATGAAATTCATGCGGAAATTTAATATAAAACTCGCCCATTTTAAGATATTCAGATCGCCTTTCATTTCAAATCACCCTCCCGACGTGTTACAGTTTTTTTCGTTAAAAGTTTTAGAGCGCCCCTAAAACGAAATATTTTTATTTAACCAAATTCGAGTACCACTTCTTTACGAGTGTAGCCATCAGGGCCGGAGGAGCTGACGATCAACCTGGGCTTGATACTAAAACTGAGTGCAGTGTGTATTTAGAGGTAACACCCGAGTCCTGTGTTTGACTGATCCTCGTTGGGAATACCCAAGCAGTGCTGTGATGTGTAATTTATTCGGTGTGTCGAAAGTATCAACTCGAGATGGAGGAAATGGTGAGTTCATAAATTTTTATGTCTTATTAAACGTTAATAGTGTATCTATGCTAATCTATAACTGTATCAAATTTTTTTCTAGATATTTAAGATACATATTTTAAAAAGCGAAATGCTATTAGACTAATCAATAATTCTAGAACTATCGCCTGTTTGTATAAAGAGCATTATGCAGAATCTACAGATCTGATTTAGTATTTTTTTTTTATTTACTAGCCATTAATTATACTTAAAAATTTATATATCGTTTACTTGATTGCAAGATTACTTGTTTCGACTTCTTCTGTTCGTCGTTAATAGTAATCAGAAAGTATAGCCTATCCTTAAATAATTTTACAAAGTTCCAAGATGAAAACATTTTCGTTCCTCCACTTAAATATTTAAAATAAATTGTACACACAACATACGTTACCGTTTCTTTTAATGGCAGCAGATGGCGTTAGAAGTAATTTAAAACACGTTATCACCTTTTTTATAATGTTAGAATAATGAATAATAGTGACATGTATACAATTTCTTTGCGTTTTAAGCAAAAATTTTGAACCAAATAAAGGTGACAAAGAAGGTGCAGAAACGAAAAGGTATCATCGACGACAACTGTCGAAAGAAGGCGCTTTATTTGTATATCTATGGATATATCTTTCCACGTTCATGGATTCCTATTACGTACCACGCATTTGGTGACTAGTTTATGTAACGAAATATTCCCATTTGGGATGCGAATCTTCCATGAACTGAAAAACACGAATTATTTTCGACCCTTAGCCAATATTATGTTATAGACTTACAGATAAGGACCGGCTCGTCAAACATATCAATATATCGGTACGTTAATGTCAGTTTAATAGTCTAATTAAAGCAACTGTTGCCTGATGCTCAATTCTTGAACGCGTAGTTTGTCGTTTTCTTATACAAAATGTCCATTTTCCTAATAAAAAAACGTAATTATTAGTTTCCCATTTATTTTATGGTTTATGTAACGTCATATTTAACCGTTGTCGAGTTTTCTAGTTATCAAAATGAGTAGTGAGAATAAATGAAAAAACGAATTTTAATATTAAAGTCTATAAATTATGTTTAAGTGTACAAATCAAGATTACTTTTTATATAAAAATTACATAGAAAGTTACAATAGGTACATTAGCTCGTGATGTCTTATTAGAATGCGATAATGTTAGATCTTGGAAGAACCAATGGTTTGGTAAATTGTATTATTACGTTATCATAATACCTGTAAGCTGCCTAATACCTGTTATTTAATAATTACTTCTCGCAATTAAATTATCGTAAAAAGGAAAAGAACTTGAATATCCCTTGAAAATCAATCATTCAGTTACAAAGGTGACGGAGTAGGTTAAAATTTTGTATATTTATTGCGATATTTGCAAGTATTTTAATTTATTTTATTCAAATCATTTATATGTTTGTATTTTAACCTTTGTTGTGATTTTTATTTTTCTATTGATTCGTAATTCCTATATGCAATAAGTAGGAATGTAACTATATACGTAATGCGTAATCAAACACTTTGAATTGTAATTATTAATTATTTTATAATTGCACACGTATAATCTAGACACATAGCCAATATCTTCCTTATGCCCCATATATAAAGAAACCGAAAAATTACTGTTTTGTACATATAGTACATGCAGTCTTATATATCTAAGGAAATGGCACCTTCTATAATTAAATTCCATATTTCTGTTCTTTATTCAATAGTAGCTATTTAATGCGGTTAGCAGTTCGCAATAGAAACCAGGAAAAAAATAGTAAACTTTGTGTATATTTTCTCAAGTCATTAACCGAAACACTGTACATTCAGTTACTTTCAATATTACATAACGGCACATTTGCTACATTCTATAATGGTATTCAAATGAAACTAAGCAGATAACTATACTATTTATTTGTTTACAATTAATAAAATTAAATCTACCATCATTGTTTCGAGTGTTTTATCTCATACTAATGACCAAACCTCAATTTTCAATGATAAGCTTCCGTTTTATCTTGTACGAATGTTACTAAAATTAAAAACCGATGTACATCATTTGATAAGAATTAATGTTCGTCTTTAATAAGACATAACTATTAAATGATATTTCAATTACAATTGGGGACTTTACGGTCAATGGACGGCCACATACCCACATAAATCATGTTTATCGTCAATCGCCAAAATTTTGTTCCAATTAAACATTTTTTAATGTGAATATGTAACCAAAATACACATAAAAAAGTATTAACATAATCCTTTACTTATATTTTTTTATATACATGGACTATCAATCTCAATTATCAAGCACACGTATTCTTTTCAGATATAATATCGTTTCTCTAAAATGTATAGTGTGTGGATATTTTTCTGCGGTAGGTACAGCCATAAATATGTAATGAGAATCGATAGCTTAGTAGATGTATTTTGCAGAAAGAAGTTTGCTGTTATGGCAATTTGTCGTAAGTTGTAAAACTTTCACGTATAAAAATATAGAATAGCTGAAGATAAAGAAATGAAATATACGTGAACCCAACGGGCGTACTTTATTTTTCCTTTACATTCCGTGCATTATTACATATATACGAATGTTTTTTATTATTGTACATATTAACATAATGTAATAAAACATAGGACTATGTAGGTATTTCTAAATAGCCAATAGTTTGATAAGACGAACAAAAACTACACGATCTAAGAATAATCGTATAGAACGACTCAATACTGAAAATAATCATTATAAATTTAGACGTTTCTTATAGATAAAGTGGTAGGTACTTTTACCGCTCAACAACTAACGGCGTATGAGTGAAAGTTTTTGACTATTGTTGAACTTCTTATGTGAAATTTGTACAACGCCCTTGGCCGTAGTTTTTTGTAAATTATAATTCAAATTTAAAAACTCCCTATCGACTTTTTACATAAGTATGTAAGGGCGTAAAATGAACATTTAAAAGATTGCAAAAAGGAAATATCAATAAAAATTGTTTTTTTTTTTAAATATCTGATGTCTTGTTTCATCGAAGAAGCAATTCCCATTAAAGTTTAATAATTATATTGACAACCATAATGAGTGTAACAATAAAGTATGACAAATTCATTCCCTAAACGCAAACTTGCAACGAAAAATAACCTTGCATTAACAATAACGGGTAAGTTAGTGATTTTAATATGTTAATTTGCATCATCACTCAAATTTCTTCGAGAGAAATTTAAAGAACAATACAGTGTCTATTGTACTTTTGAAGTAGACGTAATGAGGTGCGTCTGGTGCACGTGCTTAAAAATACGTATTACATTGAGCCAAGTACTGAATTGCTGTAGGTAAGCCTAGAGCTGGCTCATCAACGTCGAAGAGCGGGCTGCTCTATGATCATAATTTCCATTGTTGGTCCAACTTAAAGTCTCCCGTGGCGAAGACCGAGAGGCCGGCGGTTGTACGCCGCGCATAAACTCTCTCGGAGGACGGGCAGTTCTCGCAGAATTATTATTCCCCGAAGCGCATCCAGCCTCCAATTACGGCTAATTTCTTCGCCGGAGTTGAGTTCGAGTAAAATAAATGCCTATGTTTAGTTAGTATTTTCGAAAGGAGGTACAGAAACCTACTTGCAAATTTATCTTGGCGTTTAGTACAGTGGTGATAAATTTGTGGAATTCGGACAATGTACTTAAATAAAATATTTCTATCATTTATATATAACATTTGAACGATCGGAAGAATGGAATGAGACTTGGACTAACCCTCAATCAATTTAAAGTATTTTATTTCTATTATTCACAATTATGTTAATATTTTTAAGGAGCTTAAATCAAAATATTTACAAGTGATGTAACAATCAATAAAGTTAATTTTTAATTCTTTTTTTTTTAAATCAAAAGCGACCTGAAAAACATATGTTTTTGCATTTTTGGTTTGGTCGTCGCTGCAAGAATAGGGTCGTTAATGTCCCAGTTGTAACATTCACTGATAAGTGATAGCGGATATGTATGAGGATTACTGTGTATCGAAAAATTTATGCTCAAAAGGAAAGGAATAAAGGCACCCGTCCCGTTAAAACTCGCTGCAAATATATTCTGTTTTTGTGAACGCACATAAAATTTGGTGATGTCATTAAATTCAACATTTTAATCGCGCGCTGTGTGCAACACAGAATATCGAGAGCTTAAGTGCGGCCGAATTTAAAACGGCAATCGGGCGTACAATGCAGCGACGTTGCATGTCCCGTGGGGCGGATAATAGAAACATCGACGATGTTTAATATGTCTTTAAATTACGTATGTAGTTTTCACACACATACACGTACACAAATAGATACATGTATCTACATGTATACGTGCAATGAAAATTTGTGTAACCCCTAGATAACGTATAGATAGAATAAAAAATATGTTTTGTAAAATAATAGATAACTAATTTGTAATAAGTTCTATATTTATTTTTAAAAATTTCAAAATAATATTTATTTCTCTATAATATAGGATATACCTAAGCATAGTCTGCTGTTGTTAAAATTAATTATTTTCATCTATCTTGAAAACGGGTAAATATACGTGAAGCGAGACGTCGTCCCGCGTGGGGTTACGAATCCACTATATAAGTTAAAGCCGAAGAACCCACGGGCAGCGATCAAACGGGACTCACCGAGAAGTTCGAGACGTTTTACAGCACGGCTAAATCGTCTGTACGTCACAAGTTTTTCTTCATAAGCTTCCCAAAGCGTTAAATTTATTTCGGCCCCGGAGCGAAGAATTAAGAGCTGCCTTAATCCTTTCGGGGTGAAGTTAACTCGATATCATAAAGTCGGGAGAAGGCAACTGGTACCGAGAGCAGCCAAATATTATCCTTGACGGAGCTTAAGAAGATATTAAAGTCACGTGGGCCGATCTGTATCGTAGCGGTAGGTACTATATAGCAGCGCGAATTGGACTTAATAATGGTGTACCATTGAGGCCCTTCTTGGGTGTGCAATAATTGCTCTATATTTATATAACATTACTCTGGGTGGTCTAAAGATAAGTTTGTGGCTGTCCTTATCATTGAAATATTACTAGTTTCATAGTGCGTGTCCACACGTGTGAATATAGAGAATCTTTATGGAGATTTTCATTTTTTTAAGTCTAAATTCTAATATTGACCGAAATCGAACTCCATGGGGTACTTACTACTTCAACATGATAATGTATCCATGTTCTTGGTGTTTAAAATAAGGGATTCTAGTTCTTCTGCTTTCCAATCCATATTTGGTACCAAGTGAATTTTTATTCCTTAAAATAAAAAAATCAGTTACGGAAAAACAGTTGTCGTCAAAGGAAAATACACTGACTGTATTTAAGAAGACGGTTGAAGAGGTGTCTGATACTGATTGTAAAATATGTTTTGATAACTGGATTAGACTTTTAGAATATTGTATTAGGCGCCGATAGAGAGTTTTTAAAAGATTTAATGAAAAATATTACTGCAGTGTATTTTCGTAATGTCTCAAATTCCTGAGATTCTCAAAATCAATATAATTTCACAAAGATATAGTACACATCTTTGAAACTTGTAAAATGCGCATTTTAAGACCAATTAGAATGAGAAAAATGTGTATTCGGTAAATAAAATTCAACTTTGTAATATGTTTTGGAAGCGTTTCAAGCGATTACTACTCGTTTATGAATATTTGTTTGTTTAATCATTTACTGTAGATATTTAACTCGTTTACAATCCTATCGCTCCATATATACGATTTAATGTACCTAAATTTAATTTTTATATTCGTTGAATAAACTTTAAATATTAATTTTTGAATGCATGCCGACATGAAAAGATTAAAGATGAACTACGGAAAAAAGTATGACAAGTCTCTACCGAGTCCGGCGGCCATGTTGGGGCGGGGCGGCGCCCGATTATTTATGTGGTTCAATGCCTGCGCGAACACACCCTATAACGGGGTCAACTCGAGGTACGGGATTTTGAAACAGGTCCGTCAAAAGCTCAACGTATAATTATGGAAATCGATTATTTAACCTATTACAATATAGATATAAAAATTAAAAATCAATTTGGCATAATACTTACCACTTATTCATTAATGATATTAAAAATAAACAGAAAGATATTACGATTAAGCACAATTTTTTTTTTGTAAGCTTACTCGTTTAATAAAGTTCTTTCAAAAGAGCAATATTATTATACACTTTATAGGATCACTAAGCTAATAACTATCATCATATATAACCAAGAGAAACTTTATGATAATGAAATAATTAGCAATCATTGAAAATCATTAAAAAAATTGCAGTAAATAGTACCTATCAGTATGTTCGACATTAAATTCATTTTAAATTAAAATTTCATTGACAATGATGCTCATAATTAGTAAATAATAAAAATGGATCAAGTCTTTCATTATATTGCATTAAGTAGTAGTCCCTGAAGCTACATGAAAGTGCATAGAATGTATAGCTATAGTACACTTCGTACGTATCTTATGAAATTGATCGACACCCAACAAAGAGACTGACATAGCATTTTGTTTTATTTAAATATAGACCTTAATCCCTTTAGTGAGAGCTCTTTATGAAACATCAATGTTGACATTTAAAATCTTCGCAAAGAAAGTGTTTTGAATTGAGATGTAACAATGTTGCGATCAGATTAGTCGCCTTGAAAGTACCGTCCTTTTCCAACGCAAATAAAGATATTGAATTTTGATAAGAACGTTTCTGTCTCGGAGCTAAAGGAATGGCCTTGCGCCATTCAAAGTAAATAAGCTTAGTCAAAGTCTTAGTTTTTATATGCTTCGTTCTTAAATTAGCATATAGAATTTGATATACGAAAAAGAATAGTCAAAGAAAAGTCATTTATAAAACAGCGTCACTAAACTTTTAATGACGCTGTTTTGTTATGAGTCGACATATCATGAACTTTTCAAAATAAATTTATATCTTCATCTTCGTTTAGGTAAATATTATAATGGGTTATTTTTTCGGTATACATATACCAAATTATATTTCTCTACATGTAATTGAAATTTTGTTTCAATGGGTTTTACTAGTAACTGTAATAAGTATACATTTTTTTTATCATATCAAGTTTTTGTTTATTTTTTCTATCACATATTTCACAAGCATGAAGGTATGATAGAAATATCTCTTGCAGCAATCTTGATTGTAGATTCCAAAAAACGTTATCCGTTTTTAATTGACCAATGACCCTGATTACATAAAAGTTTAATAATTATTAATGGCTATAATAACAACATTTTATTTAAAACAACTTGCATGCTGCTCATTTATTTGCGTAATGGATTTCTTCTTTAATGGGAACCTGCAAAGAAATGAAAGTGTTTTATATTTGTAAAGAGAATTTAGGTGTGTCTAAAGCTAGTTAATAGGAAGAAACTTTCGTTGGCTTTATATGTCAGGCAAATACTAAAATCCATAGATTGCAAAACGGGTAGTGATATTGAATTGCGAGCACAAACCGTCTGTGAAAAAAAAATGGGAACCGATAGGGTAATTGATTGATACTGAAAACATTATATTTCTTGATGAAATACACAAGCTAGCTGATATGACAATGAGTGAATTTTACCCTTAAAATGGTTTAAAGCAGAGAAATGATGTCACCAAAATTTTTTGGCATCTTTTTTTTATAAACTGTACACAATAGATTGTCATATGTTTTTTAACTTTCGATTACAGAAAAACCTATAAGATGTCTACAGTTTGTTCCATTTCGGTTCGTTTCAATGTCCAGTGTCAACTGACAATCGCTGAGGACGCGAGTGCACACTTAGTGTGCATCAATTTTCTTATTTGCGCTCTATCGTAAAAGCTGTAAGATATAAAAGAATCTGAAATTTAATGAATGAAAATAATTTATGTTAAGTATTTTACACAAATACATCATGTTGTAATATGGAACCCTACGGAGCGCGACTCCACCTCGAACTTGGCCGGTTTTTTTTTAATGAAGTATATTTTTCTTTGGCAACACATGTTTCTAAATGTTGTTACTAAAAGCGAAGAAAAAGATATGAAGGAACACAATCTGACGGGTAAATGAAACTTAATCGAGTTACGTGTGAAATTTGCAAAAGGCGAAAGCTCACATAATGCCACATGGATTATTGTTATTTCATATTTAGTTTTTCCACATTAAAAGTATTGTCTAGAAATTAAAAAAAAAACTTGATTAACACAAGGTACAATGAATCGCTTCACGAGATTAAAACTCTTTTCGCTCTTCATTTAAGTTACGCCTTGATAATTTACATAAAAGCAGTAAATAAAGACCTGGGTGGGAAATTTAATCAGGATATAGGGGCAATGAAACAATAATACCTACGAGTGAAAACAGAATACAACCGTGATGGCAGGCTGCTACTGGATCTTAAAATGTGATGAGTCAAATAAAGAGTCACAATGTGAAATGCTAAATCAGAAATAAATTAAAAAAAAAAGAAACAGAAAAAGCCCTTCAATATTAGGCAGCTTACTAAATATATAAGTTTCAATAGATAGTTAGTTATGTAGTAAACGCTTTCAAATTGTGTTTAAATACTTCTCACATAGTTCTTTATTGTGTTCGTTGCTCAGAAAAATCTCGATGCTGTGGAATAAAATTTAGCTTATATTTATAATCAGCAGTTGAAAAAGTACAGCAATGACTAAAACACAATTTTGTGTATGAACTTATAATGTCTTACCGAAATTTACAGATTATGTCTCTATTTATATTTACTTACTAAACAATTTCAACAAATAAGCAACGTTTTTTCTTGACTATATAACATTAACTCGATAGAGCTTTGAAAATTTTATTTCACGATGCTCTCTACCCTTCAGCGCCGCTGGAAAGTCTCTCGAGGAAAAATTCTCAAGGCCATTTAACGCTAAAAGTGGAGGCCGCTCGGAGGCTTTATCTCGACATTTCAGTGGAGCGAATCTCCGGCAATTTCACAATTTCACGCTGAGCCGGAGAGCTCGTTACCCGGCCGACGTCGGGACGCGGCCGGCCCTAATGTACCGGAACGGGGCCGCGGCGCGCGCACACGTGGAAAATAATTACCTCTTACTGGCGCAGGAGGCTGCTGCATCCGGCGTGAGAACTCACCTATCGAAATAGATGTGAGTAGTTTTGAGAAAAAAGATAAGCCGAGCGTATTTCTCAACGACGTCTTTCAACCGAAGAGGGAAAAAAGTTAATCCATGTGGAAACACAATCTACATAATTCTCATCGAGATAGGCTAAACTCGGTTAACTTTGTTTTCTGTAAAAAAAAAGGTTTCTTCCTTTACGTAACGTCCTTATTTTTCTCCGCAGCACGTCCTTTTTATTCATAAGGCTTTGACGCAACTCGGGGACCCCCTAAATGAATGGCTGTTCGTTGTTTTACGCGTCTATTCGCCGGGCCGAGGCGGGATAGGCAGAGATTTTACTCACAACTTTGCAAAAGACAAGCAGTTTCCGAGGAACGTTTTGATATTGTACGACGTTTGCGTCCCGCTTATGTTTTGACCTATAAAATATACGAGTTTATATATAAAGTATACATGAGAAAATGAAAGGGAATATTAAAGATAAAATTGGTATAATAAGGTCTTCGTGTACGGTCAGAAGGCGCCGCCGCGCGCCGGTCGCTCAGGAGTTTAATTAATACGTTAACTTCTTATATTAAAATATCCAGTCGCGTGAGTCCGCCGGGTGCGGCATTTACATTGTAGTATTTTAATCTGTCGGTGAGTTGAAAGCGCCTGCAACACGACCGCACTGCAGCCTTCACATGCGTTGCGTTGCAAAGTCTCATGGTAATAGAAGTAGAATTTTGTTCTACATGGCGTCCTTTTGATATTGAAAACAATAAATTGTTTCGTTATAGTCGTTTGCATAATTATTATTTAGATAAGTCAATTAATTTATATGAATTAAATTTGTCAATATTGTAAATAAGTTTTCTTTTATTGTTAAAACACATCTCAAAAATACGTTGTTTTATGCAGTATATTCAATTTTTGCAACAAAACGCAAGTTTTCTTGCATAAATATTTTTTTGTAGTAGTGATTATAGACTAGTTTAAAAATACTATTTGCAGATAAAACTATCGATATTTCTAATGAATCTAGGTAAATAAAAATAAACAGAAATTTATCCGCATCCGCGCTCGTGCTTTTATTATCGATTGAGAATTCAAAATCGATGCATCCGGAGCACCTGTGAAACTATCCTCCTATTTTCCGGCAAATCGATTTGCAGGAGCTACATAAAAATTCCTTCGAAAATATATAAAACTCTTCTCATCCGCGATCCAATTTTTCCCACGCGAATATGCAGATTCAGATCGTACTCCGGGTGTCGCTTTTCGTTCCCGTACATACCTACGTGAGGACAAATTTGAATTTAGATGTCGCGTTGCGTCTCGTGGTAACGGCCCCGGGATCCGGGCTTTACGAGGCGGGCCGAGCGGGCCGCACTCGGCGCGCCATCACGCCCAAACTGCGAGCGCGGCTTAGGGCCCCCGCGCACTATACACCCGCACGTGTACGCCCGGCGCGCGCCAGGCAACGGGTTACCGAGAGAAAGGTAAACTCTTATGCAGCGAGAATATTGTTTTCTTAAAATAAAAACGAATTATTTCTGCGCGCGAGTCCGACTCGCGGTCGGTCGGTTCGGTAACACAAATTTTATTCAAGTATTAAACTAAAAAATGTCTTTAATTCAATTCAATCGGGGATCGTTAGCTCGAGCTTAATTGACACTGTACTTTTTGTTATTTGTTCTATTAATATACATTCTTTTTTATAATTACATAGAGTGTAGAACGCTTGAATGGCTTTTAGTATATGCTTTATTGCAAATATGATAAAAGAAAAGTTCAAGAAGGCACGTTACTTGTGTGATAGTCCCCTTAATATTTTATTTTTTTGTGTATTTTAATCGTCTATTTACTACGATTCAAAAGATATAGCTCTTTAAAATAAAAACAGACGGACGGACAGATGGCGAACGGATCAACGGCGTAGGCTTAGTAATAAGTCCATTTGGCGTTTTTGTATGCGGAATTATAAAAAAGAATAGTCAATTTTATAATATCGCAATTATGGTTTAACATATTTTAATTGATATTATTCTATGCAAACCTGCTGTCTGATTTGTAAAAAAAATTTTTAATACTTGTTTATTAATTCATTATAAAAATCACTACTTTTTATTACGGAGTATAGCTTATTATCCAAATAACGTTTTCACGACCTTGTTACTATAACCTTTTTTTAATATTTAATAATATTTCTAAATAGCAGTGCACTCTTAATTCGTTTACATAAAGATGACATACAATGCTCGGAGTTACAGCCCTTCAAATCTAATGTGTAGTTTAAGCGGTAGCTTTATTAGAGACCTCTGCGACCTGACCACAAATAATTGCAATATCCTTTCAGCGATAGAAAAGTTCACTAGTGAATCCAGCACTTTACACGAAACGGCTAAGAAGGAACTGTCAGGAGTGGCGCTGCCAAATGGCGACCTCTCCGGGCCGAATGCGGAGCGACAGTTTCGCCCGGAATGGAAACGTCTATCGAGAAGCCGCCGCGAGTTCGTTATACAAATGCGTCTCATTAACTTTTACCAGTTCGCGCGATGTCGACGCCGGACGGCGCCGCCTACTATTTTGATTTGTGTCGAATTTACGAAAGTATGGCCGCGGCGATGGACGTAAATCGTACCGGTAGCGACTGCCGGCTTTTTTCGTATATCTTCATGCATATATTGATTGTCCGCCGCAAAACCGAAGTCGGTGAAGTAGAATCTCATTTGTAAAGGTTTGCACAAATCAAGTTTAGCACTTTTTTTCGTTTGACTTTGATACGTGGATGTATTTTAAAAAATGTTCTATTTCCAAATAAAATTCTATATTAAATACCATATTAGAGATATTATAAATACCAGCAACTTGTAGGATAAATTTTTGAGAATATCCTACTATTTTTTTCTTAACTTCCTGCTAAGAAATTAGAGAATTTTTAAAATTTCGGGATATAAACGTTTAATATAAGACTCGTTTTGAAAAATGAGAATAAAAATTTTCTGTGGAATCTCGCAAATAATGTGTCCTATTTTACAGAAAAATCAAAGTAATAATATATAGCCTCAATAAACGGTATTTTTGTGTATATATTTTAATCCTGCTAGAATTCGTTGCTGTTGTTGATAAAACATTTTTAACACCAAATTCGTAATTTATCTACATTTTTTCTTCTTTAAGGAAATTAAGGTCTAAAGCCTTCTATTTATGGCAAAAACATTATGGGAGGATATGATCGGGGCTCAACAGTGGGGCGAAATCAATTGATCCCTTCATTGGCGTAATAGAAATTGAGACATAAACTCCTCTACATTAGCAAATGGAGATCGATATACAACGAAAAGCGATTACGTCGAACAAAGCTCTCGAACTCCGTACAAATATTATCAAAAGGAATATCTCGCGATCACAGAGTCAGATACCTAACCGGTTTACGCGCCGCCCGCCGCCCGCCGCCCGCCGGGGCGGACGTGCCGAACAAACAAAGGGCTGTTCGACTCCCAACTCGTTTCCGATAAGGAGCCAGCTCGAGCGAGTACGTTTAGAAACGAATTTCCTCTTGAATAAGATGAATTTCACGTGGCCCGCGGGCCGACGAATAACAATAGGTGAATTTATGTAAATGAACACCGGCGCTTCGTCACAAAAAGGAAACGAACAACGGAAGGGTATTCAATTCGAGCGACGACGATCGCCCCGAAAGGGCCCGTCGGAGCACACGCCCCCGCCCCCCGGCCGCGCGATATGAAATGAATAAAATAGGTAACGCGTACGTCTGCTGCCGGTTGTCGCTGCGGTATGAATTCGTTTGCACCCAGGGTAGGGTCCTTAACGTTTGTTTGTGTTTATCGTATAGCGAACGAACTGTGTTTAATATAACGATGACGTCTATCCAACTAACTGTATCCCTATAACATGTTAGGTCGGGAAAAGTTTTTTTCGTATTTCATAAGTAAAAGTTGCAGTAAAATCTTTTTCGTTGTGCTGTTTATATTTGCCTAGTTTTGATACTACCATTAAAATAGATGACATTTTAAAGAAAGAAAAATAAAAAGCAAAAACGGGGTCCCGCCATTTTTCTGTTACTTTTCTGTCCACCAAAATGAGTGAATAAACCTAACGTAGAAAATTCGATATATTTTAAAGGTTTATTACAAGAAAAATAAAAGAAAAATGCGCCACAAGTTACGAAAAAAAATTGTGACATTTATGAACTTAATGCGGTGTTGGTAAGAGTAGCACAAAACTGGTTCAAGAGTTTTCACTCCGGAAATATTGATGTCAATGATGAACCTCGCTCTCGTCGACCTGTTACGGAGAAAATCAATATGATTTTAGAAAAAGTAGAGCAAGATCGGCATATTAGTTCTTACGACATAGCTAAAGTACTGGGTGTTGACCACAAAGTTGTCTTGATTTATTTGATGAAAGCTCGATACTTGAGTCCCACACGAGCTCACTGAAAGAAATTTAATGAATTGTGTACTCATTTGCGATTCTCTATTGAAATTTAATGAAATTTGAATTTGAATTTTTGAAAATATTTATCACTACTGATAAAAATTGCATTATCTACTACAACAGCATCAGAATAAGATCACGGTTATAAGATAAGCAAGCTACGTAAACTATAGCAAACCCGGGTTAAATCTCAAGAAGTTGACGTGCGATTGAAAGCGCATTATTCATTACGAGCTTTTAGCTCCGGGCAAAACCATCAATTCAGATCTCTACTGTCAACAGCTGATGAGGCTTGAACGAGAAGTACAGAAAGAACGCTCGGTATTGATCAACAGAAAGGATGTACCTAGTTTTTCACCATGATAACGCCAGAAAATACACATATTTAACTTTACAACAACCTTATACTCGTATGTTACGAACTTTTGAATATTTAATACATGCAGCCATAACTTCTGTCCGCTTTTTATGTTTTTAAATAACTTTATAACAGATAAATTGATATTTATACGAATACATGTGATCAAAGTAGCAAACGGTTATTTGGTAATTTAAAATATGAAATTATATTTTAATATATTAGGTATTTACAAATATGACGTTTATGGTAAGGGTAAAAGGAAAAAAGAACCCTTGTACCTTCATCGTGACCGTTCATCCTACTTCGTAGTATAATAGCTCCGCCATATTTGTCGCTTCCCTTGAAATTGTAGTCAGGTGTTTTATGTGAGTCACCACACAATTTTTGTGAACAACATTATGAAATAAAAGTAATAGGACAATTTCCATGTATAAAATTTAGGGGACAATTTTTTTAATGTGTTAAATTATTCTCTCGGGTGTATATTTTGCAGTCTATTAACTTTCATGATCATTATTTTACATTTTCACTTCAAACTTTTGAAACATGTTTTAAAAATCCCACAGTAATCAGACTTTATCAACAAATTCAAATTATTTTGTACGTGATCTATGAGCAAATTATGTAAGATTTTCACGATCTTCAGTTTGCAGTCATGCGTGCCCGTATGCTAGTGCAAAAAGCCAACATCCACCATTCAAATATATATACAGTTCACCATATTATTTTATACGAAATTATAAAAGTCATAACAAGTGACGTGATAAAACTGATTGAAACTAAATGCAATAGTAAATTTCGCTGTGAATCTTTTGTTCTTACGGAACTCTGGATGCGAGCATTCGACTCCAGACTTGTCCGGTTATTTTTATCTATCACATGATAAACTATATATATATATTATATATTAAATCACCGATTTTTTAATTATAAACTAATTTCACAGGATTCGCATTAAAAATATACTTACGACATCTTATCTTACACTTAAGATCTACTACTAGGAAACACGAGGACGGCACAAACACCTCGATAAATTTTTATTTCTCGTCTCACTGTTTGAATGTTTTATGGTTCCAGTAGATCTCGATGCACCTACATTTTATAGTTGTACTGAGTTTGAATCCGTCATAAGAACGTGCGATCAATGTTGTAGGCCACTTCAAGCGGTCGATGTATGTATTGAAAGCTTCACGCCGGCAGCTGACGAAAATTTGAATATTGAATTATAGATGATCGCCAGATGAGCTCTTACTATGATGCGTAACGTAGATCTGCCACCTATTGTAATGTCTGTGTCGTGTGAATGGTGCGAAACTATCAACTAATAATTATAAATTTTATACAAATTTATTATCTCACCCAACCATAAGAAGGTTAAATATTTAGACCTAATGTTTTTATTGCATTTACTTTAACAATGGTGAAACACAAAATATACAACTACAATTATTGCTTTTAGTCATAAATTAACAGATTTAAGTATTATTAATGAAGCATGTAGAAGTAATATGTATATATAGATACGCATACTTATTACAATTTTTTAATTTTTTTAATTTTTTTAAACCTTTTTATAAGGATGTATCACTCGCCTGACAGACACTGTTCTGCTCTTTCTTATACCTAGTGGGTGGCTTGTCTATAGTTACTGCACGTAGCTCCGTCAGCGTGGACATAGAATGAATTTGTATTCATTCTATGTCCTTTGCATCAATTGATGAACATATCAATTACGGTCTCGCTTTTTATTCCGACTTTTGTTACTTTTGCTTCTGATCTCGACTCCACACTCATTTTAGACCCTAGACCCTTTTTTAATTACTGTCTCGGCCCCGCTTTCAATTCTAGTCCTGGTCCCGTTCTCGATTTTGTTCCACGTACCATTTTCAATTTTAATTTAGCTTTATTAGTTTTCCATTTCTATCCAAATTAGAACTGTGATTGGTAGCTTCCACCAGTCACACTTTCAATTTGGTCAAAGCCAGAGGCAAATAATTCCCTTTAACTTTTGTATTTCGATTGTAATAAGGCTTTTATTTTCGAAGCAGATTTCACGTTGAATTTTGACCCAGGCTACTTTTCCAATTTCGTTCTCGGTTCTGTCTCTCATCCTGCTTACCATTCAGTTTTATATTCCGATACCACTACCGATATAAGTCTAGATAATATTGTTGTTTTTTAAGTATAGTACATACAGTTACATACAGTGTGCAAAATTTCATTAAGATCGGTTAAGTACTTTCGGGAGTTCATCGCGGACCAACATTGGACACGGGAATTTCTACATATAATAGAAATGGTTTTATTCGCAATCACAAAAAACTACTGAACGTATCGTAATGGGACCATGACCAGTCCACGTGGGATCGTTTGATTTTAGCCTATTAAGTCCTTGAAATCCATACACCCCTTAAGTACGTCTTTTTTTACTTCCTTTCATAACCCATAATCTCCATCAAAGCGGGCGAGTGACTGCTAGTACATAACAAAAGGTAAATAGTGACGAATACATAAATATGATGAAGTCATTCCCACGTCTTTTCAAGAGTTTTCATTTTGACAGTGAGTATTACACAAATAAAACAATTCACATGCACTTGGCTCCATACCGCTAAAATAGATAACAAGGAAAGCACTGTGGTCAAATACCCGCAGTTATTTTACTAGACCGAGCGTCGGCCCCGCCCGCCGCCGCAAACACCCCGGCGCCCGTGGCTTTTTGTCCGTTTCTCGTGCCCGAGACGCTGACGTAATCCTTTACTTTGTGCACGCTCTGAAACAAGGCGAACGTTTCATTTTAGACAGTTCTGAAGACAGACTAAATTCAACCCGAGGGGTGATGAAGTTAGTTTTATCTTTTTGCTTTTGTGACGTCGAAAGTCGAATGAATTCAGTTTTTAGGGTACCGTATAATAAAATTAAAAAAGGAACCCTTCTAAGATCCGGTCACCCGGTTGTCCGTCTCTCCGTCTGTCTGCTAAGCCCATTTTTCTCAGGAACACAAAGAGGTGTCAGACTGAAAATTAATGGAAACTACTTACGTCTACGGTCCCTTGAAGCTGAAATAAAATCAAGCGTAATTAGAAAATACGATGAAATATGATTTATTTCAAGAAAAAATATTTCTTTTTGATGACAATCTACATTTGCAATTGTAGCATGGATCGTGAATTAGACCATAGCATAGGATAACATTTCATATCTTCCCTCTACGAAAACTTAAGATTTTTTTAAAATTTAGATAATAAACAAAATTGAAAAAGTCTTGAAGAAAAAGTGCGATTTCTTAATTTCTAGTACCAATATCTCGCGAGTATCGGTATTGAGTATAGACAAAATTTATAGGTACTTTTTCATGGACTAAATATCTTCATACATAATTAAATTTGTACGGAACCCTCAGAGTACGAATCCTATTCACCCTTGTAAGTTTTTTAAGTAACTTCAAAAATATTAATATCCTTAATCATAAAACGAAGTTATGGTTTTATATTCTTATCCTAATAATATATTTTGTAATCCGTACAGCTAAAATTGAAAGATAAACGAAAAAATTCACGGACTAACAAAAATCTTAAAAATAAAATCTTTTAATTATGTAAAATAGGTATTTTGTTCATAATGTTATTGTTATTTATTATTGATAGGTTGTATAGACGGAAAACGGGATTTTGTTCTCTCTACATCGATTGATTATTAAACCGGTTACACGAAAATTAAACCTGTTTGGTGGATTTAATCATTTAAACAATTTTATAAAATTAAAATAAAATTATCAATCATAAACTTCTCAAAAGAATAAATGTAATTGAACAAGGAAATGACATTCCCTTTGAACTGTTTGAATGGGTAATTTCTAATATTTAGATAAACTAATATGCATTCGTTACGAAAACACGTTAATTATTTAGTATAATTTTAGAAAGTCATTGTGTTTTAACTTAATAGAGGATCGATATGGGTGATTGTATTATTGAAATACTCAAAGCGAAATATAAGGGGAATTTTAGGTACAACTATTAAGTCCAGTAAGGAGTGAAAAGACTTCTAGAGGAGTCATTTGTAGAATACGGTTTTGTGAAGTTTCAACGCGATACCGCCCTTGCTACTTCGACTTTTAGTGCTTGGCTGTTTTACTGATTTCACAAAGTTAAAAGAACACTTAAGACATGTTTTTTGTAGAAAACTGAGAAAGCAATATTTATTGAATTTTTTTATGTTATTAAAGATAATTTCATATTATACAAATATTAATTACCTGTATGACATTATACCTATTCTCAAAAATATACATTTCACATATTATATTTTTAAGAAATCCATAGTTAAAAATGAATAATGAACCGTTGTTAGTTTATCTAGTCTTTCCATTCGTACCTATGCCACAGTCTTATAAATCCGCCGTTTTTACGTCGATTCTGATGAAATAGTACAGATAGGAATTTCGCATGAATTGTTATATAATTATATAACAAAATTGTAAAATGGAAATTTAGAGAGAACTATATATAAAATTAGGGAAAAGTACTTATTACGTACTATATTCTCGTGTCAGTACTAAGACTAAGATCACTAGCCCATATGGACGCATGTGAATTTTGATATCATATAGATTTGTAATTCGTAAACTAATATTCAAATATAACTCTGAACTCATGTTATTTTAAAATTAAATTTATGCAACCTAGAAAAAATGAACAAATATAAATAATCTAAAAAATGAATATAAATAATTCACTTTTATTATTAATCTTAGTGTAATTGCAAATTCCAGATCATTTTGTTAGTTAGTACGGAAACTTTAATACGTAAATCCCAACCCCACGTATCTCTTACATTATCGAAATTATTTAGGATAATCATAAATAATAATACAAATATATTACTAATAATAATTATTTAAAATTTTGTATTTTTTTTTTGTATGTAATAAAAAATAAAATGTTATTAATATAAATGATTTGTTGTTTTTTATACAATTTTATTTTTGGTACTTCTTCCATCCCCTATAAGAGAAAATACAATATCACAGTTAAAAATAGTAGACAATTTGATCCTGTATTTAAACAGATGCATTTGCTTCATTACACTGCTGGTCTCGGAAACATACGTAGTATTAAATTAAAGTGCTGTTATTTTCACGGAAATTTTTGTTATTTATTATCATCTTAAGTAATATATAAATAAATTCAATTATGAAATTAAATTTATTTGAACTGGTCTAACAAAAGACAAAATCATGACATCAGCACAATTACATACTTAATGAGTCACATGTAAACAAAATCGTATAAGCAAAGCCATTATAAGTATGCCGCTTGAATCTAAGCATATATATTAAACGGCGGTTTCATTGATACTACAACCATAAAGTTTATTGTTTAAATGATAGTTCAATTTAACGATTTGATAGACCATATAGGCAAGACATACACATTGTATGTTTATTTATTTATAACACAGTACTACGTAACTACAAGATACAAGATAACAGATACAAGCGTATCAACGTAGTGAATAATAATCTATGTATACATATGTACTATAAGTAAATATTATATTTAATCATATATTTTAATGGATATCAATTTTGTAAGTTATGTTTCAAATCCATTACGTAGGAAAAATCATCACAAATCTTTTATATAAATATATATAATTAATTATTTATACATACATCTGTACATAAAATATATTTTATACAACGAATTATATACTCGGTAGATAATTTGTGATAGTGTGTGTACTGGCTGAGTTTTCATTTCCAACTAAGAGACAAAATTTATCTGTGCGTATTTTAAGCATCTAAACTGCATAAAATTTATTACAATAGTTTGAATATTTGTTGTTAATCCAATGATGAATTGATTATTTAACTAGCTGACCAAAAACTTTGTTTTATATTATATCATATAAGATGTAGGTCATACATAATCTGATCTGAAACAAAAAATACATGGAATATATAGGTATTATCAACTTCAACTGTAGATGGCAAAAGATTACTCGACATTGTGTTTTATATCAGAAAACTAGCAAAAAAGTCTTCCCGAAACTATTTACAATTATTGCGTGTCTATGAGCAATAATTAAAAAAAAATGTTTTTAGTGTTTGCTGAAAATATGTAATACGTTAGATTTTTCCCCTACATAATACCTATAAAGCTCGCCAGAGATCAGCTTCGGAATGTTCACAAGCGTAACATCTCGCCCTCATTGGCGCGACAAGGGTCTACAGTATTGACTTTGCTTGTTTATACAGCGATTTCATTAGTTTTGTTTGTGGGGCCAACTAATTTACGGGCTGTTTGTGGTTCTCGTTGGCCGTGAGCGAGTGGTTCCCGGCTAATAGGCCGACGACGGATGTACGCGTCGTGTGAGATTTCACGCTAACCAAATTGAACCTGCACCGAGCCTGTACGCCCTCGGATTGTGGGAGCTTCAGACGCGGCGGGTGCGTGTGTGAGGTGTTCGAGGCGTGTTACACGTGTGAAATAAATGAAAGGATGTGTAGGTGCCGATAATTGATTTGTGACGTATTTAATTTGCTTTGCTTTGAGGATGATATTTGAAACAAAAATATTTTTAATCATAAATGAAATACTTTAATGGCAATGACAATAGATGTATAGATTTTTCAAAACATCTATATATACCTTATGTATGATACGAAAACAGACAGATAGAATTACGGTTTTTTTACTTGTTTGACAGAATATACCTAACGCAATCCAATATTGAAATTCGATATAAAAACATTTAACTGCATTAGAACGAGTGTTTACGGAACCTTAAATATGGGTAATTTATAGTTCCGTGAGTCCGGTCAAAATTTGAAACTCTTATACGTATGATCATTCTCATGTCTTTCATGTCATTTGTATGTCCATCTATCACAGCCGATTTGTTCTGAATTTACTAGACATAAACAGTTGGATTATAGTGAGTGTATACATATACAGAGTTACGCGAAACAATTACGAGAATAATGATTAAATATTAGGATTTTATTTATAAGCATATAAAAAAAAACCCTAGGTAATGTATCGGGACGATATACCAAATGAACGAATTTATGGGCAACATAAATATTTTTTACATAAATTCTTAAAATGTATCCTTTAAAATATACTAAGGAAGATATTTCTATATTTTTTTAGTATATTTTATCGAAAATTTCCTTTATTATATCCGAAACTACGGAGTTTAAAATTAAAAAAAAATGTATAAAAAAAAGGCTTTACACACAGTTTACGGGAAAACCTAAAAGAAAATCCTAAATTATTAAAGGAAAATAATGTTCTACGAAAATATGTGTATTATATATTCAGTCGGAGCAAAAGTTTTTTCGTAATTCATAAATAAAAAGTTGCAATAAAATCCCTTTGGATTTGGTGTTTGTGTCTGGCTAGTTTAGATACCGTTAAATACATGAAATTTTAAAGAAAGAAAAACACAAACGGTGTCTTGTCATTTTCCTATTGTTTTTTTATTCACCAAAATGAGTGAACCTAATATAGAAATACGATACATTTTGAAGTTTTATTATAAGCACGAGATAAATGCGATACAAGAAGCGAAAAAAATTCGTGACGTTCATCAACCAAATGCAGCGTCGTTGAGATTAGCACAAAATTGGTTTACGCCTTTTCAGTCCGGTAATTTTGATGTCAAAAATGAACCTCGCTCTGGTCGACCTGTCACGAATAAAGTCAATACCATTTTAGAGGTACTATAGCAAGATCGGCATATTAGTTCTTACAACATAGCTAAAAAACTGTGAATTGACCATAAAACAGTTATGACACATTCGAAAAAAGTTGGATATGCAAAAAAGCTCGATACTTGGGAGTCACACGAGGTCACTGAAAGAAATCTTATGAATCGTGTACTCATTTGTGGTTCCTTATTGAAATGTAATGAAAACGAACCATTATTGAAAAAAATTATCACTAGTGATATAAATTGGATTACCAACAACAAAAGCGTGTGAAAAAGATTATGGTTAAAAGACAAACAAGCTACACAGACTATAGCGAAACCAGGATTAACTCTCTATAAATTATGCTATGTGTGTGGTGGAATTGGAAGGATATTATTCATTACTAACTTTTACCACCGGGCAAAACTATCAATTCGGATTTCTACTGCCAACAGCTGATGATATTTACGCAAAAAGATAAAAAGGGCCGGAATCGATCAACAAAAAGGATATGGTTTTTTACCATAATAAAGCCAGACCACACACATATTTAGCTACTCCGAAAATATTGAGAGAGTTTGGTTGAAAATATTAATGCATCTATCATTACAGCCTTGATCTTGCACCCTCAGATTTTTATCTGCTCTGGCCTTTCAGAATTCTTTAGGTAATGTTAAGTTAACACCAAGAAAGGACTGTCAAAATGATTTGTCGCAGTTTTTAATTTGTCCCAAACTTTTTACAGCAAGGGGATTATGCCACTACCTACAAAACGCCAACAAATTCTTGAACAAAATATGATTTGTATTTATAATTAAATTTATGCAAAATATGATAAAAGTTATCTTGAATAAAAGTATATGAAATACGAAAAAATTTTTCCTCGACCTATTTCGCTTAATGTTACCGAATTCTAATGCGATGACATAATAATATGAAACCCTATCCAAATGAGTTTAACTCGCATTTGACCGTTTGCTTTTACTTTAATTTTGATTAAACAAGCCAAAAAATTTGAACATTTGACTCATCACCATTAAATTGGGATATCTGAGTGGTTCTTTTATGGAAATTATTATGTTGTGCACTTTTCTGTAGCACGCCACATGATGGCGTTGCAGCGCATCAATTTCTACACCGTGTAAACGATTGCCATAAAGTTAGTACATGCAGGTATTTGAATACCGAGTACATTTTCACCTTGAACGCATATATTAACGATGAGCTCCGGCCTTGATCTAGAAAATAAAGTAATTCATTCTATTTACGGGAGGGTGTGAAGCATCGGTCATGTACTTTATGTAAACGCCACTTACCGAAAAACGCAGAATAACATTTGCCAGGTCATTTAGTTATATAATATAAAATAAACCTGTATAAAATATTTTCGGTGACCATGAAACCCTGATCAAGTTTTACGGACTAACTTTGTTTCCGTAGGAATAAAAGAAAAGCTCTGAGCCGTACGGAAAATTCACTTTTTTATTATGTTGCTACGTTGTTTCGTAATATAACTCCCATAAAAAGCAGACTAGACTGTATAAGTAAAAAAAAAAAGGAGAGAGGGTTTGTATTTACTAGTATTCATTGAACAAGCATTTCAGTCGTCCGCTAGGTCGCCCAAAAACAAAAGATTTCAGTACAAATTTTTCATGAGGCCGTACGAAGTTCGGAGCGAGCGGGAGGCATGATTAAGCGCAGGCCGACGCTCTCGGTCTCTTTTAGTGCGGCCGTTCCACATTCCCGGGGCCGTCTTACTCGGGCCAAAGATAAAGTAATGAACGGAGTTACTCCGCACATCCGGCTAGATGAGGACGCGCCCGGCCGTAATGGCGGCCCGGCCAATATGTGAGCCCACTGACAAATTCTACGAACCCAATATTCTCTGGCACTTTCGCAACACGCCTTTACCCCGGCATTACACCTCCGGCGGCTAAACGATGGCCCGCAGCCCCTAAAAGCGGCAAACGGCGCGAGATAACAAACAAAATTGGACTCTAACATGTAATCGTGTGAGGCGTGTTTGGTGACGAACGTGAAAACTAATGTAAGAACCGAGTCAAGTTCGCTAATACAGATCAGATAACAAGTTATGTATTTTATATGAAGTAGAATCTGCGTGCGCGGGATAAAACCAAGCATCAGCGGCCGTTTTGTGGTGTCATCGCTTCTTGAATGTTACACCTAAAATTTGTAATCGGTAATCGGAGTATTTTAAGCGTTTAGAGGTTTTATCGCGTGGTGGTACATTAAAATCCTATTATGTGAACATTATTCTAATGGTGAATCGTCAAATTCTCTCAAAAATATATTTTGTAGCTCAAATATGGGCTGTTGAAAGGTTTTAAAGTTTAAACTGATTTTCATTGGCCTAAATGTTTAGATAAAAATATACCTAAATGTCAAATAAAAATATTTTATTTTTGTTACTTTTTTTCCATCAAAATTTTATATCTCTGAAACATTAAATTGTTGACGCGCTCATCTTGTAAAGCACCAAAAAATTCGTTATAATTATAAAAGTTAGTTGTTTCAATTTACAACAAAATGAAAAATATGTTTACTCCAAATAGAACAATACCTTTTATCATGTACGACCAATACCACAATGTGATATCTAACTGCAATTATATATGTGTACTAAATAAGTTTACTAGACCCTCAAAGCACTTAAAGCGGTGTCACGGTCGCCCAAAGCCCTCGAAAGCCCACAAAGAAAAGCTCCGATCGCTCGGCACTAGTATGTCGGGACTCACTCGTAAATCGTAACGAGTGCATGATTTATATCGCCCGCCTTCACTCTACTTATATTTAGAAAACGTAAGCTCAATGATCCACGACGGGATAAGCTACACTCTGAGTCATTTATCGAATGAAGAGCGAAAATATTTTGTTTAGGTTTTTTTTTTGGATGATAACTTAATATTCTACGACGCTTGCGAGACTTATTTTTGGGGATTTATGAATAAATTCATCATTTAACGTCTAAAATTATCGAACCATTACGAGTATGAAGTGGTTTGAAATATTATTTGTCTTATAAAATAATAACCCGATTTATCTAGTTACTCTACTCGTGTATCCTCACCCTCTATTAGCTCTGAAACTATAATGCAGATGGTCTAGACGAATCATATAAGATGTTCTTATGTCTGAACAGTAATTTAATACATTGAGATTTTTATGTATTGCAAGAAAGAAATGTTATAAAATATGTTATGAAATACGTTTCCTTAACAATTATTTTTTATTTGAATCACAATAACTGAAAACAGACAAAAATTTTGCGCTCAGGTACCAATGTCTTCGGTACTTGAAATAAATATAGGGAAAAATATCAATAAGATTATAAGGTTTAAGATCCGATTCCTATTTGAATTATTTAGTGTTCTGTCGCCGGTACGTAGCCTCTTTAATAGAAGCTTGTAGGTACTTTTGGGTGGGCTCGTTAGCGGCGCCGCCGCCGAAGCTGTAGGTATAATGGGAAACGATAACAAAACAATACGAGAGTCAATTATGGGAAGGCGGAGACTCGGCTTGTGCGCTCGCGGCTGCGGTTGTTTTCCTCTTGCAATAAATCGACTCAATTATAGGATTTTACTATCACTTATTTTTGAAAGAGAACATGATTTTCCATCGGCAGAAAGTGAAAAACGTACTAAAATAAAAAAATATGTTTTTTTTTGCAGTAATTTGGAAAATAATGTTCATGAATTTGTATTGTGGGTTTATCAATATAGGATTATTGCTATTTCTACAGCAATAATCATATAATTGCTGTGGAAAAAGAAAAATTGCATTTGTTATTTGATGTTGATATCTTTGTTATGGTTCGTAAAAAAAAAATCTTATGTCTTTTCATTTAACTGATTCTTTTTTTGTTTTAAAAAGGTTTGACACTGAAAAAGCAAAAACAAAAGTAATATTTTGTTGTATTTGAATAGCATTCCCAAATTCATTGTAGTTCTGTTTACGCTCTCCAATGTGTGGACCGTGAACAAAGCCTTCTTTTCGAGTTTTCCGTAACGCGATCCCGCAAGTCCGGCCCACAATAACCCCATTGTAGTGCGATCCAATTTTAATGGAGTTTTTGCATAACAAAACAACGAGACGTTTATTACTTCCTCGGTTCGTTTCTCGAGCAAAAAATTGCGCGAAGATAACGGCGTTTTACCTAGAAAGGGTTCACCCGATTGCGGTTAACTGTCGAACAATCGGTACAGTTATTGAGGAATTTTATGAGGGGCCCGGTGGGTTGTAAATCATTTGGCTAAAAAAACTGCCGCGACCGCCGCTGGCTGCGGTGACGTCACATCGTAAAGCCTTAACTGCGGAGGACGCAATCAGCTCAGCTGGCGTTTACGAAGGTCATCACGGTACGGCAACACAACGGGCCCGGTTATGGGTCGGTGCGAACTCTGATTTGTTTTACAAACAGCTGTAAACTATGATCTAGGAAATCCAACTTTTCAAATCTATGAAGGCCCAGACCGTATTGCAGTTAATTAGGCATACAAATGAATTTCCACGCTATACAATGAAAAAAGAGCATTGATCAAATTGAAAATAAAACTGTACATTTAAAAGCGGGACCTAATTACCTTCAAAACATTTCTCAAGGGTCGTCTTCAATAATTTATTGAGATTCGTCCGAAAAATTAAAAAAAAACTCCTATCTCTTTACAAAGAGTATCCTTTGCTTTTATGCTCCCCATATACATTTCGCGAAAGTGTTACTATTTTTAAACTTTTTCCTGTCATTAAAAAACGCTAATTTTTGTACCATATCTTTATGCACTTATAGTTTATAAGTTAAGATGAACACGTGCACCGCTTATTAAATTAATGTCCATAAGCCCCAAATCCGTTTAATCCTTTGGTCTCTCTGAGCATTTCATACGAAACATAAAATGATGCGCTCATTTCCAAGAGCTTAATTTTACAAGATAAACGTTTTAGTGCTACCTTGTGGTTAATACGGTGAATTGGATATAATTTGAAGTTAATGCTGTTATATTATATTTTATTTAATTTTTTAAAATCTATACATCAATAGACGCAATGAAAGAAAACATATTTAAAATAGAATACAAAAAAAATGCGTTTCAGCATTTTTTTCTAGTGGACTTTAATTTAGCGAGTGTATATAGATGTATAAGAACTTACAGAGGCTATGCGCTGAGCACTTAGTTTTAATTTGGTCAAACTTATAAGATTAGGATCAGCGTAAGGCTTGAGTCTTTATTATATTTCAAAAGATTCCTTACACGTTCATGAAACGAGCGTACTATATAGATTTCATTAAATATAGTATAGTCTGTTTTTATGTGTGTATAGGTATAACGAAAAAAACTATAACGTATTGTATAAAATTTGCAGGTGTGGTTAGAAAGATTATCAAACATTTTGACGTGACCTTAACTCGGTAACGTAACGATGAGTCACCGAATTTTGCACTCAACTATGATCGGTCTGCCGCGCATTAGAGAATTAGTGCATAATCAAGTTATTGTATGTATATTTGTACGTATGTATGTGTAAAGGTAATAAAATTTTGTTAATATGAAATTCAGTGTTCTTTGTATAAATTAATGTTTTAAATATAATTCTTTGTAAAATTTTTAAATTGTTACTATTATTTCATCCTTCTTCCTACTATACGAATGAATATTCACATTAAAATGATTTTACCATTCAAAGTCGTTGTCACGTAAAACTATACCGACTTTACCGTAAAATTTTTTAATGATTGTTATGTCAACTTTTTAATTTATCTCCATTCTAGGATATGTTCAGTCATAAGAATATATCGCGTATTCTTATGACTAAACATATCCTTATAAAAAAATCTATGAATAATGAAATATTATATTAATTATATTATTATAGTGTTCCACGTCAAAATTGGATAGATGGAATATTTATTGGGTCACTTCTATGCATCTGCTTGTAATAGACCTTGTTCTCATGACGTTTGAGATGGATGACTAAAATTTAAAATCTTTTTGCATTAAATGAGCAGTTCTAGTATCATATACAAATATATTAATATCTCTGAAACGGCTGTGATTATCTGAATGGAAATTCATGATTTGATGTAGTCTTGATTTTCAACACAGGAGTCTTCATAGAAAAAACTTGATGTTTTTTAAAGCACTATCACGTAGAATTTTGAGTTTGTTGCCATTTATTGGTTCTAGGCAACAAATGCCGCTACCTTAAATAATTTAACTAGATGACACTACGTGACATTATTATAACTTGAAGCCTGATTATAGATTTTCCATATTATGTAGTGTATATATAATATATTGAGTAAATAAAAAATTATTGTTAAAAATTAACATAAACAAATTTTTCCGAGGAACTTATCATATTTTGATGGTAAATTTGAAAGGTGACGAGTAAAGCTCAGTTGCGCAGGTAGTCATAGTTGGTGCACGTTTGAAAACGAATAGTAAAAATGTAATAACCAAGGCTATAAAATCCGTCTGAAAATCGATTAATCATTTAATAGAACTTAAAATGAAAAGAGTTCTTAAATAACAAGTACGAAATCCTATAATTAATTAAAATATTCGAATAAAGTTGTAATTTGAAAATGTCCCGTATGTTTTTGATTATTTTGCTCCATTCATCCTCTGTATTTATAAATTATGTTTAAAAAGTTTGTTTAACATAGATTTTATTCACGGTATCTGTATTTGTTCTAAAACCGTCAGAACTTTGTATTTAATATCTTTTAATAAAATAAAAACATAATGAAAAATAACGTCACTCATTTTAAGCAGAATTCTTTTATTCCATATAGCTGTAACAATATTAATAATAAAATCATGATGTAATATTTGCTTCAAAAGATCTAGTTGTAGAATTAAATAATATTATAACGTAGTACAGTAATCGCTGTAACGTAAGTGGTTTTCACTGAATTAAAAATATTTAAATATTGTACTATAACCTGTTTTGTATATTTTTATCATAGAAATGTTGCCAAGGTAAGTACATTTTATATAATAACATGAACTTCGTGACGATAGGACTCTATTCGTACCGAGTTTATAGAGACTCTTTAGAAATTGTTGCTAACGAAAAAAGTGCTAATAAAATGAAACAATGATCCTATTTGTTTTTTAATTTTAAAGGAAATACAAAGGAACAAAAGAGAATCATTATTTTAGTTTATCAAAACTATATCTATTATGAACATTTTTTAATCATACATATATAAGCGAAATACCACTGACTAATCTACTAGTCGCGAGATCTCCAAAACTCTATAGGTCTGAACGACTTGAACTTTGGCATGGTTACTCTTTTCGGGACTTCGACGCTCACTAATAAGGGGTTTTAAGCAAAACCCATGAAAAAAAATTGTCTGTCAAACTCTTACGATTTTTATGAAATAAAACGTACATTCAAATAATAATCCTTAGTATTTAACGACTTATGTACTACGGAAAATTAAATAAGTTTTGTCATGTAATTATCATTTGGATGAAATGAGCATCGTTATATTAGACGCCCAATATCAATAAATATATTGATATGTTTTTGATGTAAAAATGATGTTACAAAAACGATAATTGAAATTTCTACTAATATAATTGTGTTACGAATTTATTTAAATAATATTATTATGCACATTAATAACGATGTGCTTATATACAGTAGTTAAATCAGGGTTGCTATGGCCGAAGAAATATTAAAGTGGAATTAATAAAGTGCTGTTGCGGTCCCTACTTAGTTGGTGTGTGGATTATATTTGAAAGGCAGATATAAAAATAGTGATGTCAGAGAACGGCTTGACTTGAATGAAAATGTGGTGCCTAGACCAAAAAAAAATTTGTCCTAGTGCTTTGCAGGTCACCTAGAAAGGATGAATGAAATTGGGCTGACAAATGAAAATGTATAGAGCAAGCGTATGGTGGAAAGGTCGACAAAGGTCGTCCTAGAAAATCTTATGCTGACCCAATTGGTGGCATGTTAAAGACAGGTAAAATTTTAAGCATCGACTAGTATGCATAAAACGATTGTTGGATGTCTGTGACGCAAAATCGATATACTCATATAGTTCATAATGCTCATATAGGTCTGATTTTATAATAGTAATGATGTTATTGAATATTGATTTCGTTTTTATTAGATAAGAAGAGTTTTTAATTATAAGTGTTTTGAATTTTAGAGCTTATTTGCTTTATTCTTGCTTAAGAATAAGATAAATTCCAATTTAAATGCTTAAACATTACTTGATGTTCCAAAATGTTCTGGTTTTCTGTAAGAGAGAAACCAATATCTATCTAAGTGGTGAATTGAGAAAGTTAAGTGAAATGCTAATAACAAACATATCCTATGCAGCCGCGTTACTTCGAGACTCTGTTTAAAGACCAATATAATTTAAATGTATCATTTATATGCTTGCAGTAGACATTCGTTGAAATTAATTTTCAGTTGTTTATGATTATAGTCATATTGATTTCGAATCAACCTATTCAATGTTTACTTTGAAATTACAATTTTCAGAATTTAAATTTCTTCCTTTTTCTTTTTCTCGAACAATAATATACATTGATATTTTTTTTCAATCAAGCTAACTGTAGGTATACGTGTGCTTAGATACTCATAGTAAATAGTTTTTAATTTAAGTAGATGTATACGGTTTGGTTAAAATAAAATATTTTTTTATGAGATTAAAAATAATCCTCTATTTGCACGAAGATGTCATATCGGATAGTTCCTTACATCAATCTTTAGAGGAAAGACAATTTACGAAATTCAATTTTTTGTATTAATTTCGGTGATAAATTATAGTAGAATTCATAATATATAGTTCAAATTACCGATTTATATGTATTCATTTTGCACAAATTAAAGGAAATGTACTGAAAATTATGTAATGGCAGTATTACAGTAGCAATATTAGCGTCAATTTATAGTACCTAACACTGGTTATATTTATGAAAATATATATGAATGTACCTACGACAGATACATCAAACAACAAAACTTCTAAGTACTAAAATTAAGATTAGTGGACTTATGCACAATATTTTTCTAAGTAACACGATTTAGCATCGAGAACACGTTTATTTTGAAAAACAGTTTTCATAATAAGCGGCTGTTTGTTAAGTTGGTATTTTGTGGATTGAGCTTTTTCACAAGCTACAGAAGTGTACTTCAAAAGTTGATAATTCCTATATAATAAAGACATCATTTTGTTTCTTAAGAAATATGTTACGGCATTTGAACTAGCATTCAACTTGGTTCACATTTGCACAATTAAAATTCACGTATCAGATTAAATTATCATGCGCTAGGTATTTTATTATTATTTTGATTTCATGTAGTTTTTCGTTAGATATGATCAAAAATATATACCGTTTGTTTTTTTATTTTAAAAAAGTTATTACAAATCATTAAATTATGTAAATATATATAATGAGACAATTCGTTAAAATATTCCTCTTCTAAACTCATAACAACCGATAACATTCGGTGTCTGTCGGTGGTTAATATAATGACTTTTATATTAGTTCAATTTGTTTCGCACTATAACTAAGTTTTTAACTATACATATTTCACTGTGTTATCTTTAAATGTATGTGCAATACATTGGTTTTTATTTTGTTCAAATTTTGCTTTATAACTATGGCTGAAAATAAGTTATAGAATTTTTATTATGCGATAACGATAAGTAAAGTTTGAATATTTTCGTTACATAATTTAATAGCCTTTACCCTCCCGCTTCGGTGGGTGTAAATTATAATATTCAACAATAATCGTTTTTTCTATGACTTATTTATGCCTGTGGATTCGCTCGCATAAGCATAGATTATTATAGATGACATAAAACCATGTATAAACAATGTCGTGTCGAGTGATGGGAGTCCCATACCCATACGATCAGTAGGATTAGATGCATGATGTACGGACAAAAAAAAAACAATTTCATTGCATATGTGTAGATTTCTTAGAAAGCAGCAATAAATCAATCTATAGTGTATGTGTAGGAAGTTCAGAGCTGTGTCAACAAGATATTTGACCTCCTAATCAAGTTTCCAAGGTGTACCGCGAAAAATAATTGTTGGTATGTACATTTGATTATATGCGATTGCATAATCAACATGTTGCATTATTATGTTTTCAAATGTTTAAATTATTTCAAAACATATAAAGAGAATGTTACACTGTGACTAAAGAATTAATCTCAACATGAAACACCTACTGGAGTTGTAAGAACCTATATATTTCGTGTCCAACGCAAAAACTAATTTCTGCGATAAAGAATTAGGACACTGTTGCGTTGATAAGAGGCCTACTCTCCAAGCCCAAGTCCGACACGGCGCAGCGATAACCAGCTATTGTATTTCAAATTGGTAATGAAAAGTGTAGAGATTAGAAAATCATTTTACATGCCTTTATTTCGTATAGATTGAAAAGCTTAGTAGAATCATTAATGACGAGCTACGTGGTAAAACATATCTGTAACGTACATTTCTTACTACATATTGAATTTTTTAAGTCTAAAATCAAGCTGATACATTGATGAAATAATTGAAGTTTCAGATTATGTTAAAAAAATTTTAAGTTAAAATTTTCAAATAAAAAAATTTAGGTTAAAAAATGTCAAAGCCTACTTTTATTCCACAAATAAAGGTAACTATTCTGTCAGCGTATTTATATTACACCTAGTAGTGAAAAGTAAAATGTGAATTATGGGAGGAATGCGTGACATGTGAACCATAAAAACAATTTTCCCACTAGTCTCATAAAGCAGGTGCTCCATATCCCCTTAAAATCTCACAGCAAACGACCGCCTCGCCGCTTTATCAGTAATGCCTGGCTAACCGCAGTAAATGTAACCGACCCATATAAATCGGCCAACAAAACAATGGTCGCTGCAGTTTCGTTCCACATTTCTAACCGAGAAGTTTTTGCTTTATGAAATGAAATTCACTGCTGTTATCACAGTTATGGAGGAACCTCGCGCAAGCTAACACGTCTCACGAACGCCGGTTTTAATTAGACGCCATTAACGGACGTGACATTTGACGTCGTCGAAGAGTGGTGTGTGCAGATGGCCACGTTACGTAAGTGCATTCGAGCCGGCTGTCGTGACAACGGCGACCAATAACGCGGTGAGTTAATTGCGCTGCATCTAAATCGTTGAGACGTCGCGGGCCACGACCGGTGTCATTTGACTGCTAGATAACGAACACGTTTCGTATGTATTTGCTTGTACATATGGGACGCGACACTACACATAAAAGACTGTTCACACAACGCCAAAGTTGATTCAAGTTGTGCGTGTAAGGGCTATAAACGCACACACGCGCGAGAGAGGTCGTAAAATACGCAATTCAAAAGCTTCGGCCGTTCACCGCCCGGTGGCGCTGTCATGGATGGTTCGTTTCTAAAGCTTATAGGTTTGACTTTGGAGATTTGGCGCTACTCTGCGGTGGGCAAAGCTGAAAATGGTAATCTTGTATAGTGTGCGTATATGAGTGGAATCATCATTCCAATGGGAAAATTTTACTGAGGATAATGTTCTAATTTCTTAATTAGTGACGTCATCACTAATTACTGTATTTATATGCATGCTGTACCTACAGTGATCTGATGTATAATGTCATTTCTTTGCCTATAAATGAAAATTGAAATATAAAAATTACAATTGAATTTACCTTTCTTTCTCGTTTTTATTTTTGACTCTATGTTCAAACCATTTATGTTAGATTCAAACAATATTACTATTTTATTTCGTATCCGAAGTGTCATCGATAACAAAATAAGTACCTTATAATCTATTGTAGATATATTTTCTTAAGAATGGTACTGATCCGAAAAGGTGGATCTTTCCTTTCTAGGGACTGGTAATTTTTGCACTTATACTGGAACGGTTGCAGTTTGACTCCTTACCTCTTCCATAGATATATATGTAGGGACGTATATAATTACATAAATGATAATCCCACTTTCTCATTTCTATACCCTATATTTAACAAATACATATTTAAATATTTTCACAAGTATATAATATATAATAAAATTTGACACAGACTTTCTAATACAGTCAAAAGACATTACTCTATAAATGCAAAAGCGTATTTAAATATACAATAAATGGGTAGACCATTATGTCTTTAAATCTCCACACTTCGCCGCTGTGGCCTACGAAATACGGCTTTCAAAGTTCTATGAATGTAATTAATGCTTCTGTTCTTAAAACTATGTTTCAAGAAACTATTGAATAATTAAATGTAGCTTCAAGTTTATAGAGACTTCAATTTAAATTGTGACACATTCTATAGTATAATGAAAAACCTTGGAGTCGTTATTTTTAGAAGTAATTAGACATCCTCAACATATAATGATATAAGCCCTACCTTCTATTACTTCTTCACATTTCAATTTGAGATTGTTGGAAATGGTTTGTTATATACTCATAGTTTACTGTTAATTGTACCTAACAATATTACTTGCCGATAAAAATATAGATCGTCGTTGCCTATAAGTTTTACACGCAACAAAAGTAGTAGTAGTTTTTTTACCTTTTTATGGTGTGAGTTTTTTTGTGACGTTTACCTACGCCGTCACGGATTGAAAATTTTAAATAAAAAAATGTATTTAAATTTAGAAAAAACTCTTGGCATATGCTAAGGTTTTAAGTCACATCATTAAATTGAGAACTGAGATTATTTTTCTATAGAAATAAAGTTATACATAGATTATTATAAAAAAAATACAAATTTAAATTATTACAAAGTTAAAAAAAATCACTATTGTGCAAACGAATTCCTCAATGTTTGGACTGCAATCTGTGACTATCATGAAATAATACACAAGAAAAATTTTATAGAGTTTTTAAAATTGCTTTAGGTACTATTTTATTTTATTTGAGATTTAAAATGATGTCCTTCTTTAAGTTTTTTAGTTTAGGTTTACAAAAATGATTAAATAGTTTATAAACGTTTTGATTTGCTGATTTAAGAGGGCATACTATTATAGAAAAAAATGGTATTACATTTCAATAATGCATTATCAACACATTTAAATTTTTCTTTTGTTCATTTAAATAAAAGAAATAGCAAATGATCTTTAATACTTTTATAGTGTCGTTCCTTTTGTGAATTATATTAATTTTTCTTTTTCACTAAGCAATTTAATTAGATTTTATATTTCATCAAAAAATATTTATTGAAATATGTTTTCATTATATATTCGTTAAATGTTCATTATATTAAGTCCTATTTCTTAATATTCATTTTCGCTAGATGTGATGCGAGGACCTGCTATAAATGATTATAGTTTGTTGGTACATATTTATAGGTAAAAAGTGATTTTTAGTATACATATAATGTACATATAAGCAACGAAAATCTGTTAAAGCATTAGTGTACGCGTTCACGTTTTTTTTTATGTCCGTGATAAATGCACGCTTAACACGCACGTGGCCAGTGTATTATAGTATTCTACACATAAGTTTATACATCGCACTAGCTTTTGCCCGCGGTTCTGCTCGAGTAGAAATCGAATGAATTCCTTCATCATTTATATCGACCGACTACTCTGTCAGGCATGATCCTGCTGTTGTTCCGTCTTTAGAATTAAGTTCTGCCTCCACTTTTGATTATGATTCTGGTTTCGATCTCGGTTTCGTTTTTTTTCGACACATACATAATTCACTCGCGACTCCCTCCGCGTGAACGTACAACGAATACTTTAATCTTTCATGATTGGTGACATTGTCAATCATGATTCTGATCTCGATACCGTTCTCGATTCCATACCAGAAAAATCCATACTCTTACAACGAAAACGCACGCAATGCCGCGAATGTTTTTCTATGAAATGTTTTTTGCTATGATCTCACTTGCGCTCTTGATCCAGATTCCGATTCTGCTCGCGATTTCAATTCCGAACCGATATTGAACTTGAATCTCTCTTGATCATTATTGTTACCAATAAACGATTGGTATAAGTAAACAATTAGTTTTACGATTAAGCAGGTAAAGTCGCGAACGAAATTCACTAAATTTCTTAATAAATTGTATCCTATGTATTCTTCTGATGTATAAACTGAACTCCTGTTCATCTTCAGACAATTCTATTCAGCCGTTAAAGCGTGACTGAGTATAAAACATTCAAACATCCAAATATACGAACTTTCACATTTATCATATTAATACGATTATATATATATATATATATATATATATTTATTGATTGATTCTATAAGTAATAAGTGCTATAAGAACTATACCTTGGCGACATGCCTTAATCGTGTATCATTATTTCAGTTGTCATGGGGATGACTATCATTACCTATGTAATCAAATTGTATTAATATATCATTTCGAACGCTAGCTAAACAATGGTCATTTTTTTCCTAATAGAATTAAAAGTGTTTTTTTAATGATTTTTAAGCCTATAAAGTATATACAGATTTTCTAATTTTGAACTGAAGGTAATAACGAATGCATATCTATACCACAGCCACCTATGAGTATCTAATCGTGAATTGTCAAATGTATCTCTCTCACTTCCTGTATTCTACGTCTTATCTGCTGTACAGTAAATCATTTTAATGATGCCGTGGTCCTCATTAGCGCGGTCGGCGGCGACGACAGCTCCTGTCTGCGGCGGGCGCGTGACGCGATTAGGTGCCCGGCCACCATGAAAATATATGTATTTAATAACTCGTGTCTTGTTAGCACTGCTTACTATACTGATTTACTTTAATATAAAAATGCTAGGGGAGTAGGAAGGGAAATTTGTGCACATGTTCCATCGCCTATTATTTCTACCTGTTTGGTATTATTTGGATTCGAAAAATGATAGCTGTAAGATGGAAAAAAGTTAAAAAGTATGTATTAAAATTTTAAGTGAAAAACCAATCTGTCGCATTTTAAAAAACTTGCAAACCTTTGTGTTCGCAAAATTAAGTTACGTTGTGTTTGCATTCATTGCAGTTCCATAATAAGACTAAATTGTGATTTAATAGGTAAATCCAATTGGCGTAACATACGCCAATTAAAATTCATAATTATTAGGTATTTTGAATGTCGATATCAAATAAACAGTTTCATTAGGGAAAAATAAGGTAAATTAAAAGTCAGGTTATAATTAAAAGTTGTCTCGCATCACATATTAATAGATGTAAGTATATATTACTAAAACTAAAAATAAATCAACTCCACATGTGGTCGTCAATGACATTTTTAAGAATTAAAACTGAAAAAAGAATTCGGCTCGAGATTGAATACCGAAAATTGAGAATAGGTCGGCCAATCATAACTTCTCTTGTAATTAATAATTTAAATAACGTTTATTCTGTATTCAACAATATATCATTCTTTGGAATTTCTTTGTCTTTTTTTGTTGTATTTCATATCACGACGCTGTAAAAGATTTCTAATTTATATTATTGTCAAATTCTTGTTACAAAGTCATATAAATTAAAATGCAACTTACTCTCTGGTGGAATTTATTTGAAAATTATAACTCTAAGATATTTAAAAAAATGCATCTGAAAATAAGTTTTCACAAAAATAGTTCAAGGAATATTGTATTAAAAATTAAATATTGGGTCTGCTAATAGTATAAACCAGTTCTTTTATTTAGATTTTTTGTCAATTAAGTACGTCACTGGGCATTAGGGTATTCCTTATTTACCAAGTTGACTATTTTCACTTGGCTGTCGTCAAAATAGCTTCTTTTTAACGTAAAAACAATTCTAGAAGAAAGAAAAAAAAATTACGATGGCGTTTAACCCTGCCTAAATAACGATACTTTTCGCTTTTAATTAACATGGGGTTTTTGCACTTTTTTGCAAATGGATTTCATTTCGTTTATTATACTCTTCAACTTATCAACAATGCTTGATTCTGCTTCTTTTATGATCCTTTTAGATGGAGAAATTTTCATAGTGGCTCAGAAAATTTATTACATAAGTATTGAAAAGGTTTAAATTCATTTTTATTGGTTTTTCTGGTTATTTTGTCTAATCTACTTACTAATTAATTCTTCTTCTGAATTTTGAGAAAAATCTTTTATTTTAAATTCTCAATAATCATTGATTTTCAATAACCATTGCAATTTTTTTTTCTTTTTTTCTTAGCTTAAGAAAGCTTAAGAAAGAAAATCATTAAAAGTTTAAAGTAGCTTTAAAATTCTAGTACCTGGGTATGCTTATATTTCTTGTGATATTCGTAAAGTACATACTGATTTAATTCGGGATAACTTTTATATTACAAAAATTCTGCACTTTGCGGGTAAACGTTGTGCAAAGTAAAATTTTCATCCAACTTTTACTATTTTACATTTTAGTCGTTAGCTGATGTGAAGTTCATTAAAAGTCTCTAAAGTTTTGGGCTTTTTTTATGTGGACCACATAGTCAAAGTTTGAGCATAGCGAAGTTGGGGCACATACAGCGAGTCCTGAACGCCACCCTCATCTAACTTCAGCCATTACTCGAGCACCATTCGTTCCAATTTGAAATTTGAGCACCCGACTACGGTGACGCCGATGCTTATGGATGAGAGCACCAAAAATTAAGTTGGGGCCATTTAACCAAATTATTATTATTGAAGTTAGCAAGTTTAATTAGAAGATAAACATTATTTCATGGATGAAGGTGCGGAAACGAAATATATTTACGGGATTTTATGGTAAGAAAGTAATATGATATGAGACATAAATAAACGCTGCAACGGTAAACATATTGGAACTGAGTTTTTATTTATAGATACATATTGGAAAGTTAAACCCGTTTGAAATAAAGTAGATTAGAATTTTTTTCTACCCTTTCGTACTTCAGAAATCTTGCTTACTCGAGAATTTTAATCTAATTTAATATAAACCGGAACTGCTATGTCTAACATATTATTGTGAATCAAGTTATCCGTACTGATAAGTCACAGCTTTTATGTTTATTGAAAGAAAGTTTTGAACTGAACTTAATATATAGTATTAAAATTTATGTAGATTGCACTTAATGCAGTTAATGCAATGATGCAAATGAAATAGCTCTACAAATATTATATTTCCATGTTCAATTTGCGCAAAAACTATTTAGATCGTCGTTATCTGGCAACATTTAAAACTACACTATGAATGTTTGAATATTCTGCACCTGCTTATTACACAGATAAAATTCAAATTAAGTGCAAATTTTTGTATTTAGTTCAGCTGTTAGCTTTTAGTGATATATATGTCATAAATCATTTTAGTTTACCAAAAGAATAAAAAATGTGTAATTTGTTATACATTTATTGCGTCGGTCTATAACAGAATATCTTAGACATATTATAGAGTTCCGCATGTAAAAGGCACTATTTCAAAGCCTTCTTGTACTGTTGGTGCCGGTTCGTTACGATCGCGTTCTTATGCTTGATTGCTATATCCAAAGTTGTACACAATTCTTTTTCTATGTCTATCGAGTCTGATAGATAAAAAATACATAGAAATTTTTACTACTAGAATAGTACTATTAAAACAACAATATGCAGTATGGATTATTTTATTGAGATAGAAGTTGGAACAGTGATGATATAGAACGGTGTGGTACGTAAGAATATGTAGTGACTAGAGTAAAAAAAGGTAGTTTCTGTAACATCTGGAAAGGATGAACGAAGGTAGATTAATGAAACAAACCCATAGAGCAAACATGTGTGATGGAAGGGTCGGCAAAACTTTATGCGAACCAAATTATTTGCATATTAAACAACTAGACAAGTGTGTAGGACTGGCACCCTGAGGCATCCGTATACGCTTAATCAGGTATGTAGATATTTCATTCATCAAAAGTCTTAATTATTTTTGTCTGTTTTCTCCACCGATACCGGCGAGATAATGGACCCAGAAATTTCGGAATTTGTTTTTTCTGTAATGTTTTACGGTTTTCTTTTAAAAATTTGAAATTATGATTATCTTAAATTTTTATAGCGAAAACGTAATGAAATATTCCGTTTATTAAACTAGATCACGGTTCATACCCCAATCGCAAATGTAAATTTGTAATCACAGGTAGTATTTTTCATACGAGTCTATTAGTTTTCAGATTTGTTCCTTTTCTTTTTCTGTAACACTTTCCTCCTCGCCAAATTTCACGATTCTAAGTCAATGAAAAGTACCCTATAGGTTATAATTTAATTGCGAATTCCAAAATATATACAGCAGAAATGGTTGTATTTTGGTAGTATTTTTTGATTACCTTAGTTTAAAACCTTCATTTTTTACAGCTCCAAGGGGCTTTAGACCTAAATATTTGGTCTTCATTTTAAATTGACATCTCGACGCATCTCTGAGAAAAAAGATAGGCGTATAGACGGATGAAAGGATAGAGGATTATAAAGAATTTCTGTAAGAGTTTCTTTTTCTTTTAGAGGTACAGAACCTTAAAAAGTGACAAATTTTTAGTAACCGTAACTGACAAGTTTGTATGAAATGCTTGGTGAATATCAGCGAAGCAATAGAGATATACAAAGATCGTATATAAGTCTTTGCCTACCGTTCTGGAAAATAGGCGTGAGCGTATAATAAAAATGCGTTCATTATTTATGGAAAAATAAATTTATTTATATTTCATATTATATTATAATATCTTGTATTGTACCTACTAGCTGGCCCGGCAGACTATGTTCTGCACTTTTTTGGTTTTTCTTGCCCGTATAACTAATGCCCGGAGCTGCGCCAGCATGGAAATGTGATGAGTTCCTTCATTTTTTGTGTCGATTGAATTCTAACTGATACCCGTATCGCTTTCGATTCGGCAGCCGGTCACATATTAGGTTGTAATCCCGACCCCAGATCCGTTTTCAACCCTAGTTCCGTTTTCAGTTTCGGTTCCGGTCCAGCTCACGATTCAGTTCCGATCAGATTCTATTCTGGTCCCGTTCGCGATTCTCTGCCTCACCCCGCTTTCAATCCCGATTTTGCTACCAATCACAATTCCGACTTAGACGAAGCCGGGAGTAAAGATTATATAAAAGGATGTTTGTATATATGACATCGTTAACCTCCGAAACTATTTGACCGATCATTATGAATATTGGTACGTACATGTATCGGTTGAGCTATAGTCGGTACATCACAGCGCCACCTGGTGGCAAGTTGGGTCAATGGGGATGGCATAAAAACCTCCGTGGAGAAAATACATGTACATACCAATATCCATAATGATCGGTCAAATAATTTCTGAGTTTATCGATTTCATATAAACAAACGTCCTTATATATGTATATAAGATTTCAGTATTTTATAGTTTTACGTCAAAAAATAGAAAAATACCTTTTAGGCTTTTTGCTGTTTAAGATCTATATTGTTGATTGAATGTTACATAACAATATATACATAAATTTTTACTTGAAACTGGGACCTATTTAAAAAGAAATTTTAGAATGAATGCGATAAATAGTTTTTGAATAATAGGACGTATTTATATGTCGTGTCAACATTTCAGCAAATGCATTTATAATTACCCTATCATATAATTTCTAAATGCAGACGTAAGCTTTTACTGTAAAGAATAAGAATTAAATATGGCCTACAGAATGTATTTGCTCTAAATAAAAATAACCCTTAAAATACGAATCTAATAAATGCTCTGTAATTTTCTACCAGTAAAACATCAAACTATAGAAGTATATAGAACTATGAACGAGAAATCAAGACTTACGTTTGCTGAGCACGTAGTTGCCTACGTTATTTTGGACGGGCCAATTCCCTTCGTCTCGACTCGCTCCGTCCCGGTCGAATCGATGCCTGCATTCACAGAGACGTGCACGCGTGCATATACCTACCGGTGTCCGTGTCCGATCTCCATTCCTTGCGATCGCAGAGGTGAGGTACTAGCATATAAATAAAACAACAGCCGGTTATTCCAACATTCATTATTTTTTACTGCTGTACCGGAGTATACTGTTCGGTCGGTGCGTTATGAAAAAGTCACAAAACCGTTACAGTCGTGCTCGGAATTTTTTCACGTAACCCAAATAAAGTTCGCGGAGCAACGAAAATGAATAAAGCAAGCGCGCGCCCAGAATATATCGACGGGCCCGATATCGGGCAATATGCGAATAGAGAGGAGGCACCAATTTGTGCGCAGTCATGCTCCCCCGAACCATTCACAAAGTATAGAGATGTTCCGCGATGAAATTGACCTACAAGTGTGCGCCCCGGAGTTTGATTAAATTTTGTTTACTGATACGAATGTTGGCGCGGTGGATTGTGACGACGAGTGCTTCTAATATTGAGGTGGACAGATAGTGCATGTTACTTGTTCACAATACAATTTACCGAAATTTGTCTAGGAAAAGTTGTTTGGAGAATTTGACAACGAACTCATTTTGCCTATTTTCGCCTTATATCCTTACGTAAAGCCATTATTAAATTACATAATGGCCACTATTGACTATGGGATGGTACGATATGGTATGTAATGGTATGACTTAACCACATGTCATTAATTCTGTTTATAAATACATATATTGCCTTATATCGTTTTATATACGATAGGATATTCCATTTGTGACTTGTCACGAACGTAATTTTATATATTTATTAATTTGCGCCCCCTAGGGAGTATTTTGTAAAGTCCAATAAATTTTACAAGATGTTTTCCTTTTCGCAAGTGAAACATAATTATAATTGCAATCAATTAAAAAAAAATACTAAATTCTTCATTAGTAATTTTTTTACAATTAATATAAGGCGAATCACATCAAAATATAAAAAAGCGAATCATAAAACGAAACATTAAAATTGTTGAGTGCACTTTGTTATAATATACCTAAAATCTCTATAATCTTTATATTAACTAGTTACTATTTAAGATACTACTCAGCTTAAATTCATCTTCTCGATTGTACTCTCAAACTATAAACGTAAAAAAAAACATAAACATCTTACAGTTAATAAATCGTAAAATCTAGTCGCATATCATACTATAGAGCAAGCAAAAGCCATCACTTAAGAGCACCAAACGTAAAACAGTCCTCAGCAAACGTGAGTCGACGCAACTTTGCCAAAAATTCAAAGCTTAAAAGTTTGTTGACATTTCGATAAACGAGCTGCAATAAATTTGTTAATTTAATTAGTCTTCGTTTGCTTCATGCAGCAATAGCGTCCGCCGTTCAGTCTCCGCATCTGCAACAATGTAGCCAAAAAAATATGAAATCTCACATACTTTCAGTCTAAATATAAAAATTCCAATTACTCTGAGCGGAATCAGCTGAAAAGTGTCCACAGCGGCCGTCGCGGCGGGGCGGGCATGCGCCGGACGGAATGCCCGGCTCTTTAGTTTTATGTTTGGAGCGCTCGAATACGTTATTCTTATTGCACCCTAATATTTTCATTGTCTGAACGTTCCGTTTCAGAATACTCATTTCGGATTATCTAAATAATGTATTTGACATGTCATTCCTTTAAAATTATTATATACGTACTGTTTTTATGCATTATGGTAAAATGACATTTTAACATAAAACCATAACGTTTTTCTACCTCATTATATTTGAAGACTGTTAAGGTATAGAAATAATCGTTAGCTTAAACGAAAGACCTTTCTAATTTTTATATAAGGTTGCTGTATGTCTTAAATTGTGATATTGCAGTCTTCAGTTTCTTACCTCTAAGAGAAAAAGGAACCCTTTTAAGAAGGACACTTTGTTTTCCGTCTGTCTTTCAAGACCTCTCTTTTTCAGGAGCTTGTAGCGGTATTAAGTTGAAATGAATATCAAATGCTTAAGTTTGCGGTTTTTCGAAGTCAACGTAATCAAAAAATACTGTCAAAATACGACCGTTTATGTCTTACATTTCGAAATTCATAAGTAAATTAAAACTTATAGGAGAAGAAGGGACACACAGGACAAGGAAAGGAACTAATCTGAAAATCGATAATTTGTAGTTATATCAAATAACAAAATATTTTTTATAATTATAAACCTATACTTGCAATTAAAATATGGACCGTGACGTGAACAAATATATATTTTTGTTTAAAGTGAAAAATTTTTTGATAAAAAGCAAAACTAGAAATTCCTGGGACCAGTATCTCGCTAATATCGATATCGAAAAGGGACAAAAATCATCAAGATTCTTGATGGAAGAAATGTCTAAATGTGTAATTAAGTTTGTATGGAACCTCAGGACGCGAATTCTATTCGCACTCTTTTTTTTAAATTAATGATAAAATTGCAAATTCAAAAAATGTAATCTTTAGTTTTTTGACTTGTTCGCATTTCGTCTAGACGGACAGGTGCACATTAATATACAACTCGACTTCAAATTTTGTCTAGAGGACGCTCAGGGGAGACCCCTGTCGACGGCAAGCGAATAACTCGACTCGCTCATGCAAAATGTACGCGGCGAACCACGTTCCTGTATCTTCGTAAAATTTGTATCAGAGGAGATAGTTCCGCAGCGCCCCGTGAATTTATGCGTTTGTATGGCTTCGGCCTCCGAAAAACAGCTCGCGCAAAATGGGTAACATTTTTGTTTGGCATCCTAAAAAACATTTTTCTATACTTTTTTCTTTGAACTCGGAACATATTATATTTAGGTTTTGTACCAGACAATAAAGTGGTAACAAAGTTATTTCTGTTTTAAAGTTAATTTTAACCGACTTCAAAAAAAGGACAACGTTCTCAATTCGATTGTATTTTTTTTATATTTGTTATCTCACAACTCCATCGTTTATTAACCTATTTAAAAAAAAAAATATTTTAAAGGATTACCTTGTGATTGGTCTAATTTTATTTTAAATACCATTTCTGGTGAGGAAATTCATGAAGAATTAAAGAAAGGCATCCTTTAGTATTATATCCATTTCATACTACAGATTTTATAATGAAGACATGTTTGTCCATAGTCAGTGGGCTAGAGCTTTCAATATTGACAAACGGTCATATGAAGAGAGACCAAAAGTGATTCCTATTTGCTGATATGCTGTGCCGCTATTCTAGTTTTGTAGCAGAACATTAATTGGTCTCGATCAGGTGTGGGTGGTGAATGCCGATTTTCGGAATGATAGTGTTGTTACTTTCTTCCGTATTGCACATTTCTGCTACTGATCTTCTTCCTTTGAAGGTACGTATGCCATCTGAAACAAAAATATATAAATAATAAGGAAAGCATTTTATTCGCATAATTAAATCACATGATTTCATTTAGGAATATGAGTTAGAAACATGTGAAACATAGTCGTGGTATATATAAAATAAATAGCAATAATTAAAGTGCAAAAATGAGGATTTTGTTATTTACCAACTTTATTAAAATCTATGATTATTAATAGTTAGGTTAGGTTAGATATTGGGAGATATTATTATTTGCGAAATGCTTTTTAAAATTGTTTTCTACAATTTTCTGTTTCTATAGATGAATAATTATTTTCTGAATTATTACCATCATTACTTTGCATAAAACAAATTATAGCAATTGAGACCTTAATATATTTTTGACGCCTTCGACGTGTTTTATGCTCACCTTAAAACGTGACCCGTACAAAAACAAAGTACGTTGTCCACGTAACAGTGGCTCTATTACACTCCAGTTTAAAAGCTATAACAATAATATGTGTGCTGGGCAAACACGTCGTCCCTCGTTCTGCCTCTCATTAAGGAAATTAAATTAGCATTCATTTTAAGTGAGCGAGCGCATCTTCCGTTTTATTAACTTTAAATTTCTAGAAATAACAGAACACCTAGATAATATAGGGAACGTTTTAGCTAGGAAACGTTGGGAAAGTATGGTAAAGGTTAACAGAGGTGAGCATAAGGTATGTTACTCTAGAGGCCGAGTATACTGACTCTTATGAATAGACCTAAATACTTTATGTGCATAACATTGTGCCAATAGCATTAACCCTGTAGACAAATATAGAATTTATATATGGAAATATTTTGCCAAATAAATGGCTATTAATTATATAATAATAACAATCGAATAATATTTATTCCAAAAGCAATAAATATTATTCCATTAAATCATCATTAAAATGGTTAAATGCAGAAAATTGTCTTTAATAAATATTTTCTTAAGTAAATTTTTGTCACGTTAATCTGGCCATTTGTCACCTTTGTATAGTATTTACACTATAGTATAGTTGAAGCAGTACAGTAATCAAACTAGTAAATTAAGTTCAATTAAAACCACAACCAGGGTGGATCAGTAATTAAGAGAGTGCGTTTGTTTTGGGTCAGGATATACCGGATTTGATCCTTACCGCAAACAAATTCATCAATGACTTTTAACTTTAAATCAAAACAAATCAATCGCTCCATGCCTTGGCAAGCATTTTAAGGCGTTAGTCCTGGCCTCTGTCATCGTATAGGTGACAATAATTGTTAGCAATCCTCGACTACGAAAGACTGTTAAGTGAAAGACTATGGATAACTTATAGTCCAAACGAGTCCATCTAAAATAAAAAATTGTGAAAGATTAAGCCTAAGCAGTGGGTTGATTTAAAAAAACATGTTACTTATATTCATGCAACTTTACATGAATATAAGTTATATACATCACCAAAATAAGAAAAATACTTCCTATCCAATGATGTTGTTAACAATGTTTGAAAACGAGCTCATTGTAGTATATAAAATAGAAAAAAGGGCTAAAATGCAATTTTCATCCCTATGCTCTTTATGCCTTGGTATCGTAGTGTATAAAATCATTTATATTTTGATATATCTTTCAAAAATCTAATACATAAAGAGGTTTTATTATTAAGTAACTATTTTGCATAATGACAAGAGCGTAAGTTTACTAGCAAAAGCTGCAAAAGCGTTTTGATTTGATACTGTTGAAGGGGGTTCAACAATAAACAACTCGTTACTGAATTCATAGTTATCACATTGATAGTGGTACGAAGGTAAATTCTGAGTTTATTCTAGGCAAATATTTATTTATCAACACATTTAGTCGTTACAAAGCAAAAACAGGCTGTGTAAGTTTTCGTCATTCGAAATTATTATGCTGTTCAAATAGAACTCCCGTAGTTATAATCGAAAGTGCGGATCATAATTTGAATTTAAAAGCACTTCACTGAATACAATATTTCTGAACAGAACCTCGGAATTGAAGATGAAAGTTTCGATAGAATTGCAAATGTGACTAAACAACATTAGGCTTGTAAGGTCGGCTTACATTTTATACAAGCAAAACTCCCTCAAAAGCATTGGTAAGTATTATAATTCAAATATTTTCTGTAATTTTTTCCCTATTTTAAACAAGCAAGGAACACTACCCATAGATAACAAAAAGACACTTGAGTTTAAAGACGTGTTCAAATCAAACAATCAAAATAATTCGGGGTTATAACGTTAACTACAAAGAAAAAAAATTGCGATGTTGAATAACGCAAGTGAAAATTAGGGACAATTGCCTAAACTTTGTTTGTGTAATGAGTAAAGAGCACTTATTCATCTAATTTCTAACTATCAAACAGAGCATAATTTACAAATACACTTTTATATGTATTAGCGGCTCTCGTGTAAAAGAAAAGAGAACAAACACAGAAGTTTATATTAAGTCAATCAAATTTTGACGAGAAAAAGAGTTCTGAGCTTCCAAAATAATATTTTATTATTATTTAAGATTTAATATCATTAAAAGAATTTTAAAAATATCAGTAACAGCGCCATTGGCAAGGCATAAATATATATTTTTTTTTATAATCAGCAATAAATTATCAAATGTAAGCACTCTCCGTATTCATTAAGGATTCACATATCATTCTATGGAAACATATATATCTGTTCATGTTTAAATTGGAATAACTTGTTTCACCTAGTGTGTATTTACTGCATCCACACCACACTCCAATAAAATGCTTTAATATTTCAAAAACGATTTCAGATATTTTTTTGACATGATAACGTCTTATAAATCGATTCACGCCGGCTGCAAGCACGAAAAAGCATGACTCATTGTCGTGTTTCGCCTGAGCCGAGCGTGCGAGTGAGAGCGCGGAACGAATGATAGAGAGACGTCCTATGCGTCGGCTTGTGATGCATCTATCTCTCTTCCACTCTATCGGTCGATGGAGTAGAAGAGAGATACAAAATAATTATCATGATTATACATTTATCATTACTAGATGATACAAAATAATGATAATTCAGTGATAATAATCCAATTCAATTCATGAAAGTGTACAGTTTTTCATCAATGTTTTCTTATCATGTTATCACATAAAATTATCGTCCGTAAACTGACTTTACACACAACCAATTTTTTTCTGTCTTGTCATTCAACTATAGATCTATAAATTGAAATACATCATATAAACAATATCTGTTGAGATTTAACTACACAGAGTAATTTTAAAGCTCATGGTTTATTAAAGAATGCCTGTGTAAAAATAGAAAAACCATCGAACATGATGTTTTGTGCGTGTTTTGCAGTTAATAAACATTTGAACGATTTGTACATTACCGATTCAAGAGCTGTATTGAACAATATCGTATGTATAGGTAAATTTCATTTTTGATTAATATAGAAGATTGCAATTTTTGAACAAAAAATAAATTATTAGGTAAGGTAAATTTTAAAATATTTTAATTTTAGTTCTGTAATTTATGTTATTATATTATGTAAGTTTTAAACATTTATAGTTCTAATACACGGATGGGTGGTTGGACAGTAACTTATAGGATGAAATATCAAAAAAATATATGTAAATTTTGAAATGACCACTTATATTTTGTTATACATATGAATCCATTCAACACCTGCAAAAATCTCAATACTCACTTATCTGCACTTGTTTGTAAAAAAAAGAAATACTGTTGAAAATATATGATTCTTTTGGTACCCACTTTATTAATCTACAAAAAAAATTACTATGGTAAAAATATAAATATATGTTTAAAAAAAGTTAATAAACGATTCGGAACATCAATTTCTTTTCTACTTCATCAAAAATGGCCTTTCTTATACTGTCCTTTATTCCATAACGAATTCATTATTGTTAAATAAGGGATACATCAACTCTCAAAAAATAACGAAATGGATTCAACTCGCACTTGTCTTGCTTTTATAAAAAAGTATTTCTCAAGATATATAATAAAGTAAGTATATATAATCAACAAACTCTGCGGTGAAGTGGCGACCGCCGCGTTACTGGCCTCGGCGGGCAAACTACTGGCAAATAAAAGCTCCGGCATAATTTACACTGGCAAAGCGCTGAATCCGTCGAAAGCTTGCGGTGGCCGCTGGTAAAGGTATAATGTACGCACCATAAGCGAGCGTTTTTTTATCATAACCCAATTTCTTAAGCTATGAATAGAATAGAAAGCTTGTCCGAACCAGGAAATCTATTGTTGGGGGAGGTGTATTTTTTCTAATTTTCATTTAGGGCGGTTCTTGAAAAAAAATAGATGTGAGTTAATGACAAATATAAGAAACGTCTAATATTGTGACTAAAAGTGTTGAAATCATTGAAAAATTTGTAGTGAATGTGTAATTAAAAATCGAAATGTATCAAACTGGTTTTCTGCCCACGGCTTTTCCCGTGTGGAATTTGTTCCTTTATCTTTCAAAGTGAGCGATTTAACTATCTATTTCAATCTCATTCCCGCTTTAAATTATGATCCCAGTATTCGTTTCGGTTTCGGTTACGCCCTTGATTTTAATTTTGATTCCATACTCATTTCCAACTGCAATCACGTCGTGATCAAAGGGGAGTGTAGATTTTTGACGCTTGCCTGTATGCAGCTTGCAACCCACCTCTTACCTTCGATTCTGCCCCTCCACTATGAATCTCTATCATAAGAATTGAATATTGATTCAAGAGGATTGACAGAGGATTTACTTTTGGTCTTTAAGACCAAAAGAAATATGTAGCTAGTTTGACATAGTATAGTACATTTTCGGAGAAAAAGTTATTACAAAAACATAACGTTTATGCGGCCTTTAAAACAAACAACAATTTAAAAACTTTATGTAACAATAAAGATAAATTGCATAGTAATAAAAAATCCGGAATTTATAAATTAATTTGTGATGAATGTAAATTGTTATATATAGGACAAACCGATACAAAACAGATACAAAACTTTGTATCTGTTTTGTAATTCAAAGAACATATTTCGGCTTTTAAAAATAATAAATCAGACAGATCCCATTTTGCTAAACATTTAATAAAAGCCGGTCATAAGCTCAATAACGATCACAATTTCGATATTCTGCATGTGTGTGAGAAGGGGTTTCGTTTAAATGTTTTGGAATCTTTCAAGATTTTAAAACATAAAGATAACAATAATATGCTCAATGACCAAATTAGCATTTATAAATTGTCCATATTGAACACTTGCCTGTAACTACTTGGATAATGGTTGGTGATGGTTAGTCTTTGACAATTGACAGGCATGTATGTTGGTGGTTGTCTGTGGCTGCTGGTAAGGATGCTTTCGTCACCTTTTGACATTGCATGACAGCATTTCACGTAACGAGGTTGGGTCTGCATTTGCCGGTCGTTTTTAACACTCCTTACGCCCTGGCGGATGTGACTGTCGTCTGCATTTCCTTAAAGATATGCCTGGTTGGCATGAAACGTATGTAGAAATTAACAATATAACGATTAGCAAACTAAGATATATATAAAATTAACACTCGCTTAGGTGTTCGATATCTGTCAATCCTCTCGAATCAATTTTCAATTCTTTGGATAGAGATTCGTAGTAGAGGGGTAGATTCGAGGGTTAGAGGTGAATTGCATGCTGCATGTTAGTGCATGTTGCAAGCAAATGTGTATTATGGATTTCTGCCAATTAACACCTCACACAATAGAATATGTAGGTTTTTGTTTTATTTTGAACGTTTTTATTTATTCGCATTGTGACGCCTATAAGGCTTCAGTGCTAATTATTATTTGCTTTGTAAAATATCTGGCTATATCTTTAAACGAGGATAACATTTTTTTGTCTTGCGATTAAATGTAATAAAGTCAATGCCGCACTTTATCAAACCGTGAAAACTTAATTAAAGTACCATTTAGTACTTACAAAGATGTCCACAAATATAGAAATAATAAGGAATAAGAAAGAGAGACAGACCAAAAAAACACTATAATTATAAAATCATTATTTTTCTTATTGTCCCCTTTCCATTTTTCATACATACCATCAATGTACAGATAGATCGAGTTCTACTATTTTATTATACGTATCTATAGATTTATAAATATAAACTTACTTAATGATAAGTTTATTTTGAGGATTGATGAACATAAAAAAGAATAATGGATGCGTTGTCAACTTATCACATTTGTCATCATTTCGTTTGTTCGTGAATACTATCACATTACAAAACTATTATATGATTGATTTAAAATTGCTCATAAATTAAAGATATATAATGCAAATGTTATAATTGCTCGAAACTTCATATTCGAAATGGAGTCGGTATTAATTGCTTGACCAATTATATTAAACTATCAATGTAATTTTATATACTTTTATGTAATCGACTGACTCAATATTCGAATTATTTATCTGTTGTTCATACATTAGGCTATATACACTTTCTACTGCAAGGCAGTCTTCACTTGCACCACGGCCATATCACACCATAGTTATTAGTCCGGATTGGTGGACGAGTGGCGCGTATAAAGCAACCAACCTTATAGGTAAATGTTCACAAGCCGCCGTCAATTCTTGACTATAATTTTTATGATTGACATTACGCAAGCCAGATTCACTGTTTAACGTGCTTTTCAAAGTAATATACTAGAAATATTTATCAACAATTTTAGTTGGAAGAGTCACCAATCTTAGTTGCAACATAGCATTACTTTCCGACCTGATACTCGTTGTTTGCCTTGAGTTTGCTATCAATCTGAGCTAATAATAGCCAACATCACCTCATTTTAAACTTCATAATAAATATTTAGCAAATAATATTTTAAAATGAAATTACTCAATACCCATGTAATCAATCTTTATATAATGCTTTATATCCAAACAAGTATTATAAATACTTCTTTTGTGATAGATTATTTGAACTTCCAGACGTCATTAAAGAGTTCATCTTCAAAGAGGTTGCTTCGCGTTCGCTCGGTCGCACCGCTCTCGTCTGTGCATCTTGTCCTTAGTATAATAATCGCTACCCGCTCGCTGTTGAAGATAAATTGTTCCTTTATTTTGGTTCCACCAGTCTACAGGTGAATGCAAATTTCACCTTAACTAAACTCCGTTTTGAAAGAGTTATCTTGGCTCTTCCATTTAGCTATATTTGAATTTTTGGCTAAAAGCAGTCTTAAATTAAGTTTGAAGATTAAAAATGTTTACAAAAAGTGTACATTTTATAAGTCTGAGTATTTTAGTCAGCAGGGAAATACTAATTAAGTGTAAACCTAAAAATGTTGATTTTAAAAAAAGAGAAATAAAAATCATTAAATATGCCAATTTCTGTTTTTATCTTCGAGAAACATAAAGAAAAATATACTTTTAACATTAATTGAAAGTAGTATACACCTGTACGTCAATATCACTGTTTGTATATACGTGTATACATTCTCAACTTCATATTATCAGCTTAGATGCTCACTATGTGTTTCTTGTTCTAGCCTTACAAATCCTATAAAGTTTGAAATAACTCTTCGTTGCATTTCAATGACGGAGAACCGAAATATATAGTCCATATCACACATTGTCATGTCATGGCCTCTGCAGTCTTCAACTCTGATTATAGTAGCTTGAAGATACTTTTACTTGAAATTGCTGTGCATACAAAGCGATTTTAAGAAAGAAGTATAAAAAAGTACACGACATATTACGTTGTTTTAAATCGGCGCAGGATTTTAAAAATATAAAATGTCACCAGATTGAATAGTATTTATGTATAGTTAACATTGAAAGAATATGTTTTTTTTCGTATTTCAATAACAATAATATCGATTTTATATGTTTAAATATTTTTTTGGGATTCTTTCCTCTTTTTTCTAATATTATATCAATACAATTAAAAATAATATTATTGGAAACTGTTAATACAGAATTCTAAAATTAATAATAAATATTTTTTAAAAATTAAATTCGTCGCCGAATTGAAATTCTGACATTTTGCATTTAAACCTATCATCACTATATTGTATTAAATAAAGTCCCTATTCACGTCTGTCTGGATGTACTCTGTGCTTAGTTCTTTTAAATTTCGTAAGTAACCGATTTTGTTATGGTTTCCTAAACGTTTATATCCATAACGCTTGCTTATTTTTTTTATGGAAGATTCGACATTTCGGAATCGAGTAGTATTTTTTGAAGTTATAATACTTCTTTTAGCGGGTTCAAAAAATGATTCCTAATTATTTATAAATTATAAATACTATATGAGGAAATAGTGAATTTTCATCGTAGTGGCACAAAACTTATGAAATTCTCGCAAGTTATTTAGTGAATAACTTCAGACCACTCATAACTGATGTGTTAAATGTTCAAGCTTGAAGAGTTGTTTTCAAGTTTCTTATCCCCTATTTCCTGCCCTCCCTCACTTTTCCTCTGGGATACCTCACCCCTCCCGCAACGAATATCAGTGGAGGATGGTCCTAGAATTCTGAAATTGGACTCATTTCAATCGACATTAAAAGAGAATTTTTTTAGAACTTACATTTTTACCGAATACTAAGTCTTATAAGATACGTTAAAATAATATACTAAGAAATTGCATATTTTAAAAAGTCTTCCAAAAAAGTCAGTGATGATATATATCAATCTCCACAGAAGAAGAGAAACTCACAGCGATAATTTTTAATAGCATTTGTTCTCGATTTCATCCGAGTATTTGTACTATTCACCCAAACTAGGAACTGAAATGGTTCTCTCGCTAAAACTCTTTCACCGATAAAAGGCTACACTATCCCTATGAGTCAACTAGGTTATCATAATTTTTCCTGGTTTCATCAAAATCAGAACCGTGACCGATAGTTGAATCTGAAATAAAAGCGGAACAAAAAACAGAATCGTGGGCAAGACCGGGATCGAAATCGGGTGTGTAACTGAAACCAGAATTGATAAAGTGATGGAGAATAATATCAGAAACAGTACAGAAATAGCAATCAAGAGCGCAACTGCGTTTGGAATTGACAGCAAATGCAATTCTTGTAAAAGACGAAGGAATTCATTCTGTGCATATGGAAGACACTGCGTAAGTATTAAACGTAAAGGCTACAAAACTACAACACACTGTGGTAAGAATCTAGTTAGAAAAATAATAAACATACTTTGTGAGTTAATAACGTCGCACTAGAGAGACTGCTGTCTTGTATTTACATCTATACCTGTAAAAATGGGCGAGTTCATTGGTCTCAGACACATGAATTAGCGTACATGTTATAAAATGTCGCAAAAGTCTATGAAAAGGTAAACAAATTGTTTCACACACACAAATAGTTTTCCATGAAATATCACTTTACAAACAAGTAGTCGAACATGTTTCTCACAAAATTTCGTAACAATCAACTATTGATGGATATAGATAGGTTTTCGTAAAGGAAAGACAACCGAAAAAAGTCTCGACATTTAACAGCACGTGCACTTGAAGGAGCCACAAATTAATCGAGGCACGCACTGTGTTTCCTATTTTTTGAGACAATGTCATTGGTTGGTTTTGAAACCACATTGAGCGCCTCGTTAGCACGAAGTGAGAATAGCGCCAGCGTTCTTTTGCTTTCGTCAGAAAACGCGACCGAACGTATTGAATTCTCGCGATTCACTAAATTCAAACCCATTTTAATTTTTCAGATCAGATTAGTTCTATGGAACCGCTTTATTTTACTGCGATTCTATCTATGTATCGATACAAACAATATATTGTGCCTACAGTTCCCTTTTTTCCTTTAGTATTTTCTGTACAATCTGGTCTCATTTTATATAAAAATTAAAACAGTATCATTGTGTTTTAGTTTTAATACTAATAGAAATAAAAATACGAAATAAAACGGATTTTAATGATAACGTGGCTCACTGTGAAACAGCCTATAGTGAATATCGTAGAGGTTAGAAAAGGAGCGGGCAAAGCGACTGGTCGGGTCGACAGGGCCGTATTGAGTGAAAATATTAATTAATTATATTGAATTTATGACGTATTTAATTTGAAATATAATGCGGTATTATATTAATATAAAAATATTTTATTTATCTAATTGAAAAATGTGTAAATGTAATTTCAGATTGTGCTTTGGCTTATCTATTTTAGAAATGATATGTAAAAGATTTAAAATGGCAAATCTGTTTCAAAGTAAAACATTACCTCACTTTTTAAAAATTGAGCAAAATTATATAGAATCGCTTGAAACATTTATAGTAATAATTATCTTGTAGCGGTTAAAATTGTATAACAGATTGTGAAAATAATGTAGCTACATATATGAAATTGAAAACTATATGCATTTGAAAAGTCAATATCATTGAAACCAATAAAACTACTAAATTAAGTTTGTAATTTTGTTATTAATGCATTGCTTTATTATAATTTCTTGGTTAACTATTTGATAATTTCAATCATAACTATTAATTTTATGGTTTATATTCTTAGGTAGTGTAATTGATGTTGATAGCTTTGGTTGTGATGGAGGATATTCTTATCTTTTAATATCAAATGTCTTTCGTTTAATTGAAATAATATAAAACATACATAGTGATTTACACTACTTTAACTTTTCTTTGTCTATGGTCAATTGTCGTTGGTTTATTAATACTCAAGGTCCATTATCAAATAAAACTTTTCTTTCTCAATTTAATCATTATTATAATGAGTTGTATCTCAAATTTTTATTACTTATTCCTGAATATACAACTAGCGAAGTAATTCAATAAAGGTCGATTAACATTATCGGACGATAAAACTTTACAAATGTAACGGGCGATTTAGTTAGCTGTTTTAGTCCTTAAGTTATAACAGCAAATTACCTAATATATACTTTTATTCTATTCATTTTAATTTTTGAATTTAATTATTTGAATGTCAGAATAGATTTGGAAAATAAAATTTGTAATAATTTTTTAATATCATCTTAAGGATGGCACACGAAATTTAATAAATATCTTTTTGACAAGTTCGACCCTGGCTGTAGCTAACCGCTATATTTTAATGATAAACACAGGGACTGTGATTAGTGTTCTTAGTAGTATGACTTCCGGTACGACATTTTCTATATTATTGTTCTATCGGTAGAATTTTTGTATTAGAGATGTGTTACTACTGATGTTGAGAAACTATATAGGTTTTAAATATTAGATTCATTAAAGTAACTTTTTAGCCTAACCTGTGATGCTGAAACACCACATAGCATTTGACTTTATATTCATACCTATTCTGTCTCATATTATAATTAATTGTCTATTGTTTAGTTGTGATGACGTTTACACCGTGTGAATTTATATAAATTTCGTCTCTATAATTAAATAGCCCACGGCAGGAATGACGTTAAAATTTTATTTCATTTTATTTTATGTAGTTTTTAAGAAAATAGCATTTTCGATTGTCACGTTTCAAATTATCCAGTCTTTAGTATTATTATAATTTTGATATACAATAAGAATGAAATTATAAAGTGAATTTGTACAAAATTATTTTCCGAAAATCAAAACAAGAACGGGTGTTGTGGAAATTTCTTACGTTCAAAGTTTTTAAGCAACGATAACAAACAAATTACTTTTCTAAAAGTAACGTATTTTTACAATAAAATAGTGTGAATGTTTTCGTTATAAGGGACAGAAAATTCTCGATGCAAATTTAACGTTGTTTACTTTGTATGGGGCACTAAATGCAAAGGGTATCAACTTCTGCAAAATAAATGTTCAAGGACAAACAATGAGTCAATAAAGTACAGTCCTGTTTTATTTTTTATTGATCCCGAGTGCAGTATAAGTAAACGTTGTAAGAAACATGCATAAAAACTATCTGAAGAAAAAATTCACAAGAAGATACAGAAAAAAAACTAGTCTGCCATCTTCGTAGAACTTACGGCAAATTATGATTTTAAATTTGAACATCATATTAGATACGCTGTGCAAGTAAAACAATAATTATTTAAATACCTTACATTTTTTGTTTAATACTTAAATATCTAATTAATAACAAAGTGATTTCAAAAGTATACTTTTGTTAAATTGTTTCATCTATAGAAAAATGAACAAAATTGTTAAGATTTCATGTAGCCCAGTTTACCCTGTGAGATCACAGTGCTAGACAGAGTTGGGATGCATTGTTAAGAATAATCATTATCGTCAACACGCGTTGTCAAGCCGATGACTATTCTAAGATATGTTGTACAAAATCCACAATTTCTATCCAACCACAGTAGTTCTGCGTAGGTAATAAATTATATTCTGTGAAGCCGAGTTAGAAATAAAACTATAATCGTGTCAGTAACAACATACGTAAGCAATTTATACTTTCAGACACATATAAAGGTATGTATTCAAATCGATTCCATTTCGCCGAATGTATTTACTCGAGCGAAGCGAGGCCTTTTTATATCGCCTGCCGGAGGAGGCACGATTTTAAAACAAAGTCCAAATGTATCCACTTCGGGACACAAGCGGCAAGGATAACGAACAAAAGCTCAAGCGCCGCGTAGTCTGTCGCATTATGTAAATGCGTCTTAATCTCGACCGAGCCGAGTCAATCCGGGCGCTCGTACCGCTAATAGGCCGGCGCTGGGCCGTATGCGCGTCACGAGCCAGACGAATATCGGCTGCCCGATTAGAAATCGCCCGGAATCCGAAACTATGGGAACGCGACCCCGCCGGGATGGAGCTCGAGTAATGCATTCGATGTACGTACGTCTCTTATGTGGTACATAAATAATGATATACGTTTCGTATACGACGTCCGACACTGCCTACGGATCCGATATGGTAATTCCGTGTCTAATAAGCGACTACATTATCGAACTAGACATGGATCATTACTTACGTTTTCTCTCGAAACGTGATAGAAACAAATCGGTCAAGTTGATGGACAAGGGCCTTTTTATTGAGATAACATTTTACGATAATGTTCATTGAAATACATTCTGTATTTAAATCAGTGCATTTTCGATAAATCAATTCCAGTGCGAAATTTTTTTTATACGCTTGAAGACGATTCTGTATTGGAATACAGAATCGTCTTCAAGCGTATAAAAAAAATTTTGACTGATCGATCAACCGGAAGATCAAGTAACTATGGCTATTTAATAGTATGAGATTTATTTCGACCACGAGCAGTAGTCAAAGTAATCAATTCTAACATACAAAAAAAAACTTCATTGTTACTGTCGTCTTTCACGTTACATTTACAGAGTAGGTATTGTTTTGTGCATCTGATGCAAGATGTTTTGACATCAAGAAAATTTTATGGTTCGTTGTAAACATTTTTTCAAAATATTTTCCATGCTATTTCCGAAATTAAAAGAATAATGAAACTGTATAACTAAATAATGAACACTATATTAATTCCTTTGCTAAGTTACGTATAAAGATTATGTGACGTTGTTTGTCGTCATTGTTTTAAATTTTAACAAAATTGTCACATATCCAAAATTATACCTTCCAATAACTGAAAAACGCTAAACTTTAAAATTAACAGTTCTCACATCTCGAACAATCAAGGCGGTCCAAAGAGGTGTTTATTTACTGTACAACATTTCCTTTTGTGCAGCTCCGTTCTTAGAGTTATTACTATGCTAATTTGCTTGTTCTTATAATATTCCCGACTGAAAAGGGTTGGCCGAATAATCGGGCCGTTCCTCCGCCTTATTTGCATTCATTATTGTGTTGTTTGCGAGCGAACGTACTTACTACAGTTTTCTTAATAAAAATCAACGGCGTATAAAATTATTTGGATAAAATTGTAGTTAAAAGAAATAATATATATGTGTGAAACTATACAAAACTAGTAAGTTGGAACGGTTTTTTGGTTTTAGCTTTATTTTTAATTTCAATATGACTGTCAAAGCCAAATCCACATTTACAAAAAATTACTTGTCGCTCATCAAAATTTTAATCGTGGCTTAAAATGTTTCTATGCGTATGTCTTCCTCACGCCGCGTTTTGCAAATCAAGGGAGAATTTAGTCTATCGTGACGTTACGTATCGTTACCTTATGCATTAATTTAATTTTTTTTTATGAAATCACGATCAAACCTTAAAATTTGAATTGCACGGAAACTGTGAGCTTATTCTTTGGGGGATATTTCCGACAAAATTAGAAGAGTAATAGGACGAGATAATTGGTCCTCGCTTCCGCCGAGCCGCACGCCCGCTTGGCTTTAATGCGTTCAACTTTTATATACTTCCTACCGAATTGACATAATTAGTGACTTGGCTATGTTTCAAGCAATCGAGTATATATTTTGAGGGCATTTATTTATTTCGAAATATATGATTTCTATATACCCATTTTAGAGAATTCAACTCAATGTTACACTGCATAACAAGTATATAAGTATTAAAGTTTATCTTTCACCATCGTCATACAAGTAACAAATGTTAAATATGTTGAATTTTATATATATGAATTTTCAACTGTTCTTTTAATATTATAGAATTAAAAAAAAATATTTTATATAGTCTCTTTGATAAAATTTGTTCCTTTCATAGTGTATTGAATGCAAGGTAGTATTAGTAAGCTATTTTTTAATGATAGTAGATAAGGCTATTTTAAGATTTTCCATTTATTTTCAATATATTTAGGTGTGTGTAAAAAATATTCTCAACAAAATATTTTAAAATAGCAGTAACAGTTACAGTAACGCAGTAAAAAACATATTCTGTACGTCAACGAATCGTTCAACATTACATAATTCTTACTTATTATTGAACAGCTGGCTTCCACAAGATTGCGTGATCGGGCTGCTACAAGGTCATAAGAATTTATTATGCGTTTGATCGTTGTGGCGCTTGACAGGTCCCCGTAGTGCCGCGTCTGAGACCTGTATAAAGTAGATGAATGTATCTAGTAATTCTATACTTATTGGTAATATGTGCAGGCAATTTTTCACTAATCTTTTTGTTGATTTGCCACTCACACTCAAAAATACATGATAAACAATTTAAGGAATCATTTGCTGTCAGTAGTGGGTGATTTCGATTTGCTTTCGATTTCTACAAAATCTGGAAACAATTTTAAATACTATATGTATCGTTATATAAATTAGCTTCAATAACACTACAAAGTCTAAAATTGAACGATAATAAAAAAATTATACCCGGGTCTTATCTTAGTTTTAAAAATAGCCCTATGAATTCATCTCTATCCATATTATTATATCTTGGAAAGAACCGTACTAGTTCAAATACCGCGTGCATCGCATCTAAAACGCATCGGCCATTTTCCTAACGCTCTCGGGTATAAAGGCAATTGCATAAATATCGCCGTCTCTCTCTAACGCATATGAAATGCATTTATCAAATCCATCTATAGGAATTAGGACGCCGCGCATGCGCGCGCCCTCAATGTCAAATCAATCCCAGTAGGCACGCCGAGAAAGGCTCCGTGACGAATTTTTTTATCTATAAGATTCAAATAGACCAACACGTTTTTTTGCATCTACAAACAATATTTCTGAATTTAAATATTCATGAATTCGGAAATTATACTCTCTGGTTAAATATTAACTAAAAATATTCAATTCATACTTTTATCCCCAAATGTTTATGTGGGCACATGTACGTTCATTTGTCATTTAGTCTGCAGCATCGTTATTTTATAAATCGTAATTATTTATTATAACGTTTTTCATCGTTATCTATTTGTACGTTTATGTAATTAACCGTAATAAAATAAATAAATCCCTATATTAATTAAATGCATTATTGAAAATATTTCAAAATTATATAGTGAGATGTTATTATAAACTAATTAGGTTTATTTAATTTATTCGCTCTTTATTTTGGTATTGTTAGCATAAAGGCAGATGTAGTTGATTTAATATTATCTGTTGTTAGCTCAATGTAAGGTTATTCTTTGATTCTATGGTAGCAGTGTTCAATTTGTAACACTTTTGTACATAATAACTAGCTTTGGCTCGCGAATCCGCTCACATAGATAAACAAATTATACAATATTTTCTATATCGATTAATCTTGCCCTTATAAATAACAATTCGATCCTGATTTCGATTTAAGTTAGGTTTTCACGGTCAATTTCGTTTAAATCTTGTTCAATATTTCAGTCCTGCGCCCATTTATTTTCCAATTGCGCTGTCGTTCTCGATTCCGGTATTTATATCCCATTTTCCATATCTATTCTGTTTTTTTTTTGGAAATTATTCTACAGGAACGCATTAGAGAGAGGTTCGAAATATTACGCCTATAATCCAGAAAATACTCTATTTGGTAAATTTCATCTAAATCCGTGCAGCTGTTCAAACGTAAACAACCAAATATCATTACAAAGTATCACATTTTTGAAATTATAGTAATGACAAAAGACGCAGTACAAAAATCTTATCATTTGTATATATTTACCATAACTTTCTTCTTATTTATTGTTGACGTTATTACTTTCGCTTTCGCTCTACTTCATCTTGTCGCACCACATCTTCCTATCCTCCGTCTCTCTCAATTCTCATCGCCCAGTTTGTCACCACATCCTGTCTAAACAAAAAGCAATTAATTGCTTAATTAAGCTTACTTATTAACAATTTTCAAAAGTTCTAGTTATACATAGGAAGCCATATAGATAAAAATATTTAAAAAAGTAATCTATATATAATCTGACAATGAATTCCATTATTGTTTTAAATTTCATTAATATTGGGTAAGTTATTTTCGACTTATAAGTAGACATACAAACAAATAGAAAAATAAACAGACAGTAGCTTATAAATTACAAAATCGTTTGCTCTATTAGTATGCTAAAATTAAATGAAATTAGTTTAATTATTGTTGAGTGGTAAAAAAATATACGAACGACGAGAATACAAACAAACAAAAAGCAGCCTATGTATGTTCCCAGATGAAACCCTTTCCGTGCCAAATTTCATTAAAATCTGTATAGCACTTTAGGTGCGAAATCGTGACAGACAGACAAAGATGCTTTCGGGTTTATAATGTCAGTATGTGTATATATAGCAAAGATTATAAATTATTTGTCTGCCTATGTTATTTACGATATTATTAATCCGAAAAACATTTTTTGGTATTGGCTTAAAATTTACACAGATCATGAGTCATGCCAGAGTCGACTATATATAGATGCCTACAAACGAATAGGTACATATGGTTTATCAGACTTCAACCTCACCAAAAGTAAAACGATTTGATTAGCCTAAAACCGAAATTATTATCGCTTTGTGTTGACTTTAGACTTAATTTTAGTTTATGAAATTTTTATTAAATCAAGTTTTTAAAATTTCTGTACGATTGATAAAAGATAATCCTTTTTTAATATTAAATGTGAGAAATGAGAAAAATAAAAATTGTTTATTTTAACTCCATATTATTAGAAATACTTACTTCTGGAAAGGTATTCCCTGTTTAGACGCATATCTTTTAAAAACGCCTAAACGCGGAAAATCATTCATTTGGAATGTTAGGACATATCGTCCCCTTACATCAGTATAACGTTATGTGGATTATACAAATATAACTAAACTCTTTAAAATGAAACTCAAACATTTTTATGCGTTGCGTAGAACTCAAGTAATATATTATTTATCGAATAGAACAGGACAACAGAGTAGTACAGTAGGCAATTTTAAATCAAACAAATGTAACTTTCATTTATAACTTAAATTTAAACATTTAAATGATACTGAACTAAACACGCATATGGCATAGACAATTGAATTAAAAATTGTACGTGTTTATAAGCTAAATATCATAATGTTGATTTTACTTAGTTACAGATAAACTTCTACTGTTTGACGCCATACCCCCAACACCAAGGCCGGCCGCGTTACTTTTACGTAGGGCCACGAGCACATGTTATCGATCGTCATGGGGATGACTTTGATATGGAATGTGCACCGTAATCGGAGCCCGAAATGGCGCCAATTGCAGGGCCGGAAATCGGGTCAAGGCTGAGATCCGAATTCGAAATTGATATTGATTCTGTCGTCATAAGATTTAAACCTCGCATTTTTGCCTAAGCTTTCTATAATTTTAGTTTCATGCTTTCATTTATTATTACAAATCAATTGTAATAATGAATGAAAGCATGAGCAATGAGGTACCAAAATAAATTAAAATTGCTAAACATCTTAACGTCTCTATAAATAATTGTTGATTTATATTTGTATTAGTAAAAACATGTATATATTTTTTTTGATAAATTTAAAACTATATACTTGTTATTAACTAACTAGAAATAATCAAATCCTCTTTTTTTCAATCAAACCAAAAGATATGGCCAATCATATATCGCATAAATACTAATTATCACGTCAGTCTCGTTCGAGGCATAAACATTGTAATGACTATCATTTAGTCTACACTGTATTATGTAAGTGTGTAAGATATTCCGTAAATTATCTATATTATGAATATACCTGCGGCGCAAATAAGTACTACAAAGTTGCATAAGTAAATAAAGATGCATTTATAAACATTGTTTTAATATACATATACGTTTTAATATGCATATGTATTTAAAACGTGTAAATGGTTTTATGTTAAAATAGGTGGGTGTAATAAAAAAAAACAATAATCGAATTTTGTAATTAAAAAAAAAGCGATATTTCTTTTTAATATATCGCAGACGACAATTCATCAAAAGCCGTCATGATTGATATACTCCAAATTATACACGCTAAATATTACCGTTACAAAGGAGTCCTAACTAACCAGCTCTTTAGACGGACATTCGAATTCAAACTACGAAATTATAGCATTGCCGCGGAATCATATATTGTGCTCTAGATGATTGTATCAAGAAATATTTCCAACGAACCGCCGGCAACGGCGAAACTATTTTCTAGTTAAATATTTATCAACGAAAGAGCTGTGGGGAACTCGGGCGCGGGAGCCGCGAACTATACAATATTTTTACGAGAGGCCCGCGACGGCTCATTACTATCTTATTACGGGCGGCCTCCGATGACGCGAAACACATCCAATTTTCTGGCGCGCCATTTATTGATATTGACTCTCGGCAGGCGTCTCCCGAATGCGCCCGGTATCGCTTATTACCATCAGACCTAACGCTAGATAAGCCGCCTTTGGAGACGTGACTCGCGAGGGTCGCAGGGAAAGAAACGCGCCACCGAAACCGACCGACTACCTCCGTAGGACCGCACACGTGTGGTTGATAATGTATCACAAAGTATATCAACACGAAATTATCTTCGGAGTAACGTTCATTAGGTTGTTGCTCTGTGAAGTGACAAACTCCACTTATATAAATTAAAATTTGCCTTTTTATTTTTTGTTTACAAGAAATATCTTCAACGTATAAAACGCTACGCAATTATGCTTAGATGTTGCACATGTAATCCATGTTGTCGTTTTAATAGTAAGATATTTACATAAAACTTTGTAATACATAAGAGTAACTACTTTATATAAAATATTATTTTCTGTACATATGTACACACTACAAAGTACATGTTAGAAATTGTTTTTAAATAGTATTACACTTTGTATGTCAGATTTGCTGAAAGTTTCTTGTTACGTACCAAACCGAGCGAAAGTCTTATCTAACTTAGACGTCAAAGTATTAGCAGCGAGAAGAAAGTGGGTCGTCGGCAAAGGCGGATAAAACTAATTTGTGAGTATAGCCCGAAGCTTCTATCGGGATCGGGAAGTCACCAAACTGCTGAAGTTAAACTGTTTCCGTGAACAGGCAAGTGTATATGTGTAGGCGTACAAATAGACAGTCGAAGATTTTTTAAATATGCACCTAGATGAGTAATAAATAATACAAATAAAAAATATTTTATATTCTTCATATTGTAATTGGATAATGAAAAAAATTAGAAACGTGTTACATATGTCCTAATTCGACTCCATAAACATTCTAATATAATTAGATTACGCTTATCTACTAATCGTTTTATAGACTGTAACGTAGACATTCTAAGCCCATAGAGCAACTATCTCATGATGCGCAAATTATTAGCTCATCTATACATTCATTTAAGGAAAATAATATGTGGTGTCAATTTATAATAACATTAATAAATAAATGAACATTATCTGTTCGGTCATAAGGTGTAGGTATACTCGTCCGTACAAAAATCGAGCACTCCTCGCTACGAAAACATAAGCTATTGAATTTTAAACAAGATAGAATCCGGTCTGTCAAAGCGGAATAAAGCCAATCAGAGATAACTAAAGCGCGGTCCGCGAAAGAGCAGACCATTTGATTAGCATGCCAATGGGCAGGCGCGGGCGCTCGGGCCTAGGGGGGCGAGCGCGGCGCAGAGCGACGAGACGATAATGGCCGACACCTGGCTAGTCCGTGACTGTTTGGCCAATGCGTATCCGAATTTTTTAAAGTGATTTTCGTAATTAGTTCATTGATTAAAGGGCAGTTATATATTAAAAATTAGTTCTTAATATTTTTTTTTGCACGTTATCTTTATAACTGATAATAAATATTAGTTATATAATAAATAGTTTTCAATAAATTTAATATTACTCATTTTTTGTCATTATGTACCTACATAAGTTTTTATTTTAAGATATAATATGTTTTTAAAGTTACAATAGAAATATATAGCGGAAGCTGTCAAGCTAATCTATATTAAGAAATCTGGGAACTAACAATTTTGAATTCGACTAAAACTATTTAGAAACTTTGAGCATTATTTAAGTCGCATATCTACGGAACTGCAAGCTTCACGAAATAAAAACGTTGCGCAGAGTTTTTTCGTAGTAATTTTCCACGCGGCTACGCGCGCTCTTGTATAGTTTTTCTTTTTCCTCTGTTCGAGTAATTATACGATTGTCGGTCCCTGCTTCGTTGTATTGTTATTTATGCGTTTTGAACGTGGTAGGGTAAGAAAATTTATTCAGTAATTATACCTACTATTTGTCTGAACAATTCCTTGAAAAATATTAAACTATGTGTTTGTACAATCTACTGATTTTAGTATTTGATACTGATCTGAGTATTTGATAATACCAGTAATACCATTCAATACAGTTAAAGACATTATTTACCATAGATAAACCATTTATTAGAAACTTGGAAAAAAATTTAAATTTGAACCTTTTAGAGTTTATATCGTCTAATACTTTATTTGATGCTCTCTTGTACAATATGATGAAAGTCACGGCTTTACGAACGAGACCTCATACTTAATATGTTTGCCATTATTTTTCCGAATGAGATTTAAGGAATGCGTATGCATATCAAAAAAATTACTTAAGTATTCTACCATACTTCATATTTCTATGGCTGTTTAGATGCATATATGAGAATCAAAATATTTTTTATTTACCAGCGTTGATAAGGAAAAAATATATATCAATACACTTATCGAGAGTTATGAGTATGGGCTATATCCAAACTTTCATCGGATAACCATATTTCTGGTCTCCGCATAATATACCGATCGAGCGGAGCCGCCGGCCGGCCAAAACGTGTTCTACCCGTTATTTCGTTTCAAAGATTACTTTTATATAGGAGCGTCCCTGCTTTGATATTATACAAATGAACCCAAATCCTAGTATCGTAAAAAATAACAAGCCCTTGTCAAAGATCATTTATTAATTCTTACGGCAGTATTCATTGTCTGTGTCTGAAAAGCGTATATTGGTGAAAGTTTCTACTTAGTTAAGATCATTATCATCATTGAATTTTATTTGGTATCATGCAATTTTCCAACTTCCTTTAAAAGCATTGTTAGGAGCTTAAAACCCATAAAATATTATCGTAGAAAAATTGAATTTTTATTAAATAGAATATATTTCCATTACGAATTTTCATTCATTTTCCATTTATACAAGACTTGTATAACCTGCTTACGAAAAGTTTAAAATATTAAATAAAAAAAATTCATATATATTGATAAAGTGTCTTATTAATATCTAATGAAAATTTTATCATTTCTTATGAAAATGCAAACTGCCAGACATGATATCTAAAAGTAATTTAAGAAAAAAATGAATAAAAAACCATCAAAAATTCCTTATTATCTCTTTCTTGGCAAAACAAAGTTTCACACGAATTTTATATGGCGTTATATATTATGATGTCACAGGTACTTCATGCTCTTTCTGTCTAATTAGTAATTTAAAACAGTCATTATATGATTATTTTTAAATAATTTCTCTACATTCTTAAAATAAAAAGAAGCTTCTAACACAATAATTTTAAAAATGGTGAAATATCCTATATCATATTTTAAGAAAATGGAATCTTCTATTAATTTCTGTGGGTTTGTTTACATTACAAATTCAAAAATAATAGCCATCATTTATAATTCAAATAGAATATAAAAAACTCAAAGTTAAAGAGCACAATATTCCGTACATATACATAATGCAAAAGATTTTTTGTAAATCTTACCAAGCATTAAAAATAATACAGCAACTATCAAAGAAAAAACTTAATTATTTATAGTGAAATTTATTTCTAAGGAGACGTATCAAAACCTCATGTATTATAAATATTTATTGTACAAAATATTAGTGAATATCCTGTCACTTTGCTGGTTCTGATATAATACATCTTTTTACTCTTAGTCTGTATACCTATTTCTTTGTCGATGCCGGTCTCGATTCCGGCCAAACAGCGACCTTATTCCCGTTTGCAAGTATTCACGCCGTAACGTGTGAATACTTGCAAGTCAAAGTTATATAAGAAGTTCCAATTGATTTGTGGAGTCCCAAAGGCGGTTTATTATTGTACACCGATTTATTGTGTATTATTTCATCGGATATCGGCTAGTCTTTGACGTTCGTTGATCTCGGAATTAACTTAGGTAAGTCGTCGTTTTGGCTACAGAGTCCATCGGTTGGCTACGTGACCTTAGCTTCTAGTCATTCCGGCGGACGTGCGCCGATGAGTTCGAATGGCTTTTACTCGACCAACTTTTTCATCGATATGGTACACGTTTACCTTTGGAAAACTTAATCTGTTTAATGCAACGATGCTACGTGGGTTTTCGCCTGGGTGGTCCGAGCCACTTCGGTACAGATTAAAAAGAAAGGCTGTTTCGTTATATAGAAAGATTCCGTGTACAGCTATGAGGTTAAAACTGTCTATATGTATAACAAGAATACGATGTTTCTTAGTTACATAACAGGTACTATTTCTATATCGAATGGCAAAATATGTATATGGAAATAATAAGCCTACACTAATTTGCATGAAAATGTTTTTTTTTTATGTGAATATTAGGATATATATAATTTAAGAATTGCTTAAAAATTACTCTTATGTGGAGGCAAGTCAGGTCAGAAATAATTTACAACCGTATAGGTGGTTAGGTTATATAATATTCTAGATAATTATGAAATAAGGCTTCGGGATGTGCTTTTCGAAGATTGTTACGGCAGATTGTTACTTTTTATACTTATCTAAATCCTTCATATGGAAGCTATAAATGACACGACCCAGAATATTTAATGTCTACAAAATATTAATGAAAAAAAAAATAATAGCGTAAGAGGTAGGTTGCATGCTGCAAGTTACTACATGTTGTACGTAAACGACGTGTTTTTATATACCAACTGTACTTCTTGAAACGCAAAGTAAAAAAGGTATTTAAGTTTTTTGTTTAACTTGGACAAATGATGTAGGTTCTGCTTACCCTTCTCAAAAAAAAACACCCAATAAGCTTCCCACAAGTTCTATAATAAATATAATGTGAGTATATGAACGAAAAAAAGCATAATAATTAGCTTAACTACCCAAGCCCATGAAAATAAAATCCATAAATACAAGATGCGAATTTTATAAATATTTATATTCTCTCCCTAGTATTATAGCCGATTGTATCTAAATTTATAAAATCTGTCGATATTCCTTCCTTAATACATACAGCTATGTATAAAGTTATTTATATGGACGCGCGCACTTCTCGCTGTTTTGAACATAGGCTGTCCTTTATAACATGCGTCATAAATCAAACGCGGGAAGGGTGAAGCAGGTATGCTATATAGTCGGTTGAAGGCGACACACGTCGATACTGGGGGGATGTGGGCTCGTGTTTTATTTTATTGAAGCTTGAGAGGCTGTGTTTCGAAAGGAAGATAAACATTGCCACCCTTTGCGACGTCAGCTTTTAGACATTTGGCACGATGACCGAGAAACGGAAAACCCATACATTGTTTATATCTCGAAATAAAAATGCATCCGCGGAAGTCATACGTATTCCTTTATTATAACCCCGATTCTCACGACGACTAATCTACTTTCTAATAGCGAATGATTCTATATATATATATGCATACATACATATATGTATGTATGTATGCGGCAAATAGACTTTGTATATATATATACAAAGTCTATTTGCCGCGCATATATGCCTTAGGAGAAATATTCAAAATGTTTCGCATGTCTGGTCTAAATGCGGCTTCAGTAACTTTCTTTTCTTTTCGTAAGCACACGTTACACGCAAAATACGTACAAAGGCTATGTACTTATTTTTGAGCATGAAAGGGCTGAAAGGTGATTTTGAGGGTATATATAGAAATGATATAATATGTCATATGTTAAAATAACGAATGACCGATAATATCTGACAAAAATAGTGATTCGCATTTGCAAGTATCTTATGTGGGACGTGGTTAGGCACATACATTTTTTATTATTTTTGTGAAATGTTTTTACACCAATTTCGATTTTACCGCATGCGACATACTATTAAGTGACTATAAAGAAGAAGTAAATACTGGAGGTGACTCCGTACTTAGTTGCATGGAGATCACACTCATTTGGGATTGATATAATAAATGTCTTAAATCGTTAATTATATTTACAGTAATAAAAACGATATTGATGTGCAGGTAAGTCCCGCGTATGTTATATGCAATATGGGAATTACGAAACTAAAGAGAATGTTTAATAATCAATTCGTGACAAAATACTTATGTACCTACTCCATTCTTATCTTGTAAATCAGTAAATAGTATTTATTATAAGTAAATTTTTGTTTTAAGACTTGTGATAAATGTTTTAAATATAATCTACGCGTAACTCGTATTAACTGCTCTAAGTTAAATGCTCACCCGATTTAAATAAAAAAAAACACAGCGGCGAATCGGTATCAGCCGTCATTTGGTTATAAATTGTTTTTGGTGCGATGCGGCTCTCTCGTGTTTTCGCCAAAAAACTTGCCACAGCCGTAGTTACAGCAAACTTTAAGCGAATATATATTACAAGAGCTGCAATATTCCGCGATCCCATCTCTCCAGACGATGCCATGCTCACATTTTTTGCTGAAATAGTTTCACGGACAAAAATGTACTTTATTTATTTAAGCAAAGAGACGATATTTCTAAACTTTAAAAGCTACAGTGAAACATAAAATTGAAAGAAAAATTGAACCATACATTCAGTATTAATAAAGTGCATTTTGCCTAATACAACATAGTTGCTGCTCCTGACACTTGATACATTTGCTTCGAGCATAGCTGTTGCAAGATCAGTTTATCGAAAAGTTTCCTTTGCGTATCATTTACTTCGAATATAAGAATTTTTTTGACCGGTTGTTTACCACATATTTTCGTAATCTGTTTTAATCTGAAATGCGAATAAGAATTAAGGTTACAATTTGGATTCAGAGTAGAAACCTTTTTCGTTTTACCATTAACAAAGTACAATCATAAACGTTTCGGTTATGGAAACACTTATAATGTTTTTTTCGCTAATATCTGTGCCGTAGACATTAATTAAATGCCGTAATACGTACTGTATATTAAATAATTCACTATTTTTTTCATTAAAACGATTGTGGTCATTATTTCATAAACGAATATCAATACTATCCTCACACATATATATGTCATGGTTAGAAATATGTAGTATAATCAATCGATATTAATGCTAAATATAATATCACATGAAAAAAGTCGGCTTAATTTTAGTATTGTAAATTACTATGGTAAAAGCTTTCAATTGGTATTAGTATCATCCTACATAAAGGCAATATTTAGGTATTTTATATACTTTATTCACAAATATAAATAAATATCATCAAAACACATTCTGCGATCCTCATGTAATAGGCACCTAAGAATAAAAATAATCAAACTTATTATATAATTGATTACATATAATTTTGTTTTTAATATATAATCACATAATAATAGAAATATGAAAGAAAATTTCTTTGGATTTTTTTTCTTGAATTATATTCAAATTTAAAGAGAGGGTTGCATTCAATATATAGACATAGAAATATAACCTAGATTTCATGACTTTTATGGTACAACTGTAAACATCTCTTATTTTATTTTGTTGTTTATGTTATTATAATATATATCATATCCTTCGTGATCATGAATTACTTATTTCAGGCTGTTCGATTATCTAAAATTTGGAGATAAGTTGAAAATTAATGCGAAAACAAATTAAATATATATATTTAAAAACAATCCTTTTCAAATAATTTTACAATATATGAAAAAAAACTGTAGGTCATAAAATGCTCTTCATCGTGATATTAAAAAATATGGGATCATTTTACTACGAATAAATAAATTATTTTTATACTTTTTGGAATATCATGCCGACAGAAATGTGATTACTGTGAAAGACGACATTGACGTATAAACAAACTAACGAACACCAATACAGACTCAGTCTTAATATTTTAAACACGAAACCCGAAAAAAATAATCACCGCCAAGAGAAAGGTAAAATGTCGAAAGATATCCTAATTTACATGCCAAACAAAATACAAACACATTTTTTACCTATTTGACACTTCTGGGCTAAAATATCAAAAAGATTGTTGTAATGTTTAAAGGTATTTTCTATAAACAAAATGGAATATAACATAATACCATGTAAATACGTTTATATGGTATTATACTCGTATCACATATTGACGTTTATGAAAAACCATCAAGATTTTGTTTCTTCCGAGTTTTATAACTTTTATCGCTGTCTTGAATCCTCTTATACTTTTAGGTATTTATTTTATGAAATCATAGACAAAAACCTTGATTAAAAACATTTTTGTGTAAATACAATTTTATTTAGTTAAAAGGTCGTAGAAAATATTTTAAAGAGTAATTTTATTGTGTACATAAAAATAAGGTACACATAGAGATATAAAATCGAGGGGGCATTATGTTGATTTATGATCATAATGAAATCATCCGTTTTTTAAATATTTTACGGATTGTAAATATCGTATTCTTATATTTGAAATATGTAAAATATTATCGTATCGTATTAGAATTATTTTTAATAAATCACCTAAAGTTTCTATTAAACGAATATTACAATATGTATGTTCATCCCCCATAATATTCAAAATTTATTTCGGAAAGATATTCTAGTTGAAGTAAAAGAGGGACTACGTATAGGTACCTACACATGACGTAGATTTAGGTGGGTGTTTTGGCTCCTATGTACCTATCCCTCCGTAATATCAGAGTGAAATCCCTCGAGACAAATAAGACAGTCGTACCTCCGAAATCGGGGATCTAGGAGAGACTATAGCGGTGTACGCTACAAAATATCCCTGCCTCGATTCAATATTGGAGTGCTGCCGAATCATTTGGGAGTTCGGCTGTCCAGGCATTACCCCCTTAAGGAGGCTCTAAGGATTTTCCCATGTCTAAAACATCACAACCCATATCACGTAGATCCTTACAGATGCAATAGCCTTTCTTTCGGCCCATTTGTTGGCCCAAGAGGCGTATTAGGCTGTGTCTACACAGCTCGAGGAATGTACAAACATAATCAAGGGAGGGAGTTCTAGCCAAACAATATTTTTTCGCCGGAAAGTATTATGTGTGCGTAGAAAAATTTCCACTATGTTGTTTGTCTGTTTTGATATCTATAAGAAGTAGATAGTATATATAAGGTATGTGTATACGATGTTGTTCAATCAGTGCTCTAAAAGTTTACAAATTGCGAATTAATTTTACGATATATTAATAATATTTACATAATCGAAATAACATATGTCCGGATTATTATATTGCGTACTTATCGACAAACCTTTAATTTTATGAATAAATAAGAGTCCATATTTAAACTAGCTACCCATTTAGATTTCTATGCTATATATGTATATATACATATTTGAACATATATTATATACTTTCTATAAATCAGACAAATAAAACTTCCCCTCTATTTATTAGGTAGGCACATCTCTTCGACAAATTTTATTCGGTCGTGTTTCCTACAATCTCGCTATACTCCATTTTGTGCGCCGTGACATTTAGAAATGAAAAGCCGGAAGCGCCGGCAAAGAACGTTACCGGTGTAGGCGAAATTAATGTCAGGGTTTTGCGTATCTATGCTTAGCTAGATATTGAATTGTATGATTCACGTTTTAGAAATTCTGTTGTAACATTTTATATGTTAATTTACCTTCTGACCTCTCTTCACGTATTCAGTGTTAAGTTTGTATACGCGTATTAGTAATGAATTTTAGATAAATAAATAAATATACCTGAATAATAATACGTTACTTACGCCTCGTATTTTACTTTACTTTTACAAAATTTACGTCTCGTACTGAAATCGCCTCAAGTATAGAGATGTTTACATTGCAATAAATTTATTGAACATGTAGGTAATACCGTATATGTTAATTACCTTTACCGTAAATAAAATTGTGTTTGACTTAAGGAATGGTAGACAAATCCTATACAAAAGGTAGATGATAATTTTTTAATTACTATATTTGAAACTTTTTTAATTAAAAAGAGTGTAGTGAATATATATATATATATATATATATATATATATATATATATACTACACTCTTTTATATGTATATATGTGAAAAAAATTATGATTCTAGTTTTTGTTATCACATTTACTCGGCTTTTATATTTCTTCTAGTATTTACAATGTTAGTTCAACGACTCACATAAACTCGAGGTCCAGAAAATTTACTTTCGTTCCGAATATAATTTTCATTATATGGAAATTTGGAATAAAGATACTAAAATTGCATGTACATTTTATTCAAATTTATGTAGAAACTTATACATTAACGTTGATGTATTCTTTTTTTATCTAATCACGGAGCGTATCTATTTAATACGATGTTAAAAATAAACCAACAAAGGAAATAATATACACATTATGTATTATATATTTTCTAAAAAGTATTTGAAAAACTATTTATACCTTTTTGAAGTGTTTGATTTTTCAAATTCGATATTTGATATATTTAAAACTACAAAATAATATATGAGCTATAATTAAATAATTCAAACAAATCGAAATTTCAAATTAAATGAGTTATTCAACTGCAGTTCAATTGATTTTCTATCCCATTTTGAAAATCGCTGAAAAATAATTGAATATTTAATTTCACTTTTCTATTACTCGTTTTCTTATCATATCTAAGTAAATCTACATTATTTCTATGGATATATATTAATTGTTAATGTGGATACACGAAAAAAAAATATTACGTTAGGTTTTCGGCGCTTTATAGATAAGACACAAACTCCCACAATAATTGTACATCACAATTAGAAGTACGAGCTTCAGACTTCCACTTTTATGACTGTATGTGTCGCGGGCTGCTAAAATCCGTTGTCACTAATACGGTAACAACAGGACCAATACCTTAATGTATTTTCCGACACTTGCGACGACTTGTCTTAAGTTAAAGACCTATTCATCAAAGCCTTCATAGTTACGATGGCTACCTAGAACCAGAAGACAGTGTCTCCTGGTTCTAAGCAAAGTTCTTGACCACGCGGCCACTACCTCTGATAAAAAAAAAATTATGCATTAAATAAATCAATCAATGATTTTTTCATATGCCTCATAGAAAATTAAATAAATAGAGGGTCAGTTATCGACGTTCGTTAAAAGTGAGACAGTATATATATCGACATAGGAAAAAACGGCACGGGTTTTAAGAATTTAAAAATAGTTGTTTTCATTTATATTACCTTTTTCTTATCCATTTTTTATAATTACTTTCAAGGTACAGACAAACCCGGTTCTACTGTTTTAATATATGTACAGATAATGTGAAAGTTATTTGCCAATATTAGGACCTAATGTTCAAATATTGTACTTATTAGTTTGTTTAGACTTACCGGGTCAAAATATGATGAGCGAGGGAATCCACCGAGTACCACCCAAGCGAAAGTCTTTTATTGTAATTAGTATTAACGTGTGATTAGTTCTCGTGCTACTTTTCGCATCTGATTGCACCGTTAATATATGTTCCTTAAATATTATTTGCTATTACTTTTTGCTTTACTGGCTGTTTAATTCTTGTTATCATTATATATATCAATATTTGTATTGTAGAAATATATTTTTGAGTAATTACAATGTCTCTTATTGTTAGTGCAACATAAAATTACATATATTTTTTTTAACTGACCCTTGTATCTGTTCTCTGACTTGTTGTCAGAGATTGTCTAAATTTATTTTCACACATTCTAGTATCTACTGAAGTGATGATATTAATTACTTCTATTCTATTTATTATGCACCCATTTTTCTTCATACTTTTTATTGCTATATATGTTATTTAATATAAAGTTTACAATTTTAGTATAAAAAATACATTGTAATAAAAATTTAAATATAAAACATGGTCTGAATTATTAAAACGGACCTGACAGATCTTGTTTTTCTTCGTTGTAATAACAAATACGATTTCGCAATATGTACATCGATCTATATATACTGATAGTGTCCAAAATCCACGTTCATCGATCTACGTGAACAACAAAGAGTACAAGGTTCACTCAAAGCATAACGGCGTTCATGTAGCTCGTACACACGGAAAGCTCTCACTCATTACAGTACACCTATATAGCCGGAGGGCGCCGGCGGCGCGAGTGCACCGAACATAACGAAAGGCACTCCTTTTGAAAGGAAATCGCTCCGAGTGCACTCGGCGCGCATGCTGGATGCGTGCGAACGACCCTTCTATTGTGGACGGCGATTAGAATGGACTGAGGGCAAACACCGGGAGAAAGCTCTGGAGTATATGTGGTACATACTGATAAATTATGTGCTTAGTAAAATTAAACAATTGTAAACACAACTTCATTTGTGATGTAAAATAAAAAATAATCGTTGATACAGACATTATTTTTAAATAGCGTTTAATAAACAAATATGTTCATGTGATGACTTTGAGATGGTGTTTGCATGTCTCTGTTATATTCCAATTGACTTTATAGTATAGTATTTTTTTTGTCATGTATAGTAAGTATAGTATTCATATTACATTATAATATTTTTTTATTCACACAAGTTCTTAAAAGAAGATTTTTCGAACATTCTTAAAAACCTCCTTCCTTTATTAAATGTTATACCTAACTCAAATAATTTATAAAGGTTTCTGTATGTAAGAAACAAAATTTTTTTAGACTAACCGAATATAGTGGCCTATTTTTTTAAAAGTAGCATGAGTCGTTAATAAAGATTTGTACCTACTGCATATAAACTATCAATATTTTTTTATTATATATACTATTTACTATATATAACAAAATCAACAGCTTGTAATACGAAATACTTATTCTTGAGAAATTGACTCACAATCAGTCCTTAGGAATTTTTTTTTATATAGCTTTTTGATAGGTTCCTTGACATAATTAAGAGGTTCTTACGAATATGAATATGCTTCAAAAAAACTTTGTCGCTCTTAATTATCTTTCTCACTTAGATAACTATACAAATTTAATTCATTTATATTTTAATGCGTAATAAACAACAGAGAAGTTTAAATTCTAATTCATATAAATCATATTATGTTAGAGAGATGAATAGATATAAAGATAACAAACAATACGCATAAACAAAATATAAAGCCTTATTTTAGTCTAACAAATACTTATTTTAGTCGAGAATACAAAAACAATAAGTTTTTAGATAGAAAAAAGCTGAATTTTTAGGACGAATTTACCTAGTAGAAGGTAATAAATTCTCTTACTTATATTCCATAGGAATATTACATTTACAATAATACAACCAAGCATTAGAGTGTTTCTTAATCATCATTTTACAGAAACCGGTTAATAACAACACCAGCGTCGTACAATTTAGACGACTCACTTTCATCTGCAGGAATGTTCGGAATTCTTGTGTAGTGAGGCAACGCTCTTTGTCGAAGCGGCGCCGCAATGAGCCTTACGCTCGGTGCGCGTACACATATCTAAAACTCCTAATAATAAATGAAACAATATGGGAGTACCACGTGAAAAATGACATTTTGTAAAAGCTTTGTTTTGTATTTATTTATTGTCATGATATTTTCAATATCTCTCAATAATATCAACATCAAATCCAAATGGGGTTATTCAAACCTGATTCTTATATAAGTATAGTCGTGACACTAAAATCAATTGAAAATAAAATTTTGTACTATTCTTGAAAATATTAGAATAACAACGTATATTTATCAAAATAGTAGTTTTTATACCGTGGTTTATATAAAGTTTAGTCGTTTACATTGTTCAATATGTAACTGATTGTCATCCTCATTTTAAATTCTTACACACTTTAATTGTAATGGTCGTGGTTTTTGATTGGTCGCTTTGTTGCAAGTTCAAATGCATATTTTATAATTGTAACCTTGGGGTAAAGAATACATGCAGAAACAAAGAATAAGATAAAAGATGTCTACAACAGAAAGGTTAATGATTCAAGTCAAGTGAAAAGAGTTGCAAAATTCATAAATAAATGTTCTGGAGCATGAAAAACAGTGGCTGGACATTACAGTACCATTACAACTGAGTATTTAGATCGTGATGAATGTGAACTTAGAAAAGGATTAAATATTAAAACAATTATGAATACGAAAGCAGAAAAAGCTACCGCACTTGTGAAATGTCCTCAAAAATACAGAAGGGAGGAAGGCAGAGATCTTAGAGTAAACCTATTGCAAAATTCTTCAAAAGCAGGCAAAACCTCGTCATTGTACGCCTTATCAAAAGAAATGGCTCGATGAAGGAGTACATAAATTATTGTTCTATAAGTTTTATCAGCGTCCTTAACTAATTTGAGATAAAAAATATAAGGGTCACATTCCAAACGTACAGACTAAACCTGTAAAAATTATAGAAAATCGATGCCAAATTGTAAGCCAGAGACAAGAGTATTTTCGATACTTCCGTACGCTAGAAAATATGTTACATCCAGAAGAATGGTGAATTATGATCAATGGAAGATATTGGCAAAGTGTGCCGGGCGTGTAGGCCTATTAAGGACAGTGCACGTTCTGGGCTGTCGTCCCTACCGGCGGCAGACAAAGATATGATAGCGACTGTTTAACTAACTACGGGCAGTTGTTTGAAAGATTTGAAAGAGAATACATGTGAACATAGAATACACGAATAATTAGTCACGATCGCTACCTTAAATATTTATTGTACGCTGACCATCAAGTACGCTTGATTCCACCGTTGATTTTCGTATTACTGAATAAATCAAGTGACATGAACGATTAAATTTGAAATTTAATATATGATTTTGTAACGAAATGAATGCATGCAAATCTTATTTAAAGCGAGAGAATTGAATAAATATAATTTTTTTTACATCTGGATCACTATTTTAAAAACAAGTGTCAGAATGCAAAAAGGTATTTCTGCTAATTAAATATGGGAGTTTTAAGGCTGTGGAGTTGAAATTTCTGCTCAATATTTACATGCAGCGCTAAAGATAAATATAGTAATATTAATATGGAAAAACTATCTGATTTGAAAGAAGATATATATACTAGAATAGACAATGGTAGGTATACATACCCATATCGAAAAGATTTGACCACCTGAGGAATCTAAATGCAAGTAAATTGATCAAAGAACCTTAAAGAATGAAAGTATACGATGAAAGGATTGTTTAGTAATTTTTGCAGTACATTTGCTAAGACCAGATTGGAGAAATACTATAGAGAGCCCAATACAAGTGCCTGACGGTTAGATGATAGCTTACCTGGGCCGGTTGGTAAATGATGTCGAAACTGGTGAATGATTCATAAGAATTGTGGTCTCTGCCTATTGTTAGAGACCATAATTTTTATTTAGCTTGAAATTTCCTATTTCCAATCAACAAATAATTCATTTTCTAAAAGGGTAATTTTGGAAAATGGTTATGATTTTATATTATATTAATGGTTATTAACGACTGAGGTTACCAATACATTAGATAAATAGGTCTTATTTTAATAATGTATGCTGGTGTTTTGAACGTTGATAAGTAAAAACATCGATTATGTTACATTTATAACTAGCTTTTGCCCTCGGCTTTATCTATATAGATGAATAATTTTGGGAATATAAAATTCAATTTTCATTAAAACCTATATCGTAAACATGATTTAGATATCATTATTAAGCCTGTTTTTAATCCCATTTCCGTTTTCAATCGTTTTCCTTTTTCATCTCACTCTTACTGTCCTTCTCTCTTAACCACTCACTACATATCTTTCTCTCATTATACCTTGTCCATTCCCTTTCTCTCTCGCTCTCTCGTTGCCCTCCCCTGTCGTTCTCAATCCTTTTTGCTCCTCCCCCTTGCTAAGAAAACCAAACAAATAAACATTTTAATATTTCATGGTAACATATCTATCATGGTAATATAGTATATAAGACGTTACATATTCTAATATATTACTGCTAATACACTAGAACAGGTATGGGTAACCTTTGACATGTTGTGGGCCAAATTTTAATGTGTAAATAGATTCGCAGGCCGCGTTCAAAAATAGTGCATTTTAAAGTAGTGTTCATAATTTTTAGCGATAGATATCAGACATGAAATAATACAACAGTGTTATTATAATATAATTTAATGAAATAACAAAATCAAATAAAAAAAATAGGTACAACATTATGTTTAAATCGTGAAATTTGGAATTATTACAAACTACAAAAGTTTAATTGCGACACCGAAATCAATGAGACACTTGAACTCGAATTCAGGAAACTAATCCATCGATGTTTGGATTAATTCCACTAATGTAAAGACGTAAAGATTTTTCCAAATTATCGTAAGGCAGTCTTGTACGGTGTTTTTATTTATTAACTTTAATCATTGAAAAATACTATTCGCATTTGTAAGTACTGCCAAAGGCACAAATTAATCTACTTGTGAATTTTCTAAGTGGCGGAAAATGGTTTTCTTTGGGGTATTTTTGTAGAAATCGCACAACACCACGTCTTCAAATTTAGATTTTAGGAGTGAGTTTTCTTGAATCTCAAACAACTCAATTTGCAAGTGTATTAGAGCATTTTGTACATTACTCTTTGATAGAGTAGAAAATAAATTGAAACAATCTTCTATGTTTTTGAAAGCGCTAAATCTGTTCAAAAATTGCTCTAACAGTAACTTGAGTTCTTCGGCGTATTGAGCATAAGCAATATTTTCATACGCAGAGAGGTTGGTAAAATCGTAACTGTTACCATACGCATCTAGGTATGCCTCTATAAGCGGATTTTGTTCTGAAACACTTTCAAATGGCTGCACAAATCATTTACTAACTGTCCTTGATTTTGAAGTTTCAAATTGATATCATTCAAATAGCACGTAAGGTCGACCAGAAATGCTAAGTCACATACCTATCCATTTTGGGACAATTAGTTCCGATAGTGGTTTATTTTTTATTTCCATAAAATCTGCTATCAGCGTTTTCCCTTTGCTTAGACATCTGACTTCACAATAATATGTTACGTTGTCATATTCAGCTGATATTTCATGCAAAAACGCCTTAAGCTGACGATGGTTAAGCCCTTGGGATCGAATAAAATTGATGGATTTTTCTACCATATTCATAAAATTCTGGAGTTGAATTGACTTAGAACACAAGTTCTGTTAGTAGATAATGCAATGAAGGACTGTTAAATTATCTTTTTGCACATTTAACTCATTTACTTTTTAATTCAAAGTTTTTGTACCATTAGCCATCATTTCTCTACATTGGACAACAGTTCGTCTTGACCAACTATTTTTTTCAATTTCATTTTTCTTTTCAGGACACAAAATACGGCAAACTTTTAACATACACTCCTTGATAAATTCTCCTTCGGCAAATAGTTTTAATGACTGCCAATTTAGAACTAACTATAAAACTAGGTTTCATAGCATCATCAAGTTGTGTTCTTTGTTTATGAAACCTTTGGTGTTGTTTTTCCAAATTTGCGATAAGATTCTGTACTTTGCCTTTTCTTATTTGTCCTGTCAGTGAGTGCAAATAGGATGCTTAGTTGAGTAATGCCTCTTTACATTGAATTCTTTCATCCCTAAAATGGATTCATTACACAGCAAACAAATAAGTTTACTATTGTGCAAGATAAAAAAGAATTCTTCAGTCCATTTTTGTCGAAACTGCCGACCGTCTGCATCGACTTTTCGTTTCTTTCCACCAGACATCATTTTCATTTACTTTTCTTTCGATAAAATTAATAACAAAATATAATTAATAAGCACTCTAAATGCATATAAATTCACAAAGAAAATTGACGGCACTAGCAGTTCCCTAGGATATTGCTTGTTGAAGTTATCACCTCGGTAGCTCAAATAGAACTAAACTAAAGTTCGGGCCATCCACCCACTTATATAGGCAAAACGAAGGAATGATCTAAAATAGTCTAGTGCAGAATAATTGAGAAGCAATAATCTTTCGTTGCGCCACCAGTGAAGTGGCAAACATCAAAAGCTTTGATGTTTACCCCTTATTGGTTCATGATCGCCGCCACCCGGCTTGCTCGTTCACTTGATTCCGTAAGTTTGATTAAATCGTGAAATATTTTTTTATTGGGTTTTTAAAATGTCTCGCGGGCCGGATGCGGTCCGCGGGCCGGTTGTTACTCACATTTGTCCTAGGATATAAATCGTAACCAAATATACATTAAAATTTGACCTGATACTCTATTTTTATAATGAAAAATATATCATGTGAATCGGACCAGTGGTTCTCGAGTTATAAGCACATAATTGGACAAAAAGACAGAGGGATGTCGCGTTTAATAACACGTTTAGAATAAACCGAATCAGTTTCATAAATTTTCCATATAATTGTAATATTTCAAAATTGCCAAATTTCAATGTAATATTCCAAAATATTGTAATATTTAAATAAATTGTTACGAATTGTGTAGCTCTAAAAAAGCTATCTAACTAAATCATGTTTCCTGTCAGATATATTTCCATGGACTACATGTTTTATTCAAGAACTATCTCCACATAATATTGTGTAACATAATATTTTATATGTTAATTACTTTTCCTATACCTATCTATATTTATGTATTTCTTCTAATTTTCTACCGTCAAATTTCTTATTTTTGTAGTATGTATTGTATTATTTCTTCTAATTTTGTTTTTTTCTTTCTCATAATAGTTTTAAATGATAGCACGTATTCTACAGAATATTATCTAATCTTCATGCGTAGACACGTTTAAATTGTCTAATGGAACAGTTAGTATTTTTAAGTAATCAAGAAAATAAGTTATTCGATGGTTATTGTTTAAGTGCACACATTGTCAAAGTAACATTAGGATTCATTTATCTTGACTTCTTTGGATTAGTTTGAAATTTATGTTTTGGAGATTTCCTTTAAATTGGACAAGTCCCATATATATGTACAAGAGGAAGCGTTTCAATTGACCGTTGCATCCACACTGCACTAAACGTGGCCCACTAGAGACGGGAATAGGCATTCTAAGAAACACGCACTGAGTAAGAAATGTGCCGGAACTAAACGATGATAAATGAAAATGTCCGCTGAAAACTCAAAAAAATTGGGGAAATAAAGTTTAAGCTTGTTAATTTCAAGCATAATATAATATATTAAATAACGGAAGGAGTGACTTATTGCGCAAGGGCTGTCGATGCAATTTGTAAGATAAGACGCTAAATTTGATACTATAGCCAGTTAAATTATAGCATTACAAACATAACATGCTTTTGTTACAGTTATGTGTTTCAGTTCTATTTGTCACATTGAACACAAAAAAACAATTTTTATAATCATTTTTCTATTGTAAGAACATACAAAAAAAATATTGACTGAAGATAAACATTCTTCAGCCCAGAAATTTTTAAAGTAGATCATTATTATTTTCAATTAAAGAAATAATTTTCTTTTTTCGATAAGATTTTAATTCAGTCAAGAAATTCTCTGTTTTATTCAAAATAATGATGGTTTTTCAAAATAATTTCTTAGCTCAAATAAATCTTTTTTTTTTCGATTAGCATGCAATCAAATATGTATTACTTTATTCTAGAAACTTTAATAGGACCAGTTTCGATATAAATTATTATGTAGATTGATCAAATGTTATAACAATGGATACAAAATAATTATTAAATTTTGTTTTTTTTGTTTTACAAAGCAATAGTAATTTAATTTATACGAAAAATATTGGAAGACCGTATGAACAGAAATCGAATAAAAGCAAAAAAAAAAAACACGTACCGTCGCAACAGGTTCAAAGAAACAAAGTCGTCATCTCGGTGAAGCGAAACAGCGGCTAACTACTATTCAGTTCTCGCTCCGATTATACTGAATTTATCTTAATGTAATACGGAACGGTATGTCGTACAGAAAAAAAATGGAGAGTTGTCTATTGTGCACCCGATTTCTCTGAAAGTAAAAACTCGACCACCAATGGCCGCCACGGATCGCAGTGAATAGAACTTCTTCCACCAATGGTTTTGCCTGACACAAAATGGCGTCTCGGCCAAACACAAACCCCAAAAAAAGGGGTTGAAAATTTTAGTTATGCTGATTTAAGTATTAAAAAATTCCAAAATGTGTCATACCATATGTATTATCACGCAGTTATTAAATTTTTATTGTACTTTTCAATTCTTATGTACCCTAAGAGTGAACATGCAGTTAATGATTTTAGGGCAAAAATAAGGATTTCTATGGACAAATGGACACATCAGTTTGAAAAATTTAATGGTCAATTTACTTTTATTTTGAAAGAGTACCTTCAGATACACTCCCTTTTCAAAACTACTCCTAGCTTACCATTTTTAAGGCCCACAGTTTACGGAAACAGCGTGTATTTTACCCAGTTAGATAAATGCGCCAGGTTTGTATTAACGCACAGCAGAGCCGCACTAGCTCACAATATTTACTTCAAATAAATTACTTGCAAATCGACCACGTAAGATTTTATGTGTTTATAAGTACTTACTTCTTCTCTCTCACCAGTTTATCAATGACGTAGGAAATCAGTAGCGAAAATAAACTATTGTGCGGTTACTATGCGCACTAAGAATTTATAATGTACCTATTTGACTAAAATTTTCCAAGAAAAATGGTGATTAGTATATGTTTTTTCACTTAAATTAAATGGATTTACATACTTATATATATAAGAAACTAACAATTAAGCATATACATATGATTCGAAGCAATAAGCTAGTAAACCTGTATATAATGTGTTTTTCCATACAACCATATTGATAATCATCCGCAGATTCGAGTTTGATTTCTCATCATAAAGTTTATCATCTTCAGCATAGTATAGGATCCTCAAGCAGCAAATTTTATAATTTAATACGCACGTTCCGTAAAACGAGTCGATATTTTAAAACATTAGTTGTTCATATCGGGCTCATATTCACAATTTTATTGTCATTTTCCATATTAATGTAACCCTATAGAGAAGCCGTAAGATGTCCAAAAATGTTTTTGTTTCGGTTGAAGAAAACATTTTTCCTGCTCTGCTAAATAAAAATCATTGTATTCAAATTTTTCGTCACGATTTGATTCTATTTATTTATTATATTAATGCAAGCGTTTTATTTCCTTTGAGATAAGAGTGTGCACGAGCTTGACGCGATTTATTCAATTATAAACACAATTTAACCTAATTTATGTCTCTAACATCACTCGTATAGTTTGCAAAATGTCGATGTTTCATAAATGGCCTAGGCCTTTTATAAACAGACAAATTAAAAATTGTATAAAGTATAATTAAGTGCAGAATAACTTGAAAATAATACTAACGAAAAAATCATGTCAAATCGAAGACGAATATTAAAAATAAATGTGAAAATGTTTTGATTAGTGATCTATATCGTCTCTAACAAACATACAAATAAGGATATTAAATACTTTCCAAAAATAACATGCGATTTTTTGATTATTAAAGATTATATTCGCTCAGTTCTTCGAAACTGTATAGATCTATAGCATTTCTTTCTACATGAGTTGAACCGTGAAAATGATTTCGTACTGAAATAAATGTGTTTCAGAGAACTAAGCGAATTTTTCATTAATTTTTTTTTTTTTGTAAATTTTGACTAATTGGTAACTTTTGAATGAATAGGTATTGAATTGTATCGTCTACAACAACAATAAAAATAATTTTATTTGTTATAATTCTTTTATATTATGTCATAGTATAGCAATTTTAATGTTTGCAGAACCATAATAATAAAAAAATATAATAATAAAACATCGGGTAAAACACCAAATATTATGTTATAGACTAGCGTCTTTACACACAAAATTATTTTTTTACTCTAAATACCTCTCCAAAGACCACCGATGATAATATAATTGAACATGAACAATAGTAATATATTTGTTTTAATTAACTAATTGTTCTTTAAATACGAAAAGCAATATGATATTTCTAATTAGACAGATTTTGGGTCATTTATTCGTATACTCTACACCTTGTAATGTATAAATACTCGTAAGTCATCATAACACACATAATAACAAACATATGAAGCATTCTTTATAGCGCTGGTTGTACGTGCTAATTGAGTAAACTAAAGAGAAGTCAGCCTCCTAAATAAACTATTACAGATACAAAAATACTGTGATAAAATCACTTTCAGATTTAATTCAAATATGCACTATATATTAATATATCATTTTTTTATTTTACTTTTTAAAAATTAATCTAAATTTCTACACTAACTAGTTTTTAATTTCGTTTTAGTTTAATAATTCTTATTTTTTTTTATATTTGCGAAACTTGAATACATAAACTGAAAATAAAAATAAATACCAAGAAAGATATACATTATTTTATTCTTTTCTAAGATCTTATACAATTGTACCAATTAAAATTACTATTAATATTTATATATATTTTGACAATTTTCCCAATGTTTTTCGAACATGTAGTTGTTCATAGTTTCATCATGATTTTGTTTATATAATGAATTGAAAATATAATTCGTTGTGAATTATGGTAATTTATAAAAAGACTTCTGTGGTAAAACTGTCATAAAATGATAGTAATAGTAAGCAATTTAACAGAACAAGGGGCATAACAAAATTTCCTTTTATTGTAATAAATAACGTTGATAAGGAATTATTAATGTTATTTACAACAACAACTAGTTAAATTATATTATCATACAAGATTGTCGATTATTATACTTCAACTCGATGATATATAGGTACATACGTACGTACATATATGTATAGGAACATTAATCAAGAATGTCCCCAATTAATTTTCCTACAAATACATCCTATTGTATAATCAATTGGTTTTCATTTACAAAAAATAAATAATTATATGTGTAAATTACAATGTCGGCACATCAAATATAGTAATATGTTATTTGACAATATGCTGGTTATTTTATAAATATGGTTTTTGAATAATATCGCTAAATCAAAATTTCTTAAAACTCTCTTAAAATATATAAAAAGCAAATGTTAAGTATATCATTGTGACAGAAACAATATTTAGTAATGGTATTAAATCAACTTTAATTGCCTACGCTATGAATCTTAAAAAGTATGAAGGGTATAGTACGTTTACAGGCATAGATAAATCCATGCCCACTGGATCGATTTCGCATATTTGGTACTGTCTCGTTCACAACATTACTAATTTTTAATCTTCGATTTTCGTTTCTATACAATTTTTTTAGAGTACACCTATTTTACTATTATTTTTTTCTATATTGTGATCGAGCTTTAATTGACGTCTATTTATCAATTCAGTTAAATTTGAATATTGTGTAAATCATTAGGTACTCATTAAGGAAGTCTATCATAAATAATTGAATTTAGCAGCAACAATATAAGCGCAAATTTTTATATTTTCTAATATTGCATTCATATATATTTTTTTATATTAATAATATTGACCTTTAAAGCATCCTCTCGTGAGAAAAATCTGATGCCAGTTAAACGAAAAAATGAAATCATGTTTTGGTTTAAATTGTACTTGCACCTACAAATACATTCTAGTTGATATGATTAGTTCGAAATTCAAAAATCGAAAAGCGAAATAACTTTTTTTATCACTTTCCGTCACCAAGTAATGATTATCATTCGTACCTATTAACCCAGTCATCACAATATAATTCGATATACGTGTGCTTTAAAACAATTAGCGTATTCGAAAGTTTCAAAACCGAATGTCAAAATTCCACGAAGACAAACAGACGAAGGAAAACGAAGTAAACTAAATTCTATAATAATAAATAAGAAAAACCTACTTTAACGTACTAACGAAAGGATTTGTTAATAATTAAAACAATGTTTGTTTGATATAAAAACTTACAGACGCGAAACGCTAAAAATACCTACTTTTTTAAACTAAAACTAATACACTTGTCCTAATTAAATTTAAATTAAATTTTATCTGCCATTACTAGTCTGAAAATAAATTTCTAGAACTTGCGGCCTTCCTAAAGTAAAGCGACTGATAAGTATTGCACACGAACCCATTACCCTATAAGCCTACTGTGTTCTGTAGAATCGATTACGAAATATAACTATAACACAAAATGTAACAACGAGAAGCTCGCTCGCGCCCTCTGCTGGAGTTACTTTTCCACGAACTTGGCTCAAACGCTCCACTCCATATTTAAACCGTGTCTAGTTTGTGAGTGTACACAATATTTACACAAACATCCACAGGCGAATACGTACACAAACATTCGCAGATAAATCCGTATACAGTGTATACACAGTATTACTACACACACTATTACAATCTGTATTAACGCGAGTGCACGTCGTACAGCGAAGTGTATAGGCCGTGCACGTGTTTGCGTGTAAAGAGCGTTGGCTAACAGAATCGTTACTCCTAGCGCCATCTATGGAGTATCACTTGAACTAAATTGACGACGACGCTCAAGAAGAAGGCTCTAAGTAGCATTTGTGTCACACACTAAATTCATATAATATTTGAATCCACTTTTATATCCAATAGAATGACTTAAACATCATAACTTAAAGGCAGAATTAAAATCGTTTACAATGACTATTACTTATGAGCGATATGATTTATAAACCATATATCTATTAATTACGGTGACTAAGGATGGAGTTTTCAGTAATTTCAGCATTTTCAGTAATTTCTAATTAAGAAATTCACTTATAACGTACCATATGACGATATGGAGGATATAACAACCGTTATGTTATTAATTGGCTGAAAAACTTTATCTAACATAACAACGACACTCACCTAATTTAAGATTTTCTCGGACTCCATATTAAAGCCGGGAGATTGGATTGTTTTATTGTAAATATTGCTTTAACGATTGGTCGCAAAGTGTATGTGTATAAATAATGCATATTTTTAAAATAACGCAAAAGAGAAAAAAATATTGGAAATATTTTTGACATTAGAATATCTTCTTTGATTCGCACAAGATACGAGATACATCAATATCATTACATATGCATTCCCATAAGTTTGTAAAAAAAATGTTTTCAAGATGTAAGAAAAATTTGGTATAAAAATAGTCATTTACATTTTTTAATACTGTTTCTAATTTGATCTTGTACTTGTACTTATTGTACTTATTTTTGGAAATTTATTGGTCATTTAGTTATATTTTTCATAACTATGTTTGGCTTTGTTTTACAATGCGTAGTGACAATTTAATAGTGTGAAACATTATTTTTGCAGATGTAACTGTTTATGATGAACCCATTTATAATCGTTTAACCATAATTTATCAAGTTGTAAGACACATATCTTCATATATTATAATATATCGCAATTGAATTTTCATATTAAACATTCTTTATCGTATCGCGGTTTAAAATGTATTAAACAGAGTTTTAGGTTACTGATGTTACGTAGTTTGTAACAAACTAATACGAAGTAAATAATTGCTTCATATTTTGAAAAATCTCACTAAAATATAATTAAAGCATTTTTGTTTAATGTGCCTTATATATGTTTTTTTAATTTTTTACGTATACCAATCTAACTAGATGCACATTTCGTATTTTCTACATTTCAAACAATCCAATGTTTTTGAATCCTGCGTTTGACTAAAACCAATAACAATAACATATACGACAGTGTGTATAATTCTTTTTACTTATTACTAAATGAAAATAATCAAATTATTGTTTTCTTTTGTTGTCAAGTTTTACTCCTAAATGAAATAAAAAAAAAACAAAATTTTATCGACTGCAACATGTAGGATTGGATATTGTGTATATTTTTCAAAAGTTTCCCCCGTTTCGTATAACCTAACTTCCATTTTATCTTATGCGTATTTATTGAAGAACAGTTTGGTATTAACGTAGTAGACCAATTAACTACGAAATACTATAATTTTAACGCTTAGTAATACTGCAAGTCAAGTAACCAATGTTTACAGTTCTTTTTTGTGTGCTAAGTACGAAAAATGTAGTGATAATACGTATATACTTTTACACATATGAGTAAATGTAATAACTTCTATTCAAAAATGTATACAAATATTTGGAAGGGGTTTATTAATTACGAAATAACAATTTTAAATTGACTCATTTATAATAATATCCCAAACGCAATTGTGAAAATATTTTTTCTTGAATCGTAGTAATTTAAATTAGTCTCATAATGCAAATTCAATAATCACATCAAATAAACAAAATTATAAATATGTACAGAAATTAATTTCATTGTATATAGTTCTACTAATTTATATTGTCCAAAGCAAAAATCTGCTTCAGAATACAAAAAATACACTTGCAACATTATTCATTTCGATCGTCACAAAAGTTCTTATCAGGGTGGGTGAATGAATTTACCTATTAAACATTTTTACAATATTATATGGATTATTTATTTTAGGAGAAAAAAATCGAACGTAAAACCATTTCACTGCATCGACGATAATGTTAATTGGAATTCGTTAAAATCCAATAGGACTTATAAATTTCCAATAGACAAAGTAAACGTTAGTATACAATTTATATAATTTCGTTACTAATTTCAAGATTTCATTACAATATTATTCGCGTTTGCATCACATTACGTAACGAGTTCCCTCTACCTTTTACCACGATCGAGCTAATGCCTATTACGTAACACAAATTTGCAGCCTTCGGCATACCGACATTCCATTCTGTTTAGCAGTTACGGCCGAATCACGGCGTCTCGTGGTATGAAGGCGGCCGCCAACCGCGATAGCCGCCCTACGAAGCGAATGTAAATTAATTAAATAACGCCGCGCCGCGCCGCCGCCGCGACCCAGCGAAAAACGCTATTTATAACTAGGAGGTTCAATTTAGTTTTGCGATGGATGCTCGAAAGCGTTATGGAAACGACATTGGTGACTGCGATACAGTTGGAGATTTAATAAGAGTGAAGATCGCTTTTCGTCATAATAATATAAACATTCGTAATATTGCGACTAAAAAAAAAAAAAACAGAAATTCAATATTTTCGACGTTTTCTACAGCGTATAACTGACTTATCTTATTAAGTGGAATAATTAAGAATAATAAGATATAGAAAGAACATCGGCGTTCGTGTCTATTATGAATTAAATTATGTTTAGCTATAAAAATACTTAGCGAATATATTTTTACGGTACGTTCTAAGAATTATTTATAAGTCAGTATAGTCACATTGATAGAAATATTTAATAATTATATCAGAAATCAGTGTGTCATTTTAGAAAATGACCTAGTTTTGCCCCAAATTAAACTACCATTAATTATTTCGACGATCCGTACAAGAAAAACATGTGTTTATTTTAGTCGAGATTTGTTAGTTCGTTGACTTGACCATTTAACAGCACGTGTATCGTTCTCTCTATTCCATCCCTTTCTAACCTTTGCGTAAAAATAGGACAAAACGTGTCGCTAAGCCATCGCAGGGGTGTCGTGGTAGCAGATGGCAATTATTGGCGTTCAGTCGACTTCGGGTGCGAACTGCAAAATAGGCTAAGCTTTCACATCGGAAGGGCGGAATAATGAAAGCGCATTCAATACTTCACAGGTGATTCTGTATTATTTCAAACGGCGAAAGATCATTTGCCGGGTGAATTTTATGTTTCTGAACATGGAAAATATGGAAACGCTTAATATGAAATATGATTTTTTTTTAAATTTAATTTAGTATTTAAACTTTATCTTTACGTTTCAATAAGAGTTGATGTTTATTTCACGTCTCGGTTATTTTTTATCAAATTTCAATCGAGTTGGTCAGACGACAGTGTGAGCAACGTTTAAAATTCTAATTCAACCTAACCCTTGAAATCTACTTTGACGATAGCAATTATAGTATTATTTAAATATACATGAACCCGCGAAAATTTTTTGTTTTGCATTTGGTACTAGTCGTCGTGGGCTTCTAAGACAAATCTGCAGATAAACATTGCACATTCCAAATAATATAAATTCTTATAATATTATGTTATTGTTTTAATTTTACTTTATGCATAGAAGAACTTAGAGATTATTTATTAAATTTGCAAATAAGTTTATGATTCATAAAATTATTCGTGCGGTCAATTGTAGAAACAATGTTACAAAATTTCACAATGTAATAAAATCATTTTTCTTATTTTTTTATTTTAATATAGAATCTGTTTTAACGAAATAAAAATATATATTTTTAATGATTTAATATATATCCTTATTACTAAGAACTATATTAGGTATTGATGATAAGAAAAAAAAGAATTTCTTTTTTCTAAAACGTAGAAAGATACTGGGCGTATATTTCTTATTGGACAAAAACAAAGAGGATATTTTTTGTGAAACCTATCTCGTGCTCGACCTTCCCCTTGCTATTACGCTGTAGAACGCTGATCACCGATACGTACTAGTAAAGAATGTAAGATAAACAGAATCTCATTCTGGTTATGTTATATATTTATTTATAAGGTAGAAATATAATCAAAATAGTTATTTAAATTTCCAATTTTTAATACAGATTTTAACATATGCCGAAGAACACAGCTCATAATATTTTGTCTATTAATTCAATTAGAATTCGAATCGAAATTAATAAATTGGCCAAATGCCAAGGATGTTTTAATACAATAATTTAGTGATGATAATTAGCATAAATTAACGAAGAAACATTATGGCAGACACATTTGTGAACTAAGTGCGTTTAGGATGTTTTGGCTTTAGTAGAACATTTGTTATTACAATTCGAACTTTAATAAAACTGTTTTGAATTTAACATTTAAAACTTTGCTTCGTTGTATTCGTATATATGTCGATAATGAATACTTCAATTTATATCTTATGTATTTAGATTTTTATTATGACTAAATTATTAATAGGAAGGATCGGATGATTAATAATTATTGATTTCAAGTAGAAATGTTTATATCACCTAAATTCATTTCAAAACATGAGTTTATTCTTGATATATTCTTCATGATATATGACCCAGATAAAAACAAATATGATACAAATTGCAAATCCAATAAATTGCAAATTACTTAATATAAAACTAAAAATAAGTTTTTTTTATCATATAAATATAAGATACGCATTCTAATTCTAATTATTGAAGTATTTACAATTATTGAAATATATATGATGTAATACATAGAACGTCACTTCGATAAGAACCCCCTGGCTCCATTAAGTATGGCAATGAAAAGCCTCGCAGGACGAAGGATAGATGGCGTGAGCCTTCACATAACGTAACAACCTCGAACGAAAATTTTATCATATAAATCTTTTTAGGCGGTTTTTCCAGATCAAATTTAATTTTCCATTAATCTTTGGTGCTATTATAATAAATAATGTACACAAATAATTTTATAACATTATTTAATTAATTGAATATGAATCTTAGTTATACCAAAATTTGACAAGGTATTAGGTACTTATGGCAAACACTAAATGAAACTTTTAATTTTCTGCCCAATAATGAAATTTATAGATTATCTTTCTCGTTGACGGTTGAGGTAGCTAAGTTATTATAACTAATAGTTAACTTACGTCCATATCGTTTATTTCTACACCGTACCGATGCTTACGCGTTCCAACTCATCCATTGAATAGGTATTTAGCATAACAGTATTTTATTCTTTAATAGGTTCGTGCAAACTACTGGTTAGGTACATTGATAAATTAGGCATGTAATTAAATATCGTGCACACACACTTGGTGTATATGGAATACAAACATCTAGACGGTATTATTGACTTATTCCATATGCATTCACGAGGGTATAATTTAGTATCCTGAAACATCTTCATTATTTATTATACTAGGACAAAAAACAAGGAACATACTAAATAATGAAAATGGTGAAGTTTTATAAAACTCTAAGTGAGCAATTTCTTACATTTTAATTAGTTGGGGAAAAAAATCTTGGGTAAAGGAAGAGGAATTTTGAGAAAGATTAGGAGGGAATAACATTTACTTTTATCATTTTAAAAAGTGTTTTTTACTATTTAAGATTTAAATATAGTTTGGTATTTGACAGAACAGTTGCGTAACGCAGGGCGCGTCGCAACGTCCTATTTATAGCGGTGACGCGGCCACCCGCCCGCCGCCGGCGCATGCGCGATGGCGGCCTTATTGGTAAACACCCACAGAACTGGTCTGATATCATTGTATAGCAACGAAGCAACGTTGTTCATCTGCTAATAATAGTACAAACGATTCCAATCTATTCTTTTAGACAGGACATCGGAATCAGTTGAAATCAATACTAAAATATATCTTTGTATAATTATTGATTATACACGGGACTATCTAAATAATTACAAGTATTGAAATGTAATTTTTCCCGCGAAATTTCGTGCATTGAAAATCGTGGCCCCTCCGGAAGTTCTAAATTTAAACCTAAAGTATTTGAGCGGAGAGCTCTCGTCTCTCGCCGCTAGTGGATGTTATTGAAAGATACTATCGTTATGTGGGAATGTTGTGAAGAATTTTCATTCCGCTATTCCTGTTCCGTACACAATCTTTTAGATATTTTAAGAATTTTGTTGTAACATTATATTTTAATATATAGGTTTGCATTATATGTGAAAATTAGAAAACCTATGTCGATATTCGGTGATCAATAAGTTATTAGGTTTATATGTAGTTTTTTTTTTGATGAAATGACAGATCTGAAATACAACAAAGGCAAAGAAGATTGAATAGTTAAAATAACAATTTTTTTATGCTTACCAGATATTTGAAGAACATTGTCACTTACATTTATTTTACAGATTTATAGAGTTCTCATTTTCCCTGATTTTGTATTAGGTACGAAAATGCAATTTTAAGTTTACATTCAAAAGTTGATGACTTTAAACTCTTCTTTAACATATCATAAGTACACGCGGGTCACATGACACATTCCAAAGACGCATATATTCAAAACGTCTAAACGGAATATTTCGATAAAGTGGGGTATCGCCTAAGGCGCTGCTCTATCAGCCGTGATTTACAGACGGACCGATAGCGGCCGATACTGCTAATGGACCGGCCCCCACGACCGAAGACAAGTTGTACACACTAGAGTCGTATATAACGAATATACAGAGTCAATTGGATGTATATTATATTAATCTTTGAATTTTGTATAGTAATTTTGTAGACCATAGTAATTTATTCTGTATTTGTCTGTATCTGTATTACTCTGTACGTAACGTATTATTCGAATTATTATTAAAGAAATATCAAACATTAAAATTATAAAACCATCGGTTATGATATTAAATATTGTATTTGGAAATGCAAATAATGCAGTCGGTTTTATAAATTCACATTATTAGGTATATTGTGTAAATGATCTTTCTTGATACACGCTTTAAATGCCTAATTCTTAACTAAGATTTAAAAAAATAGATATAGTAATCCTCTATGATTTTATGAAAATTAACAATTATTGCAATCAAGGAATAACATACAATCTTCTTGTTGTCGTTGTTTACTTGTAAAATATGTCTAATATGACCAGATAATTTAATGAATAGTGAACTAATGAGATTCAATGTAATTGACTGTATTTACTGATCTGTATAACAATGGCCTTTTTTCCGTTTGATGTGCAAGTACTTTAAAATCTTATGTGAACATTATTTATATACGTATATTTAAATTCGAATTCTAAATATCTTTATTTCTAAATTTATAAAATAACACTTGAAGTCCGTCATAAAAAAATGATGAATTACTACTTTTCATTTTGTATTTCGTAGATACGAAATAGCAGTATTTTAGGTATTATCGTTTCTGTAAAAAATATTTTACATACTTTTTCATCGCCGTTACCATATATTAATCAGGCTTGAAATTTTTACTATATCACTTTTGAACTAATGAAAGGGTAGAACTAAATAACTATAAAAATTTAATTTAAAATTTAAAAATTATTTGAGTTTGGTCTCTTTTTTAGCTTGCCAGTTTTTTTTCGTTCTCATTTACAAAAAAAAAAAAACACTGCCTATATACTTGTGATTAAAATTGCAAATTTTATGTTGCGCAAAACACCATTCAAGAAATAGCTATTGAGGCTAATGTATAAATCGAATTAGCTCTTTAATTCGTTCGGTATTTTACATTAAGTTTGTTTAAAGTTTTAATAGAATAAAATATTGTTTATTAAATTTTTAAAAGGAATGATAACCCAAAAGTCATCTGTTTGCGTATACCCACATAATTATCTGAAGTTGTATAATTTTACGAATATAATTTGCTCCGTTGACATTAAGGTCAATAGAACGTATAAACATAATAATTTACGCCGATTACTTACCTACTAAGAGTCAATTCTATCGAGTTTAACAATCAATTAATACTACAATAAAATAATGTTAGAATTGATTTATTTTAAAATATCTAATGTATCAAACAATAATTATTAAATTACGTAATAATAATTATATTTACAGAAGTAATAATATTATTTCGTACCATAACAATCATCAATAAACTATGTATGGCCGTCAGGCCACGAAGACCAGCTGGGATTTATTATGAAAATAACTACACACTTGGTTAACTATCCTTTTAACGCTTCGCGTGCTGCAATCACAGTTCTTGGGTAATACATAGTTGCTGGTATCAATAACTAGACATTTTTTATCAGCTGCAGTGAAATGCAGCCATTTCTTTAATGGCTGCATTTCATTATTTTTTGAAATTTTGTTTTAAATTCAAAATCTTTTAATAAATATTAATAACACTTGTGTTAATTATTGTTTTCTAGCTATTTGCTGTCTTAACGTACAAACATAAATACAACTAGTGTCGTTATCGATATCAATTAATATAATAATAAAATGGGGATTAAATAGATCCTCACACGATTATAGCTCCCAGTTAAACATTTTTTTTTGTATAGTCATTATAATTTCTAAAAAAATTCAAAAACATGATATATTCGTATTTATGGTCTATTACGTACACATATATGTAATTGGTGTGATTATGTTTGTTTTCTTGCGTTCAATGTTTATTTTCAGGAACGTGATTTTTGGAAGCTAGCCTCAAAAAATCTACCTATGAAACTGAAAGTAAGTTATAAACGAGAACGGATACAGAACGGATTGATCGTGGGATTAGCTTTGGTAACATAAGCCGGCGGTCGGCGTGTCTCGAGGGCGCGCGCCGCACGAAATAAACAAACATCATTCCGACGGTCCTGTTGGTTAAGCGGCGCGTGATGTGGGGGCGGCGGCGCCGGGAGGGGCCGGACGCCCCCGCCCGCCGCCGGCGCGCCACCCCGGCCGCTCGCCGCTCCAGCTCTCATAGTGCACTATGCAACCGATCTATCTGCATGCGAATACTCCAATTTGCTAAATCACATTTCAAGTGTCTCCCGGTTATTGGAAAAATTTTAAAGTAAAAGTATATTTTGAGACGTCGCACACCGCTCGTTCGCGTCAATATGACGACTCTAGGAAGAATGTACCTACGCAGGTGCCGGTTCTGACCTTAAGAGAACTGGTGATATTTATAGAGCATTAATAGTAGGTATCGTTTTTCCCTTTAGCAATTTTGAATAGAATGCGGAATAATAAAACTAATTAAAATAAATTAGGTCTGTATTTGTTTGAAATTTTAATTAAAAGGTTAGTACTTAAGTAGTGTTTTAATCATGCATCTTTAGGGAAAACCCATGTGCAGTATATAATATTTTCTATTTAATTTGAACGCGATCAAAAGTGACAATTTTATACTCCAAAACAAAATAAACTCAATTTAAAAACGTCAAGTTAAATACTCTAATATAAATTTGGTAAATTTTTATTACGCGCCTTAATACTTTATTTTTTTATAATAATGATAAATAATTCGAGGTAATTTCCGTTACGTCACCCGTTAGAAATTAATGATCTGTCTCCTCTTTCAAAAAGTTTGAAAGTCTAACAAACAAGTTTTATATAAAAGGTTTTTCTAAAATAAGATCATTTATGATTTACTTATTGTCCATGGGATTCTGATAATGTATTTATTAATAAAGGATGTATAGGCCACACCTTATTAAGCTACATATAATTATATCATTCCAAGTAATATTTATGTTTCTAAGTATGTATGTCAAGTGATTTCATTTTTTTGGTTTACACTTATTGTTATATCTTGATGCGACTCCATAGCTATCACACACGCGCTAGGGGTCCCGGAAGACCAGCGCCATATAGACCAGACCACTGCTGCGATTTCTGCTGAGTGACAAACTGTTTGATGGTTGGATAATATTTTTATAATAGGCTGTGGTGAACTTAATTAATTAACGTTTATATGTTTAAATAGCAAAAAACATTGTTTTTCTTTTTTTTCTGTCTGTAGTAGGTACATACAGTGATACATATTTCAGATTATGGAAGAAATGTCATATCAACTATATTTAATATTTTTTCAATTTCACGTTTATATCTCATATCTCTATTACGATTTAATATAATCACTTATTGTTTATAAATTAATAGTTTTCACGCATTTGTAATAACCTTTCGATAGACGTACCTGCTGATGTACACCTATTTATTGCGTCAAAGGTATGCATATTCAATCAGTTACTACGTATGTGTTTGACTTTAAATTATGAAAACCGATAACAAAAAAATACACAAAAAATCGTATAGTATAAGACGAAACGAGTGATTTGCGCACCTCTTACGAATTTAAATGTTAATATGAAATAATGGGTACAGTTACGTAATACGATAGCTTATAAAAGGTCCGACAATGTTTTTGAGTAATGCTTATAAATTCCTGCAAACTAGATAAGTCAGTTAACAGAGTGGCATAATCTCACCTAACCCGAGGTAAGGTTAAGTTTAGGTAGGCAGAGACTATACCTATACGCGTCACAGCAGTCGATACACGCGGCGAGCCGACCTAGACACCATCTAAATAAATTGAATACCTACAGAATACAAGAGTCACTCCAGCGACGACCCTCGGGCGGGCCGGCCGGCGTCAGCGGGATTTAAACGGAATTAGCCCGAGACGAGCGCGCCGCGGCACACGCCGATGTTTTTCTTTAAAGCGCCCGGCGCGCGCGCCCGCGATTTCGCTGAAAGACGGGAAACGGCAACGACCAGACGGAAGCTTCGAGAAAACGCTGAGCGGAATAGTACGGGAACGTTTTTCCTGCGAACCGACACCGGCGCAGCGCGCGGGCGCCGGGCGGCTTTTAAGGAACTATTTCTGCTTATGTTTTCGGTGGAGGTTTTTCAGGGAATAAGTATTCCCTGAAAGTAGGTCTTTTCCCTTAGACTGTATTAGCCGAGAATTATTATTATTCTTTTTTCCCTTTACTCATAATGTATTGGGAGTAACTTATCACGTCGTGAAAAGAGGAGTGCAAATGTTTTTATCTTTTGCCTTTAGGTATCAATGGTTTACTCGATAGCCTGACTCTATCATTCCAAAAATAAAAGTTTGTCGTAATAATAAAATTATCGTTTTCTTTTCATTGTGCTAAAATAAAATGGAGGATTTATGTAATCAATTTTTATTCAGATATAAAATGTGGAAAGATTTAACCTTACAAAAACTTTAATAACATGTTTGAAAAATTATAAAAACATACTCATCAAATCATGGACTATTTATGACATATATGTCAAAAACAATTATTCGTCTACAGCAAGTTTGATTTATATAATTGAAAACTTAATAAATGTTGGTGGTTGTTCACCTTGACGTTTATAATTCATAAAAACCTTCAAAAATATTAATCGCAGCTTTGAAAGTTATACATACAGTCTAGTCAATAAAACTCTACCGATTATATAGCAGGTCAGTGCTTATAATCATATAAATTTTAATGATTCGATCCCAAATTTGAATTCTGTAATCACGTGCATTACCGAGTTATTTCCTAATTTATATGCTAATTAAAAATATATTTTGCTTCAATAACGAAAAAAAAATGCATGTATTTTTGTTGGCAAGAACGAAATGAAACTTTTTTATGACACATAGATTTTATTTTATTTTATAATCAAAATAAGTACATTGAACGAAGCTTAAGAAAAAAAATAAGATTGCGTTCACGAACCACCGTGTGCATATATTTAATGCATATACAATTATGTATGCATGTCAATACCCCCTACAGTCAAGAGAGAGTGGACGCATACTATATACTTCTACCCACCCTTTTATAGTAGTGATAGCAAACTATCGAGTATGTCATGATGAGTATCTCAATTTTTTGCATACTAATACAGACGTGACGTTAAACTTTGCAAGAAATCGCGACGCTTTTTAACACCGTACTAAATTTCTCCACTACATCGATAACGCATAGTGATGAATCTGCATGTCGCACATAATCCATCAGAATTTTCGAAGACATTGAGGTTTTCAACTTCTCTTTGGCCACTACCAAGCCTGAACATCTTCTATTCAGATAAGATCCGCATTCAGCGGTAGGGTTATATAAGAGTTGTACAAAGTTATACACATAAGAGTCGTACGAAAGCAAGTGTGTTATATACTTTCAATAGAAGTATGCAGACTTCATCATAATTACTGCACCAATGCACTTATATTATTCGTGATGTTAAATTATATAATAAACATTACGTGTTGAGGTTGAGAAACACCATAAAGGCATCAATTTTGTAAATACATAGTACTAGTTTTCGACTGATGCTCCGCCTGTGGAGCATAAAATGAATTCCCACATTTTTTAAATCCAACGATCTGTCTTTCAATCATGCTGTCAATCATTTCCTGTTTTAGATTATAAAATTAATTTTCACTATCCGTTCTAATTTCGGTTAAATCCGTTGATTCCAATTCTACTCTTGATCCTAATATTCGTACCGCTTTAGATTTTGATTCCGGTCCCATTTTAAATACCGATGTTAGTCCCGTATTCTTTTCCAATACTGGTCTGATTCTTCAATCCAAACTTGTTGGTTCAATGTGTGGATCATACATTCAATAGCTTTACCGGCTAAATATCTAAGTTTATTTTATGTGACGTTTGTGATTACATTGTACACTCAAGATAGTTGCAATAATTATTGTTGTGTTTATGTAAATATAATGTTTTTAACTTTATAATAAACATTGTAGATAAACCTATGACTACCTAACCCCGAAACGTAAAATTATTTATCACGTTATACTAATATTACAAAGGTGAAAATGTGGACATAGAGATGTATGCTTGCTACCAGGAACGCTGAATAAATTGTGATAAAAGTTCCTAATATACACACACACACACACACACACACACACACACATATATATATATATATATATATATGTGTGTATATATATATATATCAAAATGAAATAAATCGTACACCTCTTAAAATCAGCATAACTATCTATTAAATCAATAATTTTTGAAATCGATATAGTAGTTCTATCAGTTATTTCTACATACAAACATATAAATAAGTTTAACTTCTTTATAATATTCAGTCAAAAAAAGATTCTAAAGAAATATACGTATTTTTTGAATTATCGATTTATTAATTTAGAACGTCATACATAACAAAAACAGATATTCTTTTCTATACCTATACAAGACAAGATCTTGATTAAAGCAAAATTAACGGATTAAGTAGCGTCTGTTTTGGGAATGTCTGTGGCAATGTTGTTTAATTTTACTAATTTATTACGTTTCTCTCCAAGAGATCTCACACCGACATCAACTTAGTCAGAGGGAGCGGGGCGTAAACGACCGTACAAGAAATTGTATATTTTTCATAAAGTGAATTTCCGACTCCACGGTTTCAGCTATCTTTTTGATTGAAAACTCTGCAAATTTTTAATTTGAATAAACTCTTTACTAAATCCACTTCGGACCTCTAATATTCTCAAATATTTAATCTATACATACATAAGCGAGATACTAATGACCGACTCATTACGAGATCTCCGAAACTATACATCCGACTGATTTGAGATTCGGTACATTTACTCTTTTTTGGGACGTAGACACTCACAAAACAAGAAATAACTTTAACACGAAATAGGTAAGAGAAATAAAATTTAATATTTGCTTGAAAAGTTTTCCTCTTCAAATTTTTCACTTAAAACAATTAAATTTTTATGCCATTTATAGCATTCAATACACTTGTTTGAGAAAACAACGATAAAAAAACAAACAACGATAGAGAATTTGTTAAAGAACCAAAGTAGCCCATATAACTTAAAAAGTAAGCGAGTTAAAGTGGCAATCTGCAGGATACATCGCTAGTAGAACCGACAGCCACCGGGAGAGAGATGTCGTCGAGTGGCGATCACAAACTAAATGTTGCGTCGTAGGACGCCTTCCATAAGATGGACTCAGGCACGAATCGCAGGCCACCGTCGGGAGGCCACGTCGTGGAACCCTAGGGATCCAGCTGTAGAGGACGTCTAATCGTTGAAAGGAGACCCTCAAAAGGTCGATATCTGATGAAAGCCCGACTCTCAAAAAATGAGATAGAAAACAATATCCTCACGATCATTCCGAAAATTTCAAATTTTCTTTAGCGGAAAATTGGAGATTTCTCCTAAAAGCTTTATTTATCAGTCAAAATTTATTCCCTTTTGCTCTCTCAACTTATTATTTCCGAGACTGCTCAGACACCGCTTCATTAAGGCAGTCGAAAGGCTTGTGGAGATTAAAGCTCTGTTATATTCGGGATCTGTTTTGTGTATTAATTCATGCTCTCGAGTCTCACCCGCCGTTACTTTGGTCTAATCAGATAGAGAATCTTAAGATTTCATAAGTGGAATCAACGATTAAGGCACTTCTATTTTAATACAAATGTGTCAATTCGACGCATTGAAATTAGGAAATTCTATTTTTTTTCTTATTGATTCCAAACATAAACATTTTTTCTTTTTTCTAACGTTTTGTACTAAGTAATTTTTAAATCATGTAATAATTAAACCCATTATTTTTAAATTAAACTCAACAAATATTTTTTTTTCGGTGAGACAATTTCTTAATTTTTTCCGAAACAATTGATCTCGTGACGAAATTGTGATCAAATTTTGCAACTTTCACAAAAGGTCTATTCACTCGGTTCAGAATATTAAAATAACGAGCAAGCCTATTAACAATACAAATAGAAAACACAGCATACAAATAACTAAGACCACCCAGGGTAGTATAGTTTAATTCAGTTGTAACATTTGAAGGTGCCTATGGAATACAAAAACATATATAAATACTAATTACGCTAAATCTAAATATTCAGTACGTGTTGTTTTTAAATATTATTAGCATAAGTCAAACAAAGTCAGAACTTATTGGGCAAATAATTAGTTATACTGTTTTTTTAATTATCATTGTTTTTCTCAATATAATTCTAAGTGTATTTAAATGATTTATTTAAGAATTGTGTAATATGATGAGCAGGATGGAGTTTGAATTAAAAATGGTGCTGTGGTAAAGGAAAGACGGGTACAGTCACAGTTTGTTTTTAATTTATTATTTATATAACATATTTTAAAGTCTTCGAAAATCCTTAGCAATAAAAGAATTTGCAATATCAAGTCGGTGAATTTATATTTCGAAAATATCTCGCATTACCTATAAAACGTGTCGAACGATACGAAACCATTTTTGGCTTGCGTTAAATAAGTATATTATCTTCATCGCCACATGTTTCCGATGACAATAAGTACGTGCGTACTTTGTAATTCGAATTTACATGCAAATGATTTGAATTAAATTCTTATCAGAGAATGTGGATGTATTTCTGCATAAGAGTATAATTACGTTAATCAAGTACATATTTTATTTATTTTAATGAGCTTTCGCCCAATTCACGACAGGCACGAATTAAATTAAATCAATAAAATATCTACTTGAATTTAAAATTGTAATCTTTGAGTAACCCCATTACGAAATTAATGTAATTACGAAATAATAGAATGGTAAGCTCGGATTAAAAATATATACGAAAATTAGTAGCAACTAAATTAGTTTTATCGCAGTTTCAAATATATCAAATACCTACTACGTAAGTAGGTACCTACGCGCACACTGTTTCAAAGACTCGCCTCCCAAATAAGGGTCACAAAGGTTATGTAATATTGACACCTTAACTCTTTAGCTATCGATTTGCCTTTTTTACTGGGAATTCGATTTTTCGATACGCCATAAAGAGTACGTCGAACGGGCCGCGCCCCTCCCTCCGTACGCGACCTGTCGCCGTCACTCATACACTTTATGACCGAAGAGGCTCGGCTAAGAAATGGTTACATGCAACTGTTAGCCCACCATCCACAGCGAGAAGTTGAAATGTCCAATCCATACTACAATTTCATATGCCTAAAACTTCGCAACCCGAATCTTCTTAATATTTTAACTTCTGATTATCTTCAGAAATAAAAAAGAAAGTTTCGAAATACAAAATAACAGCTTATCAAATTACAAAACCAGTCGCATGACACAATCAATGTACTGGCGAAGAAATTTCTTATCTACTTTTCAAAACTGGTAGTATAAATTAAGTGATGATAAATAATTACATTTAAGTATTCAGCAAACATTGTACAAAAACGTAAAAGAAAGTACTGATAAGTGCCCAAACATAGCAATTTAAGATTTTTTTATTTATGTCCATTCATGAATTAGGTAAGCTTATTAAAGGTGGATACTAGATTTTTTCATATTTTTGGTTACTAAAAACTGAAGTGCACTAACAGAAAATAAAAGGATTTTTTTTTTGTATAATGATGTAACGTGTATTAACACTATCATCAAATATAAAATGATTTGACCACCGGTGCAAAATTTCAAAAAAGAGAAGAATCGACAGGGAACTGCTATTTTTTTAATGTCATATGAATATAACACTAAAAAAAAAAAGCTGCATAACAGGTAATACATTAAGATTTATTTCACTGATAGTCAACGAATAGCCACTGATTTTTAAATATTTATTTACACAACCATACATTTTTTTTGGTGAGCTGGGCTGTAATACGTTTTTCAAATCAATTATCATATAATTTCCATATTTGTTTAGAATCTAATTCTGAAAATCTACGCGATCGCCCATAAAACAATTACTAATCATTTAGATTTAAAATTTTATATTTTTCTGTAATATTTATGTTCTGAGAGCCGCTCATATTTAAAAGAGTCTTAATGTTTTTGTGACCATGAATTATATTTTTGTATTATATTCACAATTAGCTGAAAGAATATTATTTTTATCGCAATGAGTTTTATGTGCAACTATTCCTAATACATTACAATCGATTTTTGGCTACTTTCCCAAAAATTAAATCAGTATCACATATGCAAATAAAATACGCAAAATATAACTCGTCTCATAAATAATGTTGGTTTTTAGGATTCCGAGACAAAATGGCAAAAATGGAACCCTTATAGACTCGTCATACCCATCCATTCACGGCCGTCCCAATGTCTCAAGTATTTTACTCAAAAACTACAAAATATATATTAGTAAAATTTGGAATATTATTATTAAAGGCATCTTGTGTAAGTTACTACTTAGCTTGGTAGTTAAATAATAAAAATAAACATTTCTAGACGACGCCTCATGCATGTAACAAAAGCTGAAAGTATTTTTTTTTTAGTCAACATCAATGTGTGGTACATATTCCGACAATACTTTTAAAATCTCTTTAAGGTTTCTAAGCAATTTTTGATTAAGTGAATATTTTTGGAAATAATCGATCTGAAAATAGCAGACATTATATCTCCCCCTTTATTTTTAAGCCGTATGTCCAAATTATATGAAAAAAAAATAAAAATACAAAGTTAATGCTTTATGGATACTTTCAACGAAAACATTTATTAAGCATCATTTTATTGACCATTATCGTATTTACTCGAACCGTTTTTTAGTTATTCCCAAAAAACGGCGCTTTACAAGAAAATAAGGTAAGCGCCATCAAGATATGCTCCTTTGCTCGCGCACACTATTTTACATACTAGTTAGTTTTTCTAGTTAAAGGGGACTAAAGTGCTTACACTTACTACATGCGAGAAATAAGGAAAAAAGTGTAACAACGTAGTTTTTTCATCTGTAGTGCATTTCTCTGTAGTAGTGTAGGCTTCGAAAGCCTAGACTGAACATGGTTCTATATATATTTGGCCGGTTTTTAATGTTCATTTTGTTTATTAAATAATTATACAAGAAAAAATCTTAATACTCAAAGTATAGCCCATCATATTCCATGGTCCTAACCTAACATTCAGTTCTTTAATGCCTTGATAAAACAATCCCTTGGGATTAGATGCATATAATTTCCGCACTGCGTTCACTAAATTTTCTTTGAACTCAATTTTTTTCCAACGAAAGGATTTCGCCATAGATACAAACAAATAGTAGTCTGATAGTCCGGAATTAATGCTGGATGTAGTGTGAATTCAATACCACCAAGTTCTTCTATCTTATTCCGTTTAAATGTCGCAGTATGTATCTAGCTTTGTCGTGTTGTATAATAAGAGCATCTGTTTTCTATTTAATAGACTTGAATATTTTTGCTATAAAACCTCATAGGAGCATATTAGATGTTCACTATATATCTTTGCAGTGATAGTCCGACCACCCGGAATTATGTAAAAATCCATTAACCCTTCATATTTCCACCAGACACATAACAAAACATTCGACGCGAATCGACCTCTCTTCACGACGGGTTCAGGTAATTGTCCTTTGCCTTACCACTGATTTTAAATGTTAGGATTATTTAGGTAAAACTATTTTATTACAAGTAACAACGCGTTTAATAGAATGATCATGAAAAGGAGCTGTTTGCACACTTCCACTCGATGTTTTGCTTGAATCTCGTTTAATGCGTGGGGAATTATACGACAACTCTAATAGGTCTTATTTTAAGTTGCAACGTATGACGTCTTTAGATGCTTCAAGAGAGTACAATAATCGTCGAATGTTGGTACTAGGTTGCTTTCCTACTGATTCCTTAGTAACCTCAGTATCCCATACAGGTGGATGACCAGATCACGAAGGATCTACCAGCTTTAAATCTCCATTACTAGAACGAATAAACTAAAACTGCGCTGTTCGTTCACTGACTGTATCTTCTCCTTCAATTCCACACTTTTTCTCAGTTGCCACGGTGGCTTCAAATTTTCGTTTCTAACACTGTTTTAACTATACAAAAGCTTCGTATTTATCGTACTCCATACGTTTCATTATCAAAACGCCTTGCCCTGTCAGTTAAAACATACAGAATCATTAAAGAAAAAGTAAAACAGCTGCACTTTTCTTAAAACAAGATGTTTATCATAACACGTAATCACATGTATAAAAAGAAGCGTATGAATTTCAGTCTCGAAAATCGACATTACTTACGAGACACCCTCAATACCTATACGGATATAAGACAAAGAATATTAAATTAGTCCGCGACACCAACTCAAATACTACTAAATGTACGTAAACCTACCTATGTGATTAAATAGGTAGGTTTACGGTAGGTGGATTCACCTACGTACACATTATTATTATAATTATTGCAATATCGTTTCATAAACCGTATTTTTGGACAAAACATAATTATACAGAAGTAGGAGAAAAGTCAGTTTGAGACTCTTATGAAAATACATAATGCAGTTAATTTTAATGTATTTTAAATAAACAACTTATGTCCCTCACAACTAATGTCTCTAGCTCCTTTTTAGTTATTACATGCCAAATATTGACTAAATAATTATTTTTTTGAAAATGACAAGGACGGTATCACGATAAGGGAGTATTTGTAAGTACGTTATTTACTTCTAGAAGTATAGCCTTTTCTTCGTCTACCATACTTAAGAGATACAAGCAGGTAAGCTTCAAGGTATTCTTTTATAGTAGTAATGAACGGTGAACGTTATTTCGTAAGTTCGATCGATTTCCGCAAAATGTTCAAAATTATATTCATATGTGACATTCTTTAATCAGCTGTCGTACATTCAGCAGTGACCAATACAATATATCTTATTACTTGCATATGCGGGATGGACGTCGATAGAAGAACTTCAAAAAAGACAGGAAAGCCAAATAAGTAGTGTGAAGCACACCTAACTTGTATGTACGATACAAGGCGGAATTACAGCAATTCATTTCTTCGCCGAGGCCTTGAGCTTAATTGGAAAATAAATATCCATATACGCTCCGTCTATGTGGATGCAGACCTTACGGTGTATCCGATGTCACAGGCTCAGCCCGAGCTCGCCGGCCCCGCACCGATATAATCGACGTCGAGGCCCACTCTTATAACATTGTTTCCTTTCGATCGTTTACGAATTCAGCAAGCCTTACATTATTTTCGAAATTACTTTTATATTACTCTTTGTTTAGGAGGACAAGCTTGCATTAACATGTGTATTACATTGTTTCCTCAAATGCTATTCCAAATTTTAAATACATACAATTTATTTCTTTATTCGTGATTTTCTGAAAAAACGTATACCTACTTGTAATTTTAAAACAGGGTTTCAAACATCACTAATATTTTTAATATGTATAGGCAACAACGAATCAATAACGCAAAGATTAAAAAAAAATCAGAATACTTGGCTAAGTCAGTTTACGATTATTTGCAATTGCAATTATAAAAAAAACGAATCTTATAAAACTACACTTCCAATTAAAAAAAAACAACACTTAAATATTTACATTTTAGTTCTTAGGAATACTTTTTTGTGAATGTCCTATGTACGAGTATCAAGTGACTTAAATATTGAATTATTATATCGCTTTTAGGGTAACAAAATGATTCAAACTAATTTTGGACTCTATTGCATAGAATGTGTTATAACACTATTGTGTAGTTGTTCAATATAGTTCATACAAGTTTTTTTTTTATATTCATAAATAGACGTCGTAATAAATTGTTGTACCAGTTTTTTATCATTCTATCATCACGGTTTTAACACTTAATTTAAGAATTATTTTACTTTTTTATATATATAACCGTTAGGTCGTTAGATCAATTTTCTGATTTTTTATAATGTTCAGTGATTTAAACAGTGTTGCAAGAAAGGAAAACCTTATATTCATTCAGACGTCGCTCCAAATTGGATTTACTTAATAAGTTCCCTCTTACGATGCCGGATTAGCCGATGATCGGCAAACTTTAGAGCCCCGTCGAAAAGCTTTCAGCTTTAAAACGTGACGAGAGTGCGGAGGGCCCGTCAGATGGCGCCCGTCTGCCGTCTTATCGCCCATCTTCATACCAAACACGAATATTATCAAAATCCGATCCCAGATTGGATTTCTTGAACCCAAAGAACGCCTCTCGACGGATCCTGTGCATGCCGAGCCCGCAAATACTGTCATATTTCACAGGCCTCGCAACCGAATAAAAAAGTTATAAGAAAATATTTTGTCAAAGTAAATTTAACTTTATAAATATGATCGTAAGTCATATATTTAATAACAGTACTTTTTATTCATATACGTTTCGTTGCTGCTACTACTGAGCTCAGATTTAGTTAGGTAAAGTTCAGATGCGCGTCCAATTCTCGTAGAGTCGATTTGCATTTTCTCTTGCACTGAGAGAGACGGAGTTTTCTCAAACTTTTCTCTTTTACTCACACCTGATTTCATTTTTAGTTACCTAAGGGACAAAGTGGACGACTCTCAGGATAAATTTATATGAAAAGTTTTCCGACTTAACCCAAAGTTTAAACTCCAAGTTAAGTTAGAGAATTATAATATCTTTTAGGGTTAAAACTTATTTTTATAAAACGAAATCGCCTAAGAATAAGTAAAAATTCGCGTGAATATTGCAATGCTCTATACTATACTTATAATTTTTATCTAGAAATTAATATGGCAGCTTTTAATCTGCTGTTTTACTGTTCAACTGTAAATAAATGTCTTTAAAACAACAATACATTATATATGAGTATTCATTTCGTGATTTAGTAGATAGTACTGTCGGTAAGAGTAATTTTTTTGCAATCATTCCATATTATTAATCAAATAAGATGTTTATTGTCTGTCACCAATATCTGTAGCTTTTTCTATAGAATCGTTGAAATAACATTTTTAGAGACTGATCTGAGAAATAAAGATTTTTTTTGACAGATTTCAATCTACTTTCTTACATTTTATGAATTTATTAATTGTTCCCTAACGCTATTTCTAATATTTTATTTCAAAAGATTTTTAGTGGTAAATGTCAGCAAAACGTGGTATTTTTGAAATCGTATTTAAATTATGTACCATATGAGTGTTTTGCAACTTAAATACGGAGCTTTGAAAACATGACTGTATCTGTCAATTTATTAAATTCATCATCATCAAATAATTTATTAAATTAAGGCGATTTCTTTATTATTTTCTTGAACACACCTATACCTTAATCAGATGTGTCCAAACTAAGAAAATATCGGAACACTATTGGCAAACGTTTCCTACTTGAGGGCAACTACATATTAGGAAATGCTTAAAAAGTTCAAATTTACGAATAACCTGAATGCTAAAAACGAAATACTTATTTGTAATTATATTTATTTCATAATATTTTAATTATTATTATGGACATAATAGAATACTTTTATATTAGTATTTTAATCGACTCAATGTTCAACTTGAGAAAAAAATAATAACGTAATAACTATCTTATATTTCAATATGTCATTCACGTAGGGTATATTTACAATTTTAAAAGAAAATAAGCGCCTTTCAGTTGCCAGTCATATTAACTAGTACCAGAATGGCATTTATTTAACTTGAAATCACTGACTTGCTACTTCTCCGTTTCTCTATTCGAGGTTGCGTTTCGCCGTCTACTGTTAGTTTCGCTATCGGAATGGGTAGTGCAATTATCAAAAGGTCCTAACAGTCAAATGAATGAGCGATATAGCTCGTCATCAACATGGCGACGGCACATACAGCTAATCGCTTAGGCACGTGGCGATGCACGTCCGCGCCGCCGGGGCCCGTCAGCCGGCTTTATTGGGCGCGCGCCATCGGCCCATCGGTCGGCGACACCCGAAGTAATCAACGCTTTATTGCCGCAAGAAAGAAGAGAAAACGGTATAATAACACAGAACACATGTAATAACAGGAATTGCCACGGCCCGGGTGGCAACGTGTCGCGCCTAGATATGAGACTTTTGTCGGGTTACTCCGCACGTTCGACAAATATTGCGATACTCGGCAAATACGAGGATAATGGGAGCGTACACATCTCGCACGGTGTAAGCTCGTGTGTCGTGTCGTGCCGATTGTGTGTGCATATCCGTAAATAAGTAGGTATACAGTTTAACGATCGAACGTCACCGTGTACAAAATGAATATATAATACATTGCATTAAATATGTACATGTAATAACTTTAAACATGAAATTTGAATATGATTTTATCACATCTAATTTTATATTTTTTATCAACATTTTAAAACATTCTATTGAAACCAAAATTTGCAACGACAATTAATAATAGTGATCAAAAAGCTCAAAAAATATTCCTATGAGGAAGTGGTCGATGAAATTTCAAGCGTGAAACTACTTATAATACAACAACTCTTTGACTCACCTCTCGCATTCAAACCTCCGGTGCCATGGGCTTGTAAATCAATAATGTATAACAGGGAAAAACCATTAAGATTGTGAAAGACAAACGACCACAATGCTCCACTGCGGACTCTCAACGCGGACACCTTCACTATTTCACCTGTAATTTTGAACTGAAGTACACCTTAGGAGATTTGTCATTTCTTACAATGCCGAGACGCGGAAGCGGGCACAGCCTTTATGTTTACACTGTAAAAATTTAAGGCCGTCCAAAAAACACTGCCAGAAAGCGACAACAGACAATAAACTTTCAATTTCTTTATAAAGTCTAACAAAGCGTGGAGGTCGAAGCAAGGTGTTTTTTTTTTTTACGTCTGAGAAAACAATGCGAGAAGTTTTACTTTTGTTCCAAAGAAACGCCGACGATATTTTTTTTTTGTGTGTCACGTAGGTAGATGTCGCATGCGACACGCGTTTGGCATTTCCAAAGCGTTCGCGGAATACGATTTTTTATTGGCCGTGCTTCATAATGCCGTAAAACAGAAACGGGAGCCGGAACATTTGTAGCTGTTGCTGTATAAGTAATTTCGCGGATCGTAATGATGATAATTTTAAAGATGCTATTTAGGTGTTTATTTATGTTTGCTTAAAATTTAGCTCTGTACATCTGAATGAAATAGATCTGAATAAAAAAAGCCTTATTATCTTTGTATAAAAAAAAGTACAAGAATGTTCGTGATAGTTAGGGCAGTTTTGTTTTTACTAAACAAACAACTTTCAGGGATAATATTCCCTTTCCCGGGGATAACAGGGAAATAATATTCCCTTTTTCCCTATCTTTTTTCGGTAAATAGATAAGTAATTTTATGTATAATGTATGTTACATAAGTTCGATTTATTAAAGTTTTTGATTTTAAATTGCACTATTAGTGTGCCAACGCCCGGACACACAAAAGAACCACAACTTGGCTTCGCTTAGACCTGAATAACATGTTAGTACACACGCATATTTTATATATATGAGAGTGTGTGTCTATCTTGTATTTACTGGGAATTTATTAAGCCTTAGTTTTTCTGGGCATGCATTGCGGACGATTGTCTAACTATAAATTAATATTTTTCTATGTTTTAAATATTTTTTATAAAGCTAAGTAGAAATACAAACAGTTTTTGTCCAAATTTTTGCAAAAAAAAAAAGCCTATAAATTTGAAGTAAATTAACATGAATATTTCGTTTTTTTTCTTAATTACTTGAAAATTTCAGAACGATATAACATTATGACTGCTTAAAAATAGCCGGCTAACCGAAGTGGACGGCCATTTAAAATAGTGTTTCCCCTTTCATTTATTCAGCACGTGCAGCGAATACGTGATCTGATTTTGGTACAAACCTGCAAAGCTCCAAATCGTCATTCTCCCACACTAAATAGCAGCTGATCGAAGTTTTATGTGCCATGTGAACTGCGGTGGCGTTTTTTCTCACATTTAGGTATTCACTACAGTGTCCGAGTTAAGGATACTTTGTATTACTAAATTACGACGTGGAAATGTTTTGATGGTGAGGCAAGTTTTTTGTTTGTTGTTACTGTCCTTTTTTATGGTACGATAAAATAGCCATTTGTATAGCCTCGATTTGTTTAAAAATAGTTATTAAAAAAGTTTGGTGTTCACACTAAATGAACGACGACTTGCTGTTATCGTAGTTAAAATCTCAAATGTACAAATAAAATTATCGTAATCGTAATTTTCGCATAATTCTGTAGTATTAACTAATAAAATGACTTTTGAGTGGAATGATTGAAACACATTAAAATTTAAAAAACAAATAATGACTTACAGTATAATCAGCTATATTAAATTATAAAATTCATATTTGAATGCAGTAAATCGATGTTCTTGAAAAATTTATTTTGTTGGTAAAAAAGTATATATAAAGAATTATATTATTCAAAATTTATGCATTATACGTGATTCGTTTGTTGAAACAATTTAACGAAGGACACAGCAAAATGTATAATTTAGCAGTCGTTTGGCGCTCTCGCCAAAGTGGAAAAGTTAGATGTGAGGACTCCGAATCGCTTACTGCCTATTTGAGCAACTTGTTTTCAGTGTATGATATTGCTATATATTTTGCCGAAATTTACAAAAAAAACACGTATTTTACTGACCACTATCAATTTCGTGATTTCAAACGTAGAACAATAATTTCATTAATTAATTTATTATTAGTAATTTAATTAACCAAAAAATTAAGGTGTTATATTAATAAGCAAATACAAACGATAGGTATTAAAATAAATTCTTCTCGACTCACGTCGAGAATATTTCGACATTATGTCTAAAATAATTCGATGAAAATTTAGTTATATCATCATATCACTATACGCTTCATGCGTAACTTTCTGCAACGCACGGTGGGTCTTTGTGACAATTTACTATCAGCAGCATCCCCAAAGAACTTTGATAAAGTGTTCTTTAAGAAAAGGGCATACCTAGTCCTTTTTAAAAGGCCGGCAGTGACTCCCCTGAGATTGCTGGTACCCATAGGCGGCGGTGATATCTGGTTTCCAATGGCTCTCATGCTTGTTTCTTCCCTATAAATCTTACGTAAAAAGAAAACTTTTTTGATCTTATGTAAAATTTAAACAATATAAAATTTAAAGAGGGAATTGCTTGGATATATTTTATAGCTCAAGTATTTAGCGCTTAATCGAAAAAAATATAAATTAAAAAAAGTGTATTGTAATATGTTTTTACACACCAGCTCAACGACACTGTACGACTGAGAGCTCGAAAAAATAATCATTATTCTGTATGTTTATATATATATAAATTACTTATTTTCTATATATTTACTGGAAAACATAATTATCTAACTGTTTTTAAATATAAGCCTATAAAATATATAAAATACGGATGGACGTCCTGTCTTCCCTTTTTTTTTTCATTTCCATTACAAAACCATTAAAAGAAACTAGCATCTAAATGATAAAAAAATTATCGTAGTGTGAAGGCAACAATCCAAAAATATACAAATTGATGTACGAGACTAGAACGCATACCACGCAAAGATCACGTTTTGTGTAGACGAGATGTCATTTTGGTCTTCTCAGTGTGATAGAAATTAGTCAGTAAGAATTTGGAGAATGGCCAAAGAAATCCGAGGAAAAAACAAACATCTAAATGGTTATATTGTCCATCTTTAATAGATTTTTGTCCAAAAGAAAAGGGAAATACTATTATATTATTCATTTTTATGACATAATTTCATAAGTAATTTCATATTATGCACAATAGAGCATATATATATTAGTAATATATACTTTAACGTATCAACTTCTAGTTTAAAATTCAATAGAAAAAAAAATATTTCATGAGCTTAACTAATTTTGTGTTAGTTTAAATGTCAGTTTTTAGTCAACTAAACAACATTGAGAAATCTCTTTGTAGCATACTCTGTTACCAGTCGAAGCACATACTTACAAAAAGGTATTAAGGAGTATTCAATTTTTTTATGTTATAAAATCGTATTCCAGGTAGCTTTTAGAGTACTTACTAATTACTCTTGCAATACTAAACTAAAGATTTCATAGCGTTTTAATGAAATAATGTATTTCTACTTTCACAATTTATTTTCCGCTATGATATAATCAAGCTTCGTTACTTCTTATATTCAACCCTTCAATAACCAGCCATAGAGTAGATATACTAGTGGAATAATTACAGAGTGGAACAGTTCATAGGAAGTTATGTTTATTTATGAAAAAGTTAATTTTATGTCTCTAATTTGTGCCGGACGTTGAAGAAAGTATTTGTAAGTTATAATGATTTTTTAAGGCTAAATTTTTTCGGAATAAATATTATCGACTTACGAATCATATTTTACATTTAAGTACGGACATTTATTTCTCTAAAAGCTTATTGATACTTCGCTGACACTCAGTCCAACCGCAAAGTTAAAAATAACTGAAATTTCAATTATGTTAAATTTAACTAAATCAAAAAACCTAAAATAAGAGAAAATGTTTAAATTAAATGAACATAACATAAAAATGAATCAACAGCTACCCCTGAAAGCAAAGTTACAAATTGCATTATTTGTTTAAAAAGTGACTCTATGTATGATTTCCAGTGTGAAGGTCTCAAAGAAACTAACTCAATAAGATTCTGGTTTTCATAGCGATACTTTGAATAAAATTTAACTTTGAAATTCACCAAGCAGACGAGGGTATACCTAACAATTGACAACTCTGATCATTTATAGATATAGCCTTAATACGAATTACAAATTTTGATGCTGTACCACGACTCGTACGCCAAATTATATGTTAATAACTATATTTAATAGTGAAAAGCATGGCTTTGTAGGGACTCGCGAAACTAATGCGTACATGACGTATGTATAAAATACATATGTTAAAAAATTACTTTAAGAAATATTTTATTAGCGTAATGAGGTACAAACATATGTTTTGTGAAAAGTAGGAAAATATTTTATTTCATACTTTTATATGAGATAAAAAATAAGAAGTTAACTATTTATTCATTAGATAATTGATAAAAGACAAAAATGTTACAGTAATGAGGAATCATATATGTTAATCAGTGACGAAATTTTTCATTGTGCATTCTTCTTATTTTTAACTTACTAATATATGAGGTTTTTTAATTACTTAATTCATATTGAACGCTAAATCTCCTAAAGATTTTACTCTAGACAATGCGATGTATGTTAGTTCAACGGACATCTTTTTCTCACCAATATCAAACAATGTTGCTTTATTTAAAGTCCACTCTTGAAATCTGTGGATTATAATAGCGAAAGTTCGGAATATCGGCAGTGTTTTTTTTGGACGATTTGCATTTCCATGCTTAAAGTAGTGAATAATTGGTGGAATTGGAACATAAGCACTGTAATCATAAGATATTATATATGGGAGTAACTGTCAAATTTAGCCATTATTGCTATATATATAATTATTTTAACTTATTGGTCATAGCAGACAACCATCATCAAATAACTTTCGATCTCGTATTGAAAATGTTCGTGTACTGCGATCCGTTTATATTTCATAGTTTTTGGCTCTGAGCATTCACCAATACTAATACAATCAAGCACGTCGCGAAACTGATATTTCGAATTTAAAATATAAAAAAAAAATATTTTCGATTAGAATTTCGATAATAAAAATATTTTATTTTCATTAAATTACGATTTTAACAAATAAATGTTATTTGTAAGCATATAATTTTCTGGAAGATTATAGATTTTTTATGAAAATTGAAAACATCTACAGTATTAAATTTCAACGGACATAGTTAAATAGTTTTAAATAAATTAGAAATATTAATTAAATTATCACTAAAACTGGATTTATATTGGTGTTGCATCTGGTCGCGTAAATGTCATTGGTAACATTGGATGGTCTAAACGCGATCTCACAGATTTTTATTTACAAAAAAAAATGTCCATACAGGCACACACAGTTGAGTATATGTTTGTGTGCGTATTAGATTCTAAAAGAATTATAACTTCATACGTTGATAATATTTTTAAAACTAATTATAAATATAACCACATCTAGGCTTGTCAAACATACAACTGTAATAAATTTCAAACCTAGAGTTTACGTAGTTTTTAATAAAAGGGATGACAAAATTCAATACAATTGCTGCTTGGTGATATGACTAGCTTTGCTCGTTTTAATAACTGTGTAGGGAAGACATTTGAGCCCGTCTTAGTAACGTAAGTCAAAACTATTCATGTTGCCCTTGTTTTAATTCAAATATGTATCTCAATTCTATACATTAAAGGGCCAGAGAACTATGCTGAACTAAAATTACAACTTTGTTTTAGTTTTTCTCGTGTTGAAATATTGTATTCATTTTTTGTCGTAGCGGATTTCCAAGTTTATATCTACCTAATCCATAGGTATTTCTATCAAAGATCACTAGATTACCTTCATTCTGTTTTTTTTTTCTCCGTATTGAATTTTGAATAAAAAATTTTATAATAAATTTAGCATACTTCATACTTTGAAATGATGAAAGCAAACACCTACCACAAAATCGGTATTTTCAAACTTTGAAGTATCCACCTTGTGCTTTCACTGAAGATTATGCACTCTAAGCGAGTTCCCACAGACCTCGCTTTAGTTGTGAGCGTAGTGTAGGAAGAAACAGTTATGCTGCTATCAGGTGTCTTAAAAATCATTAATATTAACATAGATAATATTAATCTCATCTGCATAACTCATTACAATAATTTTGACAATTTTAAGTCAGCAAGAACGATATATGGTTTTTATAATTTTTTTGGTCAATAGTACTGGCTGTAATTCAACATCACGATAAAAAAATATGACATTTAACAAAATCAAGTGTTAATTATCTTAAAATTATTACAATGTAATGACCTACTGGCCTGTAACAAAAATTGGGATCTTAAACGAACGTGTATGTGCGCTAAAATATGCGCTATTTATATTTCAAATAATTTAAAAAAGTGTCGAGCATTAAAATGAACAATTTTCTTTGGTCAGTCAGTAGTTCACTGATGCTTGAACATTTTAACGTATTTGTACGAAAAAATACAATTTCAAACTGTCATTGTTATTTGAATAGTAGATATTAATTGAAGAATAGTTTCACTTATAAAATAAACAAATTTAAACAAAATTTTTTCAATGTATGTTTTGAATTTCAACAAATCATTACTGATTTTTTAAACATTACTGAAAAAAAATTTTTTGCTATATGATTTAAAGATATAATTGCCAACTATATATACGCAGTAGTTTTTCTAAAATTTTAAAAAATCTTACTCCATACATACATCGCTACTATAAATAACCATATCCCATAAAATCATTCATATTCAAGAAAACGAATCAATACGCAATCATTATTATTATAGCATTTATTGCTGATAACTAAATAAACATGCTCATAAATAATTATAAACCCATCTATCACATCATATTTCCCTGTTTAGTGATCACCTCTTGTGACAGGTAGGCCTTATCCAGCTTTCTGCATTCCCTTCAGTCCTTTGCCTTGAACACAATTCTCCACCAATATTCTTAATATCGTCTGTCCATCTTATTATTTGTCCACCTTATTTTGTTTTATCGTCGCGTGGATCCCGCTCCGTTACATTATTTGTCCATTTTATCCTGCTATCTCTAATTTTGTGTAATATATATCCACCTTTCAACTTTCAATCATTTCCAATTTTCTTACTTTCTTCATTACGTTATCAATCTTCGTCGTGGATTTTATTTCTTCTGTTCTCTTTCGGTTTTGTAGTTTGACACCGACCATACTTTTTTCGATTGCCAATTTACATGTTCTTAGTTTTAAGTAGTTTATTTTTAGTTCAACGCCCAAGACAGGCAACCGTACGTGAGGCCTGGAAGAAGTATAAATGTAAATTTATGTAATTAAATCTGATTTATTAGTATATATACCACATAACAATGACAAGGAACCTCACTTCGATGATACAATTGTAAAGGCTGGTGGTAAACACGCTTTTATTTTCACAATCTAAACGTCTGATTGTAAATGAATAAAATATTAAATAAACTCTTTGTTTATGTCTTACACTAGAAATGGATTATCATAGAAATTTTTTTCTCTTTTACCCATTTCCTTTTTTTTTAATATAGTATAAAAATAATTATGTCATTTAAGATCAACTCATCCAATTAATCTAGGCTAGTCTCGGCAGTCCATTTTTTGTTTTAATTAGTCGCTGTAAATTTGAACAATCGCAATTCCTTTGCCGTGTCGTCGCGTGTAAAAAGCGTTCGTACATCTATACATGGGAATAGTAGGGTGCCACGAAGAGGGTGCGGATGGGTGGGTGCGTAGGAATATCTACGCACGGAATATCTACTAACCCATTGCTGCACCACTGTAATTCTTTCTTCTGCATTATAAGTATAGTTAATCCTTGAGCCACTGGCTGCGGGCCAAGCGTTGCCTTTTCTCTGTTAATATTACACCCACGCGTAGAGGTTTATTAACAAAATCCGTTGTACAGTTGTGCTCTATTTAAGCTATGAAGGGGAGCTTTGTTTCAGCCGCTCTGAAAAGCTTTCAGTTTTGAATAGTATTCTGTTATGTTATTTTAGGTCAGTGTTTTAAATAGTTTTATTTTATAGCGTGGGTCATAAACTTATAGCGTTATATTTGTTTGTTAGAAAACATTGTTCCATTTTCATCAAAAATGTTATTTTGAGAAATATTATCCGTGGAACCCGTGTTCGACGTTTATTGTTTGGGTAATTATATTGTTTTATTTATCTATTTTATAGAGACTTTATTTATTGTAGGTATTTGGAATAAATTTGGATACACACATTTTACACTTTGTACTAAATTCACAAAAAGATGTGTAGACGAGAGTCTTTTTGCTTTTGCAACCTAAAATTTTTAATATTTGGTATTTTGAGCGTTAATAAGGTATACAAACTATGACATTTATATACTGCAAATATTGAACAGACACAGAATAAAATATATTTTTACTATTGATAACAAAATAGATTACTTGTATGTTTTGAATAATGTACCTACAATGCATTTTATGTAAAAAGAAAATATATTTTGTCTCTCAACTCCGTCTGAAATCTCTGCTGAAAATTACATGTTCAATCTTGAACACAGTATTATACAGAAGAGACTCAAGTACGTCGTGCCTTCGAATGCAAACTAGTTTTTTTCGTAAAACATCCTCTTAGATGAAATGCAATCTTCCATAATACCGACAGCAAACACAAGGAATATATAGAGATGCTTTTAACATTAACACAATAATATTAAAACAGTCTTATATTAAAACGATGACTAATAATCATTAACTTTCTTTACTGTTAATACTACATATTTTAATATGGTTAGAAAATGAGCTGAAAATTATAAACCATACATTTATAGTGCATATATATAAATATTTTTATTCGTTTCACGTAAATTACACATGAATACAACGTCATACTTTATATTATCCGATTTGCAACGTGTACAAAATTAGGCGACCCAACCACGGATGTATAATGTGAATAAAGTATTCTAATTTTAGAGGTTAACTTTAGAAGTCAAATTAGGAACGAAAAAAGGGTTTGTCAGGTGTATCACGTGACGCCAAATGAAAAGACTCGTTATTAAAAATGCAAAAAAAAACTTTTATTTTTTAGTTAAATAGATAAATGATATGAATCATAATTCAGTATTGCTCTTTATCTCCTCAACTACTTAGCTTATAGTTTTAGAAAAAGTACAAATATCTTGAATCATAATTTATGAGAAGACCTAAACGAATATGGCAAATTGAAATTAGCACGGGATACAAAAAATGTTCATGAATAGAGAATGAGTATATATAAAGTGTGTTGCTTAATTTTACCGTGAATTATTAAATTAAAATATTAGAAATATCAGTTTAGTGATTATTGTAAAAGCGTACATATTCGAAGGAGTCTGGTTTAAGCTCTAGCTTACGATATCTTTTTGATTCAGCAATTAAAATAAATTTGGATGAATTTTAAAAACGTGCTAGGTAATGTGAGGATTGTTTTTCAATGTAACGGCGACAGAATCTTCTTCACGCGAGTTCAATTTGAGCTTGACGGATTTTTCAAAAAAGTTTTATTTTGACTGAAAACCAGACTGTTTTGTATTGCAAGTCTAAGTTTGGCCTTGTTCGTAATGTCTTTGAAGTGAGGGTTATCACACTGCACGTGAGTTATGTTGAATAGAGTTTAAAAAATTACAATAACATTAGTTAAAAAACTAGAATAAATAAAATCCCATCGATAGCTAAATTTAGAGCGCTTAATTTGTATGACGACAACAGTGAGTTCCTCGTTTAACGATAAGCAACCGACAACAGTTTTGTGAAATTATGTGATTATTAATTATTATCAAAGTAAGTCTAGTGTCGATTTTCTTTGTTGCTGCTAATGTACTTTTAGGATTGAATGGAATTAAAGGAATAACTTGGAGGGATAAAGGATATCCTAATAGTAGGTATACGGATGAGGGCTTTAATAGAGGTGACGTAATAGCTAATTCATTCTTTATGCGTATAGAAATTTATGCCTTTAAGTAACACAAGATTTATGCTGATTTATGAAAACAAACCAAGTGAAACAAGATCAAGGATAATCAAAATCGAACTAGTTTTGGTTATCTTACTTATTTATTCCATGAAAATAGATATTAACGTTAGTTTGGTATGTATTTATTCAGAAGAATGAATAACAAAAATTCACCAACGTAATTGAAAATAATATATGAGATAGAAAATATCTATTTTCGAAATGAAATACTCCTATTTTATTATATTATACATTGAATGTATTGTGTGGGACTTTATTGCATGTTGGATGACTCAACAAAATATACATAAAAAATATTTCAGTTGACTTGCAGACCAGCCTCAAATCTTCCTGCATTGTGTTTGAGCAATAATGTTTAGAAACATAGAAAGCACAAAAACATTATTTCTCATATTTTTGAATTCAAAATTATCAGAGTTCTCTTTAAAAATTGTTAGTGGTATAAAAAGTGACCTCATGTTGTTTTTCAAATATTTTGTCTTAAGATATATTTGAACCAATCAATTTAAAAGGCGTTTTGGGGTTCGATACAGTTAGTTTTTTGAGTCAAAAGATATTAGATTTTAAGAACCGATCATCAAATAAATCGAAACTTATTTTTAAAAGTATTTTTTTTTTACTTCTCGACTACTGTTTCTCTCAATTAATTTAAACGCTTTCAACAAGATTTGCGACGTTTAACACAGTTGTCTTTTAGGGCAAAAATAGATTTCATTTAAAAATTGTCTTATCTAAAATTTATTACGATACAATACTTTTTTTTATGTATCGGTCAAGCGATATCTTTTCAAGAAATTTATAGATTTCGATGAAAATTGCGGCATTCAGCGCAGTTTTATTAAGAGTGATGTTAATTAGAATTTCGGTTGATCGATTCAATCATTTGAACATATGATTAAAAAATATATATATATTTTAATTTCAATTTGGTTAATCGGTTTAACCCTTTCAGGACCATAAGGTTGTCAGACCTAATCTAATCATTTTGGCTAATTATAATGATTGATTAGGCTTCTAGAAAATAGATTTATAAATCAAAATACAGAAAGATATAATAGGTTTTATGGAATTGTCGCGGACAAATATGTCCCTATGGTCGATAAGAGTTACTTTTCATCCAAACAACATTCGTTTTACTTTTATTAGATTTAGTCATTGGGGTGGGGCTAATTTATGAAATAATGTGCTTATATTATAGAAAAATTATTTATTTATAAAATATAAAAAAATACATATTTTACTTATGGTGATCAGCGAAACAGTTCCTGTCATTGGTATAGCAAAGGTGAACTTTGCATATGACACATATTGTTTGTGCGGTTTTCTTTTTGTTTTGGCACAATTTACGCACCTCTTTCTAGTGTTGGATTTTTCCATTGGATGTGAAGGTAGTTGTCGCTTCACAGATTTTCCTACTGCACTTGTTTTGTAGTAGGAAATCCACGTTGTCTCATGCTAAACCCATTTATCAAACTCCTAGCAACTACTTGTCTGAACTGCAAAGTAGATAACAGTGTTCCTTCCAGATGTTTTTGATTATGGAGCATAGTGTAGATGGTATGTGCGTTATTCACCGATATGTCGAATAAATCAAAAAATAGTCGAAGATAGTACTTTATTTTCGATCTCCGATCTAGTTCATAACACACTTTTCGTTGATCCATGAGATCAACTCCACCCATATTTTTATTGTAATGTGATACAATTCTAGGACATCTCACATCAATTTTGTCGGCTGAACCAGCTTTGCGACGCTTTACGGTGTCGATTTCTATAGGCGACAGAAAGTTGGTCAACAAATGTACCGCTTTATTGTCCATCCATTTGACATAACTTATGCCATGGAAACTTGCCGTGTAAATATCGCCACGCTTCATACTTCTATCAATGGGTGCACTTTTTGGAAGATGTTTTCTGTTTGTTCGAACAGTTCCACACGCCTTAGTATTCTGATCAACCAGTTTATATTGTAGTAATGGTGAATTGAAGAAGTTGTCCATATAAATTTCACATCCCAAACCCTCAACTTTTCTTGTAAGCTGGAGTATTACTGATTCACCTAATCCATATTCAATCCCAGAAGTTCGTTTGCCTGTATATAAATCGAATTCAAATAGGTAACCTGTCGCTGCATCACATCTGCACCATAACTTGAAGCCCCATTTGACAGGCTTATTTTTATATATTGCTTCATCGCATTATGCCCTTTGAATTTTATCATATGCTCGTCGATAGATTGCTTTTCTGTATTGTTGAGGGCATTTTGAAACGAAGCATTGAAATGATCCATTATTGGCCGAATCTTGTATGCTCTATCATAATTAGGGCTAGTTGTGTCTCTTACTTCGTCGTTGTTACAGAAATGAAGGTTCCTACGAATTTCTTCAAATCGAGCCCGTGGCATAACATTTGATATGAACGGTACTCCCATATCCGGTTCTGTAGACCAGTAGTCCCTCAATGATGGCAAGACATGATAGCCCATGACCAAATTCATACCAAAAAATGCTTTCATTTCTTCGGGTTCGATAGTAAATTCTCGTCCATTTTGATGAGCGTAGCGTACTGACTCTGATACTATGTAATGTACTAAATCATCGAAATTAGTTGCTGCACAGAATATATCAAAGGAGTCAATAATGTATCAGCTTCAACTTGACAGATTTTCACTTTTCCGAACTCATATTCCACGTTACGAAAAATATTTGGTAGATATGTTCTCTGACTCCACTTGAAAGCCGGTTGATGGGTGACCTGTGCTTCTGTCTCAGGTTCTGCTGTAGAAGTTGAAGGTCCAGGCAAACTATCAGGCGTCTCGTTTTGTCGAAGTGTCGTATCTTCAATTTCCACATCAATAATCCCTTGGTCATCGTCCTGTGTCAAAGTCTTTGATCTTCCTCGTCAAGCAGTAAATCATCCTCATTGTCACTATTATCACCCATCAAAATCTGCTGGATTTCATTTTCTCTAAGTTCGAAAATACCACGACCCCTACGAAACATAATAATCTGCAACAATATGAATGAAAAAATGAGGGTATTTGACAAAAAACCATCAGTACGACAAGAAAACTATTCTTTATAAATAATATCTCTTTACGGCCACAGGGACACCGGTGTCCCGTTATGTTTATAATGATTTATCATGGTACTCAATACAAATAACAGTTTTATAAATGTATAAAATAACAATTTACTTACCAGGCAACGATTATTTGACACTCTCAATAGTAAAAAAAATATTTTTACACTTGCGAACACTTTTACAAAATATTCGATTAGCGCGCTAAACGAAGTGACAGTTTCCAATAAGCATAGACAACGAACGATATTGGTTATGTTGTGTTGCTAGCATAAAAATTAAAAAATGTGTGATTAGAATCTATTTTAGTAACAAAAAGATATACATGTGTGTTTTATTTATTATTTTTATCTTTATTATTTGCTGGGGACGCCAGTGTCCCCATGGTCGTCAAAGGGTTAAGACAAATTTACAGGAAATAAAAGTTCACTCAAGTCTTTTTGAACTTTGAAAGCCCGAGAGAAAAACAGAGAGAGAGAGAGAGAAAGAGAGAGAGAGCAAGAGAAAGAAATACACGCCTACACAAACACACATAAATACAAAATACGAAAGTTATCATTTTCAGTTCGATTTTCAAAAGAATAATTTCCTTATTTTTATGAAAAATTTTAATGCCACTGGATGTCCTTTAAAAAACAACGTTATAGTTTCTCCCGTCACAGCATTTATTTAGGGTTCGTGCGAACCTGAACTTACCTATCGAATATAGGTTTTATTTCTTTCCTTCACATTTCTTTTCTTTCCTCCAAATATGAGTGAAAAAAATGACGAGATATGTAATACTTACTTTTGTATTTCTATTATATGATGATTGTTATTAGTTCTTTCAAATAGCATCATACAACGCTATAACTTAAATTTAATTTACACATTAAGCTATATCTTATTATACATATATAATGAAAATGGGTTGTCTTTTTTCGCTAATCATGTAAAAACGACTAAACGTATAGACATGGGACTAGGACCATTCGATGTGGAATGATTTGTAGATGGTTTTAGGCTACTCACTTTTCAAATTCCGTAAATTCTTCGCCATTTCATTTATAAATAAAAATTACCCAGCGTAGCGGGCGGGACAGCTAGTCACATATATAGTTATTTGTATAATGCAAATAACAATATATGTGACTAAGTGAAGTACCTATATGCTTCTTGTCTAACATTAGTTCGAAAATTTACCAACATGCATATTGGCCTGTACTCATGAGTTGCCTACCCAGCTCATACATACTCACTCACACACACCCATCCACAATCTTGTATGTATAAAAACCTAAATATAAAATGCCACCGGCTATTGCGAGTTTATCGTGCTTTAGTAACGAAATAATTTATGGTATACGCCCATTATCATAGAAATTCACACAAACGAGTTTCTCGACGACACGACGACAAAAAATACCGCCAACGACAATTGGGTATCTATAGATACCGTCCTCGATATCTATATTACTATATAAATATGTTGGGTCTGTCTGTACATACAACTTTTTTGTCAATTTTTATAATAAATATTCCTTTCAGAACTTGCTTACTTAAATTCTACCATTTTAAATTTTTAAATTAGTCTCCCTGTATCTCTTTTTATAGTTCCATTGTCAACAAGGAAGCCTTATAGTTTCACCATGTCTGTCCGTCTGTTCGTCTGTCGGTTTCTCTATCTATCTGTCCGAAGCTAAGCTTTAATACTCTTAGTACTAGAAAGTTGTAATTTAAAATCGGTACAAGTATTAATCATGGTAACAAAATGGTGGAAGAAAAACTTATTTGTTTCGAGGTATCTCCCTTACATGTAAAATAGGTATTATAGCATTTTTTTTCTTGTCTGTTATGGAATAGACAAGAAAAAAAAGGGGTATCGTTGTATATTAAATCATTTAAAAACATTGTAGGTGTCTAAATATCAATTTTCGATTTGGAGATCAGTTTGCAAAATATTAACCTTTAAGATGCTTATTTTGTTAGAATCAAGAATTTGGTCCCCTCCCCGCCCTGACAGCTAAATTGTTATTCGCGAAAAATATCATAGTGTTAAGATATATAACGAAATTAAAAGGAAAACTATCTCAGCTAAGTAGGCTTTACTAGTTAACAATAGCCGACCAACTTATGAAATTGTACTTGTAAAAACAAAATCTTGTACAAGTTTTATTAAAAATTACTTAGGTAATGTTGTTGGCCATGTAAAACGGGTAGTAAATATTATCTTATGGACCAACAAAGTAATGGAAATATAAACACCCTTAACACCTGTTCTATGTGAACTCTTTTTTAGACGTTATTAGCCATTATCCGTGATCGTGAACTTAATTATTACAATAGGGTCATAGTATCAAACAAGAACCTCTTTTATTATACCGCATATTGTGTCGGGCAACTACGGAGCCCTACTTTGCACGTGGCCCGACACGCACTTGGACGGTTATAACTCGAAAACGGCTTCATCGGTTTCGATGAAAATGGATCTATAGTACGAACATGTTATTTCACAAATGATAGAATGTATATGATTTCGATAAAGTGTTTGACTGTTTGTTTGTCTGGGCTAATATTCGAAACTATTAAACAGATTTCAATCTAATTTTATATAAAAGTGAATTACTTTTTGGAGTATTGTAATAAACACGATATTCTTTATTTATCTACGAATAATAATTTATGAAATTGTACATATGATATTTTTAGAAAATTTTGTCTAAATTATTAATTCCATGAAACACCTAATCTATGACTACCATTTTTAAAATTTCATTCTAACTGTTTAACGATAAAGTGTCCATTTCATTGTTTGTCTGAGCTACTTAAATGAATACTACTAATTATACATTAACTATGTAAGTTGGTTAAAAGTTGTAGAAGCGTCATATATATATATTAAAAATATTTGCCAGAAATTGATTCTGGTGATGTAGAGAGTATAACAAAATGTAGGTAAGTAGCTTCAAGCAAGATATAGTCTTTATTTCAATAAAATAGGGTAACACTAAATTAAATGATTTTCAAAAGTAAATTTATACTGGATTGTACTAGAAATAGCAATACTGACGGCGAGTTGCACTAAAAGTAGAAACAATTCATAATAATATTTGACAGATTATTCATACATTATCTGTCAAATCTTACGGATTACTTTTACATTGTTAGTTTCAGTGCGACCCACCCTATATACTTAAAAACACATTCGCCCGTATATTTGATTATAAATGAATTTACAATAGTTCAATATTTCATATTTACATATCTCCAATTAACTATTTATCAAGGTACGTTATTTCATAGTATCACAAACTTACAACGTTTTTATTTATTTTCTGACACTTTTTATAAGATACTTGTTACTTAATAAGCCGTGAAAAGCAATTTTTATTTAAATAACACTTGTAATTTAAACAAACATGAAAACCGACTCACAAATCAAAAATTCAAAACATTAATATTAACTGATAAATCACCCCCACAATGCCTGTAGATATTTTACGTCGTTTTTATATGCATTTAATATATTAAATAATATTTTTAATGGCTTAAATTTTTGGATTAAATGACGTCCGCACTAGCATGAAATATTAGTCATTCATTGAAATAATTTGAAGTAGATGGATCATTAAAAACGTATCGGACGTTTATTTTAATTACTTTTATTAGAATATTTTCAGTCAATTTTATACATGCATACGAACATGCACTTTGGATATTAAATTAGTTTCTTGTGTTCTACGATTTGTTTACTAGTGTCGTATAGGCAAAACCTCGATAGATGTATATAAATACAAAATGGTATATATATACAAAATCAATACATGCATTCAAGGCGTTTTTGTTAAATATGAACAAATAGAAATACATTCCAATTCCGTTTTTTCCGACCCTACTCTGTATCTTAGATATTTAGTTTTCAGCCTCACGCCGTCGACGTCTCGTGGACATCTTATCAAAGAATGTGATTAGAAAAGTCGTTCAAAGGCCAAACACTCGCTTGATAAAATACAATACGATTTTTGCTCTGCTTTTAAAGAAGAAAGGAGTTTGAAATTAAATTTTACTCTTCTGATTTTAGTTAGCAGACATATTTCACGTTTTTTGTTAAAATTGAGTGGATACTTTTTACTTTTACAGAGATCAAAAGGAAAAATTTCATAGATGTATAAATATAAACCGGCAGAACATTTTTAAGTCGATCAAAATTTATACAACATTATGCTAATCTTACACAAGAAATCGTTTATTATATTAAACTAAATTTAGTGTCTCCATTTTTTTGTAAATGAAAAACATAATTTACAATGGTATTATAACCTTTTCTGAGTACGCAAAAACCAAAAATTGGAAAATATGTAAATGCAAACACGTTGTACACTATTTTTTCATGACATATTTAAGTCAGTTTATTTTATATGTCAATTTTTATTTATGAAGACCACAAAAGGACCATGTCTGCGACCGCTCATCTCGTATTCTTTTCCCGATACCGATAGTTTCATAAACGGAACGAACCCTTCTCGGCGGCCTGGCCTCCTAGGGCTATCCGGCACGTCGGCTACGATCGGGGCCCAATCATCTTATCAGTGTTCAATATTTCATAACGCCTATCGGCCCCGCCCGCGTCCCCCGGGACGCTTACCCGTGAGGAGTTGGAGGAAATAACAAAAATATTTACCGAAGCCCCCGTTGCCGAATAAAAAGATGTCCCTTAATGCGGGCCTCAGATGCAGGAGGGCCTATTATCCGTTTCCCTAAAAACATCCTTTCTGAAAATATGAATAATATAATTCAAATTCCGGGCCGGAGATGGCTCGGCTCACTTTTCCGGGCTCGATTTGCTATCGTCGTCGTGCGCCGGCGAATACACGTCTGGGACAAATATTATTAAAGAGGACGATACACGTTGTCCCACTATGTACGGCGGCGAGGGTATCAGCGAACGCGGGAAAATAAACATGCACAGTTTACCTGCGCGCCGCACCTATCGCGCTTTTAATTTTGTTGGTTATTTGTTCCTTATACTCTTCTTTCTCCGCATATATGACTGTTTGCGTAATAATTTATGTGTTTTACTTTCGCTTTATGAATATCAAAAAATCTGTGCCTGTACAGTATTATGATTGCATGCATTAAGTACTCAAACCATGAAATGTACACAAGAGCCTGTCAACTGTTGTAGGTACGATATTCGTCTTTTTATTATTATTTTGGCAAACTTGAATACATTTATGTCATACACGTTACACTGATAAGTTGTTTAAAGAAGTACATGTATAAAAACATACTTGAGTACTCTGTATATTTAATATATGCATAATATATGTATTGACACCTGGTTATAGTCAAAGCTCACTATGTATAGAGAAAAGTATTATATGTTACAGTAGATCATCGATAAGTAATACAGCTAAAAATAGACGTTATGTTACAATAGAATAGATTTTTAGTGTATCATATGCATACTATTTCTACTTCGTAAAATGTCTCTCATAAATTACGCGAGCTTAGAATAGAAGCCACAGAATCTGGCAAAATCTCACCAAAATTGTTTTTATGAAAAGAGGGGTCATTGGAAAATCTCATTCAACTTTGTGGTTCACTGAATATATCACTTTAACTTTGCGTACCATTATCCATACCAAACTTTTCCGGTGACATGAGTATGTCAAGAAATTAATTAGAAATTATGAGGTAATTCTCATGTGAGAGAAGGTCAAGCAAATCTTACCTAACCTCACCAAGAGAGAATCTGAATTAAAAAAAAAAAATTTGGTTGCCTGTAAAGTCGGTATACGGGCGAAAGTTTTACGTGACAACGACTTTGAATGGTAAAATCATTTTAATGTGAATATTCATTCGTATAGTAGGAAGAAGGATGAAATAATAGTAACAATTTAAAACATTTATTTATACAAAGAATTATATTTAAAACATTAATTTATACAAAGAATCTCGCACTGAATTTCATATTAACAAAATTTTATTTTTACCTTTACACATACATACGTATTTATATACAAATATACATACAATAATTTGCAATACATTTGCAAGCTATGCACTAATTCTAGGAGCAGCGCGGCAGACCGATCATAGTTGAGTGGGAGAGAGACGCAAGGCATTGGCGGGCCTCTCTCGTTCGGTGACTCATCGTTACGTTACCGAGCGTTACACTTTTCATAAGTGACTCCAGCCGCAACCTAATTTAAGACGTTGTCACGTCAAAACACAAAATGAATTGAAGTCCTCTAATAATATTACACTTGAATGTTGTAATAAGCTCAGATACATTTTAATTTGGACGCTTTTATTTGACAATTAATATTATTTATATATATATATATATATATATACCATAATTATAGCATTTAAAAAAGAGTCAAATTTTAAGCTGAAAGAAAAAGATTATTGGAAGTCAGTGAAGAAAGAGTGATATGCAAAGATCATAACATAGGAACTATAGATTATTTGTCTGCTCTTTTGGGAATTAGAAGTGATTTTATATTATTACTACATCTTATTATTATTATTATTATTATGTTATTATTATTAATATTTAATTAGCTTCCAACGCACGTGTGTAAAAGACCTAAAGAATATGATCATATATCGCTAAAAATTAATGTACAAATGTGCTTCAACATTTAGGAGGCAAAAAGCTGATATCCTTGGTGTACCTTCAATAATATAACAGAAAAATTTTAATTAAATTATTTATGTAACGGTGACAGAAGTAAAGGATATTCATTGAGCTTGAACATTATTCAATATTATTTAGTTTAATGTTGTATGCTTATATAAATTGTAAGATTTCAAGATGTAAGTTGTTACAGTTTTAAACAGTAAACAAAAACATCTTCATGACATGTGCCTGTTAAGGAATGTTCATTAAAATTCAAAGCGAAGATGTTTCCAACTGTCATTTTCGGGCTCCACAATATACAAGGGATATGCGTATATACCGAAGAAATTTTTTACTAGCAAAAAATCTAAAAATAATAGACAATATTGTTCTTATTCAAATATGTACAAGTGAACTGGTTTAATGTTTTTGACGTGACAACGTCTTAAATTAGGTTGCGGCTGGGAGTCACTTATGAAAAGTGTAACGCTCGGTAACGTAACGATGAGTCACCGAACGAGAGAGAGGCCCGCCGAATGCCTTATCTCTCCCACTCAACTATGATCGGTCTGCCGCGCGCAGCACTAGAGAATAGTGCATAGCTTGCAAATGTATTGCAAGTTATTGTATGTATATTTGTATATAAATACGTATGTATGTGTAAAGGTAAAAATAAAATTTGTTAATATGAAATTCAGTGCGAGATTCTTTGTATAAATTAATGTTTTAAATATAATTCTTTGTATAAATAAATGTTTTAAATTGTTACTATTATTTCATCCTTCTTCCTACTATACGAATGAATATTCACATTAAAATGATTTTACCATTCAAAGTCGTTGTCACGTAAACTTTCGCCCGTATACCGACTTTACAGGCAACCAAATTTTTTAGAATATTTTCATAAGCGAAATCTATGTATCTGAAAACATTTCAAATCGCCCCCTTAAGTGCTTAATTATTTGGGAATAAAGAAAAAACAGCTATGAATCCGTTAAGATTATCTACAGAATCATAAAAATTACTCGTCTCATCATACTATAAAATATAAATAAAAAAATACGTCCCTGTCTAGTATATTTAAAATATTTTTTACTGTTCCACTTCAATATTCGTTCTAAATAAAAGGCCAATTAATCATTCATATTGATCGTGAACGACCCAAATAAATAGTGTCCCAGCGGCAAACGATATCGTACAACAAACCCGGATCGATAACGCTCCGTCTTCAAGAAGTTCAAGTGCGCGCGATCATTGCGTTATATTACGACGGCAATAAAATCAGCACGTAAATACTTTTGATTAGTCGTAAACGTGTCGTTTGTTATATTAGTGGATCTTTTTTTTAGATAGGATTTTATGCTTGTGCAGCGTCTATTTATGTTTGTGTAGTATTTATTTTTAGCGACACGGCCGTAGACAGACGCGAGACAGATTTTATGGTCGGCGCGCCGCCGCGACCCCGTCGACGAACTGTCGCTCGTGAGAGTCGAGTGAAGGTGAATCGTAAAATTATCGGGTCTAAAATGTATCGAGTCGACGTTACGATATCGTGCTTTGCTTACAAGTCCCCGTGTTACTTACATGTGCTAGGCGATTATGTGATAAAATAGTGTATTATTTGTTAACTACAGACTAATGTAATTGGTGATTGTATGTAATTGACTACTTACGATTTGAATTATACAATACGAATATTGATACAATTTAAACCTAATGCGAATTTAATTAAATTCTAATCCGTACATAATACTGATTTTGCTATAATTTTGTGTAAATCATAAATAAATTAGATAATACACAAGAATAACATTACATTAATTATAGTATCTACTAATTATTAAATTTGTAAGAAGCCGATTGTAAATTTGCCTTTGCCTCTACATTGTTTTTTTTTAAGTAATACTCATTAAAAATATAAAAATAAAAATATTTAAAAATACTTAATTCAGTTGCAATTTGAAATAGTTTATAACAAATTTATGGACAAATAAATTGTTATTAAAAAATTATAATTGAAGTTCACTTAAGATTTAACAATTGATAGAAATTTCATTAAAGTTTCTTTAAAATCTACTATTAAATAGATATTTAGTTCTACATAACTAAAACAACTCTTTTGATATTATGCAAATGATCCACATTCAAATAATTTAGAAATGAGTTTCAATTGTCATATATTTATGTATTTTAAATAAAGTTATAAAAGTTTCCATTGCTTTTACAATTACAATACTTACGTAATTTTAGTTTGTCTTTTCATATGACAAATAATATAAATCATTTATAGATCCATATTAATATATCATTAAAATTAGTTCTTGCCTTAAAATCTTGATATACATTTGTTCATTATTGAAAAACTAACCGAATTCGGTAACTGTAAACTTAGGTATTCTGTACAACTAGCGCCACCTGGTACTACTCACATCAAACTTTATCTACAGGTCTACAAACAAAACTGCTCTTCCGACCACCGCTGAAGGTCTCAGAGTATTGCAATTTTCACGGAAACATTTTTCCTAGCACTGGCCATAATGAGGCCTTCAAATGGTACAGTCAGCTCAAAGATAATAAGGTCCGTTCCCCGCGGACGTCGATTCTGGAAAGTTGTGCTGACCCTCGGCCAGCGCTGTTATTGAACGGAGCGGTCCGGACCTTCGCAAACGGCTCGCTCGAAATATACTACCTATAGGCGTATCGGCAATACATCATTTTTTTGCTATTTCGTTTTAATGTACCTGAAAATATAAATAGTCCGTTGCCTCATTTTGATTTATGTCGCGAGTTAGAATTATTACTCTTATTTACACAGGAAATAAAAAAAGTGATGTTTATTTTTATATACATTATTTATTTTTCCGAAATGTGTAATGAGATTTTAGTACGTCCACCACGGTTTAAGTTTAATAACTTTACACCAGTAAAGACAGGTACACAAAATATGAAAATATTTTCATACATGTCCATTTCAGCCGTCATATGTCTATTTTCTGTTTATTTCTTCTTTCCGGTAGTAATATTATCGGAATAATAGAAAAAAATTGTACATTCGTTTTAAGGTACATAAAACTAAAAAGAAATTACAGTTATATACATATACAACAGTTTCAGATTTTTTATTGTTTTCAAGCGGTAATATTTAATAAATAATGTAATCAGACTGTAATATTCCGTTTGTGTCCGTCACTTTTTTTCAAATATAGGGACATATATTGTCTCATGTAATGAAAAATAATGTTTGTTAATTACTAAGTCAAACATCCTCAGAAAAAATCAAAACTAACTTTCTTTAATGTGAGCCTTATAAATAGATACCTATAATCCTTATATTATATTTCTGTATAAAAAATAACATTGAAATTATATAAAACGCTAAATATTTCAAACTTATGTTTATTTTTCTATATTTGATAACACTCGAACATTTATCGTTCAATAAAAACTATTTTATTAACAGGGAAGTTAGTTAGGTAGTACTGGGTAGGTAATACGGCGAGGTAGTACTGTCTACAAAGACTTTTCTATTGTGTGATTTGATTTATGATTTGATTAAATGAATTTATCTAATTCAATGACACTGTAAATTCTATTTCATCAACTTAATACAAAAAATATATATATATATATATATATATATATATATATATATATATATATATATATATGTGTGTGTGTGTGTGTGTGTGTGACGTGTGTGTGAATATATCAAAAACGTAATAAAAGTTCATTTTAAGTAAAATAAAGTATATTTTATTACATTAACATAATTGTAGAAATTTACAATCTTTACCTAAATCTTCATAAAAATATAAATTTTCTAGCTTTTTTTACGTTGAGTTGGAAACCTCGAAAAGATCCCAATAGACTTAGACATAGAGCTCTTAGAAAAAAAAAACTGTCAAACTTTAGATTTTTAAGACTCTGACATTTCCAACTTTCAAGACTTCAAGTGGAGAAACAATTACTAAAGAAAATATTTATTATATTTTTCTAGTCTAGGCGTATAATGAATTAATACGCAGCAATTAAAAAGCTTTCATTCATTGTATAATCCCAAAAATGTTTGCATGATTTGATCCCTCATTTGCCCATTCCATTTCTAAAAGTTGTCTTTCGTGGATAGATACTTCATATAACTGTCTACAACCCCACATGTACCTAAGAAGGAAGTCTTAATACATTTGTCTTAATATTACTCTTATTGTACTTGCACTGCATAGACGTGGAATTGAGATTTCATATGTCATTGAGCATATAAGTTTTCTCACGCCTTCCTTGATTCATCAACTCAACTACTGTGTATATTTGTATATTCAGCAGGCCTGGAATACAAATTCGCAATTTCCTATGTTACGTGGCATATTAACCACTAAACTGCTCGTGTTAATTCTTTTAGTTTAATTTAATTAAAATATATGTTATAGATCTACGCATACTTATTTTAACTGCATTGTATCTGTAAAAGAATAAAGAACATTTATAACATTTTATGTGCTGTTTCATTATGACAATCACGGTTTATTTGTTTTAATAAATAGTTCCACCAGTTCATTGCACTTGCATCGATTGTTATAATAAAATGACGTAGCGCGTAGAGCGGCGCGTGCAGCAGCACCGCACACTAATCGTATGCAGAGGTTTTATGCGCGACGTCATTTTACGAGAGGGCGGTCGCCACGCGCCGCGCGTTTACGACCCGCCGGTCACCTGTTGGCCCGTCTCAAACTCATATAATTCTCAATAAAAGTTAGTCAATGAAAACGACCTTCCGATGCGCCCGATGACGGCCCATTCAAGAAATCAGGCCACTAGCGAGCTTTACGACCTCGTAACAGCTCGTAACTTGTCCCAAATAACAACCTATAAAACATAACATTTATGTAAAACACTACAGGCTGTGCGACATCTCGTGACAATCGTATTGTTATACTTATGGCAAGATATTGGAACTTTAATAAGGTTTTAGAGCCATAATCAAATTAAAACAAAATATTTAGTTATATGAAATACTTAATACATAATATTTCGTTGTAACTTATGTATGAAAATAAAGTACAGATATACCCAACAAAAGTACAAATATCTTCTAAATTAGTACTAAACCGTATCGACTTATATTTCGTGAAAGCGTTCTCATCCTAGAACATTAAATAATATGTGTATCTAATACGGAAAATATTGATTTCTCCTATATTTGGCTATCTAAATGGATTCCGAAATACTCCGTCTCCAATTATAGCTAATGGCCTTTGGCGACTTGGCATTGGAATATACTCAAAAAGTTTCCAAGGGAATATACGTACTGCAACAGCATCATCCATAACTCAAATGACTGCTACATCAGGAATATAAAGGAGGATCTTTAACTTGGGCCCCACCCTAAAAAACATGGCGGAGTTTTCTTATTATCCAACCTCTTCGTTGTGATTGGTCAACTTGCTGAAAATACAGCATGGCTTCATATAAATTGACCAATCATAGGTGAGCAGTCATTTAAATGGTAATTTTATCACCCTCTCTGGAATCCTTTGACTCTTTCTTAAAGTACGTGCAAAAGCGAGAAAGAAGATATTTGAATGTGTCCACAGAATATTAAAACAGTATTGAATCTTACCACACGATGGCGCTGTAAGGTTTAGTTCTCTAATTGTTCGCTAGATGGCAGTACTATAAACATAACCTGTTTCTAATGAGAAAAGGCGTCAGCTGTTAATAATGTCACAGAAGCCAAGATATTACTGTTTAAAATTAGATTTTCGATTAGCCATATATTTTTTCATCAAAAGGAGGAGCTGAATTATTTTGGCCTTTTGCATACAAATGTTATTATAAAAAATTATTATTGGCATTAATAATGAAGGTAAATTGTTTTCTCTCCATAGACTTGGACAAACATGATACAAAACTTAATCAGATATTGAAAAAAGTGTTTGATTTTAACAACAAACTTGTAATGAATGATAGCAATGTGTAAGGGTAAAATTTAAATAGCAGATCTTATTTTATTATGTAAGAGAGCATCTTTGTTCATTTTATTTCAAATTAATTAAAGCTCATTAATATATCTTAATTCAATGAACAATAATAAAGTTTTTTATTGTTTTATTCCAATTATATACTTATTAAATACTAATTATTTTACACTGAACAGAATAGTAAGCGTATTATTATTGGATAATATAATTATTACTTAGTTGTTACATTTTTGTAACAATGAATTCTTGTTCAACGAAATAACACGTGGGTACCTATTTACCTAATCTAGGCACCTATTAAAGAAAAATGTGTTTTTATTGTAATTAATTATAAATATTATTTTGTGTATAAATGTAAATAATCGAATACTAAATTGATATTTCTTTTTTTTTTTTGGGAACCGTTTTATAATTGATAAGATTATTTGATTAGATAACATGACCAAAATCGAATAATTTGTGCAGTCTACAAAGAAAATATAAAGAACCAAATATTCAAAATCGAATAGGATTACTTTAGTACGAAAATCTCTATTCAAATAGTATAGTAAAGTAGCAAAATTAAAAAAGTGAATGTTATTCCCTAAACAGGGCTGGATTTAAACTTAGTGCCACACCTGGGCATTGTAGAAAATGACGCCCCAACACTGAAATTTTACTTAAAGTTATAATTTCGAGATCTTATTTTTAAAAAAATAAAATAACTAACTTATTTCAGAGAATTTATTATGCATTATATGCTTTAACAACATTAAAAAATATTTTTTTTTGTTTTAAGTATTAAAATATAATTAAAAGATCTAATCGATAAATTATTATATTTTTTTAAAATTCCCTGATTGATTGATTATAGTCTATTTTTCGAAAAATGCATGAATTGTTCAAAATCTTTTTAATTTTCCGTAAAGACTACAAATTATTTTTTTTATTTAAGAAAATAAAAAATCAAATATTATTGTTTTGAATCATTATGAAAATACATTAATTAAATTTTTTTGATCATTAATTTTAACAAAAAGTGCCAAAATAATAATATACAAAATTTCGATTTAAGAAATAATGAATCATATGAATTTCTGAAATTATCCATTAAACAAGAAATTGTAAGATAAGAGAATTATTTAATTATATTGAATAATTTTGATTCCAATAAATTTTTTTTTCACTTTCCAAATTTTTCCGCCCTGGGCATTAGATCCGATTGCCTCTAGTGTAAATCTAGCGCTGTCCTTGTACCACTTAATAAACACTACAGGTGATTAAGTAGAATGGAAAAAAATATCTCATCAATGTGTTAAGATATTTTTAGAACATAGGACATTGTCCACTATAAAAGTAACAATGTGCGACTATCATTCAAATTAATTAACGGTAGTAGTCAATAGTTACGTTGATAAATTTTCAACATTTCGAAGTTTAATTGATTTCAAAGTGAGTGAGAATTCACTAATTTATATTATATTGTTATAGCCATATAAAAACACTATTAAATGGAGCTTTGGAGAGTGAAATAAAGTTAATTCAAAACACATAGCACTCGATGGATAGTTGAAAACAACTTTTAAAATATTTTTATAGATCAAATGACTTATGAAGTTTGCAATGAGCGCGATAAACATTGAGGGCCCTGGTCGCTCATAAAATTAGTCATTCTGCTTTGTCTCACTAGCGATTTACAAAATATTTTCTGATTAATTTTTGTTGAATGTACATATTATATAATTACAAAGAAAAATGTCACAAATATTTATGATTTTGGTGGTTCTTCTTCAAAGTAAGAATCGAATCCTTCTAAGTTCATTCTCGTGTCCGTCTCTACGTCAGTTTCAAACATTCATCTCGAAAACTATGAGATGCTGTACTTCGAAATTTTTCAAAATGTTGTTTCGAATGAAAAAAAAAATCAAAGTAAATTTGAGGGACAGCTTTCCAAAATTTCTTTAGAAAACTTTTCAAGATGTTATCCCTATGGATTCTAAAACAGTTTTTATTACTGTTACTGATCCAGTAGTCTTATTGATACAGCCCCACATCCGCTAAAAATAACCGTTCCCTCCCAGATCTTCTAAATCTTGACACAGAAAATTTTAATTTCAATGAGGTCAATTGATATTACGTCACAGATTATTGAAAAACTACATGTTTTCTTATAGTGTGATATGATTTATCCGTTCATACGCCGTTATGGTATATAAATATTTTAATCTACTATATGAAAAATACTTATTTAAAAATAATGTTCTATGGAAAATAATTATAATTGGTGACTTTAACATCGGTGTCACCTGTTACACTTACATGAACCGTCAGTATTCTTCAGAGTATTGGAAGGAATACGTTACATAATAAATTACATCACACAAGGAACAACACATTAAGAAAATGTTTCAATATAATTTTCATGAATTTTTTTTAATCATCACAAGCCAATTTTGATGAGATTTTAAATAAAAACATAATAAACAAAGTTTAATTTCGTCCATTAATTGTTTAGGTGTGTAATATTGGTACGGAAGTCTAATTGTACAACTTCGACTCGCTCTTGACTGATTTATTTTTCTGTAATCATTGGATCGGCAAACTGTATCTACTTAAGTACTTTTAAGTCCTGCTTTTTACAAAAAATAGATCTTTTTACAAATTCGTGTTCTTATTTTCAATTCAGTTCCATTATAATGTATCACATTAAATGTAATATAAGATTGTCAAATTATCAAACTCATATAAGACTAATTGAATTTTTTTTGAAGAAACGTATCCTTTGAAGAAAATTCACTCAATATAAAATATGGTATATTTCTGAGTTCCAGCATTGAAATACCAGCGCGAAACTATTAATGCGCAGGTAGCTGCTGATTTTTTAAAATCTTTTCTATTTATCTGCTACATAGGTATCATTTTTTCGAAGAAATACTTGAAATTTTAAATTCCTATTCCTTTACTAATTATTATTGGTGGGGGGCAATTAATATTCTTAATCAGATAGTAATGACGTAACTATCTTTTTAAATTAGTATTCGTAGTTACTTATGTAATATCCAGGTCATACTTGTAACATATAAGTACTTATTAAAAAGTAAAAAGTGTATCATTTAGAGCTGATGAAATTTTAACATGATTCATAAGTCACTTCAAACTTGAAGCTATTATGCATATTCAATAAAGCATAATAAAGATCAGAATAAATTGCATTTATGTACCTGCTTTTTATACTGTCATCAAAAAGAAAAAAAATACTAGGAATAATGTCCATTTAATTTTTTGTCATCAACACGTGCAGCTTATTTAAATAAAACAACAACAATGCAAACAGTTTATTGATAGGAAATATATAATTACATTAATTTGAGACTTAGTTCAGTATTATCACGACAAAAAATGATGCCTTTACGTACAATTTAAATATTCTGATTCCTAAGAAAAAATGTACGAGAACTGCTTATATTTAGTATTACATCAAAAATAATGATGGGTTTTAGGATTTTATATATCTGTGTGTAAGTACGCCTCATAAAAAACTATTGTACTTAATAAATAGTCTTTGAGTAACATTTTTAAGAGTCTAATTTATTAACTGTAGTACTTATTATTGAAATCGCCACCTGCAAATAGAATTCTGAAATTTAATCCTCTTTAATTATCTTAAATGGCTTTATTCGAACAGATTAACTAATAAATTATTTTATTTTATATTACATTACTTTATATTTCATTTATTTATCAATTTAATATACATATAAAATTAATTCATCAGAATAGTTTAATCTGGAGCAACATATATACCTATTGCATTTAATTCCCCTTGTAAGTTTAAAAAAATTTAATCTTTCCCCCGAATTTATTATATACCCATTTAGTGTAGCTTACTGCAAACAGGAATGTTTATTACACACAACAAACAAGAATACAAATATTTTTTCAGTTTGCTCCATTTATATATTGTATATTATAAAAACGTCCCCAGAGGTTGTATTTATTTTCACCTTTAATGTATTAATAGCTGTACTCGTACACGACGGGTATGCGTCTTTATATGAATATCTTAAAAAAACAAAAAAAAAAATGTATTAATTTGATTATGTTTTATCAAAGAAAAAAATTTTATGTTCAAATTATATCTGAAAATTAAAAAAGGATTTTTCTTCCAGACATAAATAAGTATTGACCGAACTCTTAGTCCTCATTTGCAACAAAAGTTAATGAAATTAATATGTACATATTTAGTGCAATAAGTACAATTACAAATGTAACCTACAAAAATGACTATATGTAAGAGACATGCTATAAAAGTTGCAAGAGTCGATAGTAGCAACGGATAGTGTGATTAAATTGCCTCTAGTCACTTTAACTTTGTATGAAAAAATAGCGTAAAAAAATTGTACATTCAATTAATTCAAAAAACCGGTAAATTGATTACTCACCAACCACGGTCGTTCGCAACATTTTATCCATGGTAATTATAAAAGGCTACTTTTAAAAGCTTTTAAACGTAAGCAACATTGTTTTATTCATAGTTCATCTATACCAATAAGAAATTGAATTGCATAAATAACGTTGAGCGTTGCCGGTATTGTTATTGCGGCCGACGATTGTGGAGGTTTCTTATTTTTATAAAGCACAGTACACATAAATGTAAATAATGAACTTTTATGTTACGCACACAGACGATTATTTGTAATAGAAAATGAAACTTTCTTATCATCAGAAAAGAATCGCTTCTTTACATACCTCCAATATGAACTTTTATTTAAACTAAAGTTAATATTATCGTAAAATATATTATAAGGTACAAAGCCACTTAGATAAATAACACGTATATGGTATACGTTACCTCAGAGAAAGTTATTTATTAAATGAATATATAAAACTATTTTTGAATTTACATCTTCAGATGTTTATAAAGACTTTGACAGTAATAGGTGTTCATTTTGTCGTCACTTTGATCACGTCAACAAAGAGACCATGTCAAAAGAAAAATGACACCTTTGAAAAAAACGTAAAATATAAAAAACCCTTTAAGCGCGAGTCGGACTAGCGTGGAAAAGGTTTTGTCTATAAATTATCGTATTGTTGTCCTGTCAAATCAAGCAATACATTTTATACGCGATTATTTTGTATTTTCCGTGAAAGTTTAAGGCTTAAGCATTTTTTAGTTTATTTGTCCACTGTGAATGAGCCTCAATATTCTATATTTATTCAAAAGTTTAAACTCAGTAAGTTCGAAGTCGAGACAAGAAAGACCTATTTTCATATATTTTCTTTAATATTTTATAACTGTTCATTTTAAAGTAATAAATAATATATTTATGTGTCTTATAAAAAAAATTTGCTTGATATATCGTATTATGCACTTGAACATAGTTTTATCTTTCAATTTTCTAACTGGTTCTCCATAATTAACCCACAAAGCAGAATTCGTTTATTTACTCTATGTGTTCGTGATTGGGTCACTTAACTCTTTATATAAAAGTACCTACCGAATCACAACTTCTTCCATCCTTTAGATTAGGAGAAAACAACCACGACAGGCACGAGAGTGGTCCTATAAGAGTTCCGTACAATGTAACATTTAAAAGTAAACTCGAGCTATTCATTAATGAACAGGGATAAAGTAAGTATGTGAGAGGATTAAAAAATTAACGGCAGCAAGCCAGTATATGACGATAAACAATTTTCGCAACCATGTTCAAGTTCAAGTCGACAGCAATAGTAGGTACTTAGTAACCGGAAAAAAACGGTCGAGACATACAGACATCGAAATATAATCACAAATTTATGCAGCGTAATAACTTCATATGCGGACGTACGGTATACCTAAAGTCGCAAAGTTTAATGCGGTTGTCGAAGAAAAAGGGAAATGTTTTAAACGATAATATATAAACATATTTTACATTGGTTTCTTTTGCTCTCTTCCCTGTTAGAGATTCACTGAATTCCTTTGAAATGTTATTTCTAAAAAGGTGTTTTTTTTTAATACATAATTACAGCACTGTGTGCGTAGTATGAGTAGATATTCATGTATCGCAGATGCATTTGTTAGCACGAGAAATAAAGTTATACGTTGTATCTGCTCGTTGTAAAGTTAACTCAAGACATCGTAACAAACGATACTGAGCCGCGGCCTACTACTGTCGAATCACGTCAAGTCGGCGTGATTTTACTGACGCGCTTTTTGGATATTCGCGTGGTATCTAAGCAGTCAATAACGAATCTAAGAACGGAAAATACATATATCAGGTACATTACAGCATTGCCTACCCTAGGTCTACCCGGTAAGAGCATCTACAAGTTCATCGATAAAACCTCGTAAAACACGAACTTTGTCCACGTTCAGTAACTATTTCCACGCAAATAACCGATATTGGATGTAAAATATTAGTTAATAAAATATGGAATCTAAGGGTCTTTTTGATACAACAATGCAAAAGATAACATCATTTATGCTTATATATTTAGGGATCAAATTTGAATGCCGCATGTACGGTTCTGAGATTGCGTGTGTTTTCCAGTCGCAAATTTATATTCCGGTAATATCTATACAATCGAAGCATATACAATAATCATAAAGTGAACGATTTAAATTCGACTTTTGTCGGGTTTTGGTTATTGGGAAAAGATTAAAAAAGTTACGGAGGAATATTTTTTTTTTGTAAATAAGTAGGCAGTTTTGTAAATAAATAGGTACGTATAACAAAATATATTGTTATTCCAAAAGTTTGGACAATGTTGGTACATTTCATATATTACTCAGATATTCGTCGTGGAATATTATGAGATTGTACAAAAAATAATTAAAACAATCAACGTTTTCCCAATTAGATAAATTTTACTTTTAGTTCTATTTATCGTAGAATTAAAATATTCGTAGCCTCTCGTCCAATATACCAAAGCGGTAACATTTTTCGACCGCCTTCGTTTTAAATGTCAGCACAGATAATGTTTGTCGGCATGCACATTATGCATTTATAGCGTACGATTCAACAAAGTCGAGAGCGTTAACATCACCGAGGAGCATATTGACCGTAAAGGCAACGGACGCGGTCATGATGAAGGAATTATTGGAATTGTATCCTTTAACAGTTTGAGCTTTTCAAAAGGTTTCAACTCCGCATTCAGGCCGCTTGTGCCAATTTTCCCAGGCGTGTAAAAACATTTTTATCGCCCAATTAAATACTTACAAAATATTTCAGATCTTTTTATCTAAAACGACAGCCGTTCAATATGCAAATCGTTTTTTCTTATCACACACACATATGTGTGGCGCACCGAAATGTGCCCGGTAAAAAATATAAAATGAGAATGTAAAGTAGTCGGCGTCGATCGGTTCGTATTTTTGTTGCTGCATATATTTATGCTTTATTTAATTGAACGAATGGAAAACGTCGTAAACGTAAATTATTTTCTGTAATTACTATACGTGGAATGTCATTACTGAACGAGGTCTCGTCGGCTTAGACGTTCGTAGACTATTCGTTTATTATTATGATAATAACTAATGTATAGTTGTTATGGAACTCTATATTTGAGTTTTAATAAATTTCTAATTCAAACTTGTTCTAATATTCTGAACAAAAAACGAACAAAAAACGCAAACTCCGCACTCACAGAAAAAAACCAAAGTTACGAAGCGTTCACTTAAAACGAGACGCGCAGGTAGAAAGGTGTACATCGAACGCGAGAGTTACGCAACGTAAACGTATTCGTATGTATTTTAAATGTTGTTTCCGGAGGCGGGTCCGAGAGGGCGCTGAAGTGCAGTTAGGGAATAGCGTCGCGACCCGGCGTGCCCGGGCGCGCACACGTCTCCGCGCGCCCCCCGACGACGGACTCCGGAACACGACCTAGTAATAGATTAGCGGCATCTTAAAACGGAACGATTTGATGTACCGACGAATGAGGAATGCGAAGCCGGTAGTTAGTTCATGCTCGAGGCCGTATAGTCCCTATGAAAACTATCGATACCGAATCGATCGTTACGGCCGCCCTGTTCCCTTTATCACCACGATATATTACTGTAATACTTTTACCATCCGAGGACGGTCGATGAATTGATCTTCTGTGTCTGTCCGGTCCGGTAAGAGATTTCGATAAATTGTGTAAGAACGATGTAGGCCAGCCGTATCGAGGCGTATTCGTTCGGGTCGAAGCCGCAGTAACTCACAAGCCTATCTATATACAAGATGGAAACACACGAATACATTTTTAAAAACACTATTTTTATTTAACATATAAACGAGCACGTCACTTTATGCTGTTTTATAATTGTATTTTAAAACTTAAAAAAAGGTTGAAACAGTAATTTAGAAAATGTGAAATGCAAATGGATATATTCATCGAGATATCTTAGGTGTTATACAGATGGCATCAACGACACTCGAGCTGTCCCACTTTGATAATTTGTACAAATAGCGGAGAGACCACTATTCGCAGTACAATTGTGTGGACGTGCCACTACATCTACTTATGTATTCGTATACTGTCGAGATTACACGAATAAACGTTTGCTGCAAAATTTATACAGTTACTTTTCATGTGTTAGAATTTGTTCGGTTCTGGTTAATTATAACTTTATTTTTAATGTTTAAAGAATTTATTCAATACTAGAAAAATGCATTCTTGTTAACAAAATTATTCTTAAAAAATTAAAGCGGCGTCAGTTTTTTCAGAATAGAGACGTTTTAATTAATAAAAGTCTTTTAACAAAAATACAAAGCACTCTACAATCACATATTATATAGAATAATTGATATTTTTTTACGATTTTTTTGTTTTGTTCTTTAAAATTATACATTAGTGACCGGTAATTTTAAGCGGCACCTGTTATGGAATAGCAAAAACCAATACATCGCACAGTATCATTATATTTTTGATAGATATCTTAAAAACTGTTTTATCAATATGAGAAGTTCCTTATTTACATTTCGATTGGTACACTCAACACATCTCAATCTTTATTTACACAATTAAAAGCATTCATACAATAAATTATACATTACAAACTTACTAATGTAAATAATCAAAATGGTAACCTATTTAATGAGTACTGTATAAGCATGTAAACACAGGTTTTGTTCGCCCGAGCGGGGATGCTGCTAATTGATTTACGCCGGCGGCTGCGCGAGGGCGCCGGCGCGCGCCGCCAACGGGGGCGGTCGGCCGTAATTCGCAGCGACGGCCGATCACGTCCCGACGCCTGCGGCTTCCTTATAAGTAAATGTCACGGAATACTGTACATTGTTCTCCCTGAAAAAACACAAAATAAACCTGAAAAAACACAAGCACCAAGTGACCACAGGGATATTGGCATGGATATTTCTATTGACATTAAATATAATCACGTTCATGATCTAAACATATTTAGTAATCTTTGTTAAAAATAGCTATTTATGGTTGTTATAGCTCTATTACTGACTTCGAGTTGATATTTAATTATACTACAATATTTATTTGGAATAATTACACATGATGTCACGGTGGATATACACCTATTATATTATCACAATATAATATATATTCACTACTATATATTTTGGTACATAAACTACTGGTAAAATATACTACTATACATTTTGGTGTCAGAGACCAACAAGGACTATTTATTAAAATGATGCTTGAAATAACAACAGTTTTATGTTTGTTGCAAACAACAAGTACTGCTATTAACATAATTTAACTAAAGTTACATGGAGAGATTTTACACATCAGAAAATTTTTCCTTAAAAATTGCATGCAAGAGTAAATTTAAGAAAAATGTTTTTCTTTTTATTCGTGTCTAAAAGTTAGTCAAAGCTCATATTATATTTGTGTTATTGTCGTATCAAATTAAAGCAAACACAGACGCAACACGAAATGCTAAAACTGCAAAAAAGGCTACCTACATAACATTCCCTTTAATATGGCGTCGGTATTTATACAAGGTGTCAAATGTAATCTCTTGGTTTTGAAAAAAATACATATGTAGGTACCTCCTACCCGGCTCAGATCGAACGGAACGAGTCCGATAATACGCTATAAGCAGTTAGATACTAATTTTACGAGACACTCGAGAGTTACCGCCGCCTCGCCGCGCCCGCCCGAACCTCGACTAAATATAACGCGGTGTTTTCATGGCATTTTTATATCTTGCATCGGAATCTATTTATAATTTAATCAATACGAAACTTACGTAACGGCGTTATTTACTCGAAATCACGGTCGATGACGTAATATGCGATGGCATGAGGCCGATTTAATCACTGGATACAATGTATCCAAAGCTTCAAATGGAATACGCAATGTGGCGAGTGATGATCTGTATCATGGTAGTCGTGTCAGGCTTCAATCACCTCCCCGCCGATGCACAACCTTTTTAATTTCAGATCGAAAACCTGCACCGATGACAATACTTGGGATCGATGGCTTGACATGGTCTTCGAGGCACGGAGCAAGTGGCTTGGTTTGATTTAAGTTGATGAACTCATAGGACAACTCGCTCATGGTTAGGACCGAACCCGTTTTTTCCGATTTAGAGAATTTCCTAAACATGCACTGGGACGGCACCGGTAATACGTAAATGGTTAATTCTGATATTAATGACTGACAGGTTCATGAAATTTCATATTTCATCTAATCATAAAAATATTGTACACCAAGTATTTAATTGTTTCTCGTTTGTTTGTTTTGTACTCGAAATGAATTATAATCATAAAAAAATAGCATAGCATGGCATACAATAAGAAAACTTTCTTAATTCCTTGATATTTAAGCTCTGCGGACTATTTTGAAATGGAACAAAATGTACAAAAATCACACTACAAATGATGTGTTTTTTAGTAGATAGCAGTTTTCCATATAAATTATAAACACATGATAATATAATTTTACGAGTTTTTTTAATGGAAGTACGGCTATCGCCGACGAGCGCAGAGAGATATAGTACGATAACGTTCTCGCTTAATGGAACCACTCGATGACGGCTGCATACGTACGAGCACCCAGAGTATGGCTACGGGGTTCATTAAACAGGATGTTTCGATTTCAAAAGCTCCATTTATCAATACGTACGATTATGCATAACCTATCTGTATTCGAAGAGTATATCTAAACTATGTCGGTTGTCTTAAATATGTAGTTATTTATATTCTGTATTTTCCTAAAATTGTTTGATAGATCAAGACAGAGTACGTCACCGGATTAACTTACAACTACTATACGCTCTGAAAATTGACGCCAGATTGTTGTTCTTGTAGCAGCATATTATTCAAAACTGATGTAGTCGGCATAGCGCCCCGTACAAATGGATCTCGAAAACGACGAGTTATTTCGACAGCTAACCACTTTTAATACGTCTCGAAAGCATTAGTGGATCAAAGAATAAATGGCCTTCTGTTTACAGTACAAAAGTTTATTTTTGTCTACCGCCAACAATGTACTTAGAAGACATTCCACCGAGGTTCGGCTAGACCTTAATTTTAATTTGAAATGAGCTTTTTATAGAGGACGTTCTGAAAAGAAACGATTTTTCATAAGTGATGAGGCGGCACCGATTGCGTATATTGGATAAATATTTTTAAGAAAAACTTTGGGGGCGGAAAAATTGTGGGTTACAATAAATATTATACAAACCCGGCGGCGTCGACATGCGGAACAAATTGGTGTATTATAAATAAAGAATTAGGTAAGCCGCGGGCACGCTATGATTAAGGTCCGTTCGAGGCACAAAATTAACATTAATTGATATCGAGATCCCATTTGGAATTTAACAGTACATTACGGATCGGTATGATTAACGACGAGAAGGTCAAACGGCAAAAAACAAAAATCCGCCCAGAGCCTACCGTGACTCGACTAAAATAAAGCTATATTTTTTTAACAAAAATTAAAACCCTTTATGGTGATATTAATATTAAATTGACTTTTTCAAGAATGTTATTTAATAAAAATTAAATGTACGGTTATATGGCAATTCACCTTGGAGGTTTTTTAAATTTTTAAATTAAACATGAAATAAGTTAAGGCTGGCATCGAAATTATAATGTAGACTCTATTCTTCAGACAGTAAAATTACATTTTTAACCAACCCGTTCTTAAGTTTTTTGCATATTTGAAATTTATACCAAATTATTTTACATCTTGTGGCCTAAAAATCTAAATCAATGATTAATGCTTATCATTAAAATATACCACAGCTAATTTTTTAATGACTAGTTATTTTAATACTAATAATAAGTAGATAAATTTTCTGAATGTAATACGTATTTATATAATTATTAATTTTATGCATTGTGCCGCAACGATTTAGGTAATAAGCTATGTAAACGTACAATAAGACACCGTAACAAATAAAATTGATCGCAGCGACACGTGGCTTCCCTCAGGCCCTCAGGCCAATGCAACTTATTCCGTTTAGGTTGAACTAAAATGCAGTAATCTTAAATATTTAGTTGCTATTTCAATAACGTTTATTTTGATAGAGCGGGGCCCATTACGCCACAAGCTTTTCCAACAACTTTGATACTAGACATAACAATGTCTCGATGGCGTACTTGAAAAAAAAAATATTTATACCATATATAAAGTAGAGATCTAAGGAAAAGCTTGTGGATTGTATTTTGTGTTTTGTATTTATCTTTTTGGAGTTCCATGAATAAAAGAATAAACGGAACCCTAATAGCATCAGTCAGGGGTCTTTTGTCAGGGGTCTCATGTGATCAAACAAAAAGTTTTTTAAAGATAAAAATATGTAGTTCAAAGGGTACTAAAAGATACTAAAGAAAATATAGATACGAAAATCCGTCATTCTCTCCCTTAGATAGACTATGAAATTGATAAATATTGGCAGAAATGTGAACATAAGACCTTACTCATTGTTTACAGAAAAATCTTAACAAAAATACGAAGTCTTTAAATTACTTCAAGAATAATTGGGAAACCATTAGCAAAATACTCTTGAAGAGAAAAAATCTTATTTTATTGCTTAATTTCACTGAAGACTCATGAATTCAACTGGTTTAGTTATTCGAGTGGCTTCATGATGGCCTAAAGTATATTTAGGTGGAGAATTCGCGTTAAATTCTATGTTACGATAACATTTTGTAGACTTAAAAAAAAAGTTTATTTTAATTGTACACCCCATTTAATTGGGACCATATTCAAAAAAATACATTCTAGATAATGCGTGTGCAACCCCCAATCGGTTTTTCTTCTCTACAGTCCTGCTCAGTACTTTGGTACTTAGAACATTTACATTTCCTTCTATGTATTTGAACTTAATATAAGGAATACAGAATTCTTTTCTATGGTTTTGATATCCTGTAACCATCTCTTTAGGCTCAAATAAATGTACATCGTTTGGTATCCAATAAAAAGTCGTTTTAAACTATTTGTTGAAGTCTAAAACTACATGACTGTTAACAGTCTATAAATCTACCATAAGGAAAATCATTATGATAATAAATAATATAATATTTAAAAGAAGATTATGATATAAACAATCAAACTATATAATGGTTGAGATATTTTTTTTCAATCATTTATACATCCTTTTTAAACAATAATACTATTAGATTTTTTCATTAACATTTTTTCAGTTTTAATACCTATCTCTTTTTTAAAAGTTAACTGGTTTGGCTAAAGTAAGAGTGTATTTTTGCAGTGCCCGATCATAGAGTATTATGTTTTTGGTTTTTCTCCCTTCGTAAGGATAGGTCGTCGATTCATTTTAATTTGATGCACGAAAAATCACTTTTCTTCTGAATGGGGCACGCAGATGCTTTTTAATATCATGGATTAAGGTTTATTGAAGGTGTCTTTATTGAAATAGAGATAAAAGCAACCTTACAGGTGCACTTAATGATAAAATTGTTTACGTAAGTACGTTTGGCCTAAAAAATATTGAAAGTGTAGTCGAAAACGAAATAGTCTAAGTTGCAGATATTTAAAAAAATATTTTTATATTATCTATTTATTTTTAAACTAAACTATTGCTTCCACTCATCATTTATAACAGAAATAAGCTGCTAAATTTATGTGAAGATTATACAGTAAATTATCATAAAATTGTAATGATTAGCAATTAAAATTAAAGTTATGTCCAACTTCCATTCAAGATGTGACAGAGTAATCAAACTATTTAATTAAAAATTCAAAATTGCTTAGTGAATAGAATAAATGTACCCATCCACGGAACCTCTGAACAACAAATTGTCGTAGTAAATAACTTTAGATTTGCATATAAATAGCATTGAAATCCTCTCACGGGCATATTTTGCTAGAAATTACACGAGGCGGATTGTCAACCGAGGCAATTGGAAACTCATAAAAAAGTCGTAAAAGTTAGTCGTAAAAACCTTAATTTGCTTACCTTTTTGTATGAGTATTATAATATAAATTTACGTTAAGATTTTACATCTCCCCTAATAATTTACGGTATTTTACAAGCCACCGTATCATTTTTTTCCTATAAGAAGCTGGATCTGATTTATTGCAAATTTTCAAATTGGTCGAAACAGTAATAATTCCTTTAGATTCGATGTTTAGATATCTGACTTAAAATCGTGAAGCACTAAATTTAAACGTCAGAAGAATTTAGTAGAAAATCAAACTAGATTAACGAAATTTAAATTTCGTATATACCTACTTATTATGAATTTTTACACATAAAATAATAGTGGGAACTTTTGATATAGTTTTTGGTATTTTATTATAATACGCTGTCGAATAAGCATATGCATTCAAAATTGCTAAAACATATGTAGTTATCTGAGTTTCATGACAGAATACATCATACAATATACACATTTATACGATTACCTACTTTCAATAATGCTTCAAATAAGTTACGTCAAAGGAACCTTTATATTCCACGCAATATATATACCTAGTATATGAACCCATGACCCCTTCGCTATTCACCGTCCTTTCACTTTAAATGGTTTTTGAGAAATAGGGCTGTGACTAAGAAATAAACATCTAGTGCTTTCGTAAATGTTACAAATTGCCAATATCGGAATGTAATGAAAGATATGAAGCTTTCATCATTGTAATGGAGCAAAAGCTATGAGGTATGTCATATATACACATTATGTATGTGTTTTAACTTTCTCATTATAATGTATATAAAATATGTCCTGATTAATGGAGACTGTATCAGAATAAGAACTGATTGTGTGAAATTATGTCAACATGATAATCAGTATTTTCGGTGTCTGTTTAGAAAATAAAAATAATTCTTTTTAGTGTTCTTGAAAATTGAAACCCGGAATTAATGAAAGCGATATTACATTACATACGCAGATTTCAGAATACTTAAATTTATAATAATAATCCAGAAGTATTCGAAAATTCTAAATAAATATTATCCCAGAATTAAGGAAATTTAAAAGTGGAGCAAAAGAGTAAAAAAAGTAGTGCCTTAGTATATAGACTGTAGATTTTAGAATAATGTTACAAACATGAAAATCAAAAGATCCCCAATAAAACGTTGAACTGAAATTGAATTTTTAGTGCATTTAAAACTCTGTTATTCTTTACTACTGCGATAAAACGAAATGCTATCATTTTTTTATATAACTTTGTGTATATTTGTATATTTTTCTTTCACAAGAAAACGGTTTACCTTATCAATCAACCTTAAATTTTGCAATACAAAATGGCTCTTCCGTTTACCAAGGCATAAGTCATATAACTACAAAAGAAAAACATTCACTGTTTGTCTTTCTTTGAAATAAAACCACGCACGCAAAGTTTGTACTTCTTGTGAAAACGTAGGACAATTAATATAAGCTATAAAGGCTACCATCGATAGTTGAAGCGGAGCCGGAATCAGATCAAGATTAGAATCGAGATGGATATTTAAACTTAAACCTCGGTTAACAGATACTGAGGGCGGAACCGGAATAGGCATCAAGAGCGGAAGTAGAATTCGAACTGTCAGAAATATTAACTTTTTAAAATGAGAGCGAACTCGGATCGAGATCAACTAAAAGCGAACTTTGGGATTTTTATCGAAATTGTCACTGAGATTGAACGGTACCAGTATCAGAACCGAAAGTACCTAGTACGTATCGGGATCGGAATGATAATTTCACAAATATTACAATAATCACTGCATCTACGTGAGTAAACAAGACAATTGCAAACGTAACATAAAATGAGAATTGTATTCCATACAGACATAATTGCCGGACGTTTAAACGATATGATTATCGATCAGAATCGAGAAGTGAGACTCGGTAAGGAATAGATAGCAAAATTGACATTGGCATTGGGAACGGGACCAAAATCCGGAAAGACAATTAGAATCGGGCTGTATGCCTACAGTAGGACCACGAATACAATCGTAATTGAAAGAGAGATCGCTCGATATAAAATTTTTAAATTTAAATAAGAATCCACGGAGACTCAGTGAAAGCTAGTGTGTAATAAAAACATAAACAGTGAAATACGAATTAATAAAAAAAAATTAGGAATTTTAAAAATATCCAAAGCATGTAACGATGCGTTTATTTGTCATTCATTTTTTGTTATCCATATGTATTTTTCTTTATTTAGTATTCTTTTTAATCACTTTTATTTCAAATTAGCGTTTGTTTTTTACTCAAATATAACCGCCATAAATATTTTACATTTAAGAATTTCTTTAAAATAACATTTGATTGTATCAAATACGTAAAAAGATAATTCCATATAACAGAGATTATCGTAGTTTAAAAAGCAAATTTCGTAGCCATAACGAATATTTAAGTCGGCGTACAGTTCAGAAACTAATATATTTAGAAGGTAAAAGCTAATATTTCCACGCAATCCATTAACATTACTTACTTAGATTAAAGGCGACCCGAACACTTATTTAACTTTTAACTATCTCTACATCACGTACGTACCCACGTACAAACTTGGGCTTCTGACGCGCATTGCAACTCACCAATAAATAACGTAAATTCCACTAAATATATATCTGAAAACACACTTTATTTTCATAATGTTAAAGCTTACTTTGCGCTGTGTGTCTTATGGACATACAGCATTAGGAACATGCGAGGTTGTGTGAGAGGAATCGATTCGTGGCGGGCGGCGTCGATACAACGTCTCCTATTTACACTTACCTATTTATAAGCTCGGCCTACCTGAACCGGTCCGATACAAGAAATACGTATTAGCTGTATATGTTTACCTTGAAACTTGGATTTATCCGAGTTTCGGAACGTTAAGTAACACTTTATTTTGTGCTTAAGCCTACGAAAAGATTACTTTTTTCGGGCCCACTGGGATCGTAGCGCTTAGAACGTAATTTACGATAGTGTAACACGCGTGAAATTGGATTTCGTCCTATAAGTATAACATTCGTGTGTTTGCTATAATATCAGTGTAATAGGCTAAAATGTAAACAACAATTTTCCCAGAGTGGGAAAGAAACAACACGTGAATAGTAATTAAAGTGTTAATAATCCTCAAATTTTGTTTCATCCGCCAATAATTGTTTTGTTTTTTTCGAGATCATTATTAGGACTTATTTATATTTTTGATGGCTGTATTTAAAATATTCTTATTGCTATAAAAATTATATTCAAAAATATATATCACACAGAACCGGTTTTTTTCAGCTTTTACTTTAAGAAATAACATACACAGAACTTAAGCGCTTAGCAAAATTTCGCTTATTAGAACGGTATTAAGTTGCCATTTTTATTTGCAATGATAATGACTGCGTAAGGTAATTAAAACAAGCAAGTCGATGTTTAAAATTCATTGACATATTTGTTCATTTCTTCCTATCACAGGTTGACAACATGTTTTTCAGAAAATTGTAGCTGGACCTTAATTAAAACATCTTACTCATCTTTTACAATCGGCTTATTGTTACCTAATTATATTTTATATAACATATTATTACGTATATTATGAATAATGCTTATAAGCTTTTCGACATCTACTTTGAAGTAATAATATTCTAAATGTCATACGCAAATACTTATTAAATCAGTAACCTCTGCCTTCAACTAGAGCGATGTGTACACACACCGGGGCACTGCATGCACATTACCCCGGTATATAGGTATAGCACCTACACATCAAAATATGTTTACTTCTTTTGATAAAATATATATAGCAACAGAGAACAAATCCAGAAGTTGTTAGTAACAGAAAAGTTAAAATATAAAATATTTATACATCTGAACATACACGTGCTGTATTCCCGACCTTCAAATAGATATAGAGTCATTTAAAACTTTCTAATACTTCGCAGCGGGGTACACCTGCTCGTGTGCGAGATTTATACGGGCCGCTACCACGACACCCGCGCGCGGGCGCCCGCTACCGCGGCAGGCGTGTGTCGCGCGGCGGGCGCGTGCCGTCGACTTTACTGTCCATAAACTGAAGCAGTTAGAGCTCATCTTTCTTATTAACGATCGCGGGGAATTGTTTATAGTGTAAAAAATAAGTGGCAACTCGTCCCGCTCGGATTGCGGAATTAACTGCCTGGGATATTTACGGTTAGTGCCGACAGGTGCCGCTCGACGACTGTTCCTGGTCGAATGCGGCCTCTACTCGCGTATAATGTCGTGAATATTATATCTTTATGAGGTGTATTTCACAATAGATCAAACTCAATGTAATGTAATGAATAAGTAACTGAATACTTATGCCAATAAAATTACAAAATGAAAGAGTTCGTTAGAAACCTGCGTCCTTTCGTAAGCGAAATTAAATTACCAATTTTCATTGCCTTTAAATTAAATTTTATTGTATATAGTGACTGATTGTTTAATTAAGAAATTCTTCGAAAGCATAACAAAGTTTTTTCCACAATATGTACCCGTTCCATGTTAGTGGAATCTATATATATTTTTTTTGTATTTTCATAAATTATAAATACTTAATAACAATTCACGTAGATCTTTGATGTTACTAACAGAGACACGAATCACGTAAACAGGCAATCAAAATTCTGACTAAAGATATATTTTAGAGGGTAGATACATGCTCTATTCATGTTCTATTCAATTTTTAAAATTATAGTCTATTGAACGTGCTTTAACACACAATACCATGCGTCCATATTGAAATATGAAATCGATTATGTTCCGACGAGCCGACGAGCTAACATAACTATCGCTACATCATCGATATAGGGTCCGTATGCGGATGCATAAGTAGGTGTAACGCGTTGTCCCATATATTAGAGGAGGGGGTCGTAAACCGTGTGAGTTACTGGCAACACGGACGTTTAGTGTCGAACAATCGGGCGGCGTGAGTCAGCCGGCGCCGCCGCCGCCGCCACCGGCGAACTCGGCCCACGGAAGCAGACATCTTGAATTATGATTAGGAAAATATTATGACGTACACCTCCTTCGTGCTCTTAACTCTGACCGGGAGCTAAACCTGGACCCTTCACAATTGGCTGGTCGAACAACGCTCCGTCGTCTTTAGTCAAAGGGCTCTCAAGGGTCAGGTGTGGCTTTTAACAAATATATATATGTACATCGTTAACCAGACTTTCTGCGCTATGCTATTGAGTTTTGGATTTATACCGCATTATATAATTTTTGCCACGTCATTTTTACCAAGAGAATTGAAATTCTTTCCCCATAAACTTTGGAAAGCGAGTTAAAAGTTATTCCCGGTAACATTAACTCGAGAATTACTAAAATGTGAGGATGGAAATGCTATGGACATTTGATAAGTATTGCATTTCTTCTTGTATTTTTCTATCAGACATATATATTTATATATTATATTAAACTTATACATTATGTATGATATTAGACATAACAGAATATATAGTGATGGAGGTACAAATAACTAAGTGTATATTTCACTTTTAAGCCATGTGTCTTGTCTTATTTTATTCAAAGATGAAAGATTTTGGGCTATGTACTTTGTACAATCGCAAAAATAAGTAGGTACTTATCATAACATCAACATGTTAAACAGTGCCCCAGAAATATACAAAAATAAAATATAAGTGAAAAATAACAGCAAAAGTTAAGTTTTATGTAACTATTTAAACATTTATTTTAGAGGTCGTTGAAATTAAACAAAGCACATGGATGAAGGTTCGTAATGGTTTTTTATTGAGTAACTAGCATTGGATTTTTCTTATCTTTATACCGGCTCAAAAAAAAGGAAATTTTAGTTTTAACAGTTTTAAAATAAAGTTTTTATTTTGAACTTTTATTAAGTACTTTATTAATTTGAATCAATTTAACTTTAAAGAAAAAATACCCTTTACTTATATAAATGGTCATATTTTCTCTATGATATTTCTCATGATATAAATCAAGTCACAAATTAAAGAGTTGGTTTGCTATGTATGGGATATATTACATTAATATCTTCAAATTTGTTATCCATAAATTTTAATTCAAATCATTACTATAGAACTTGATTATATTAAAAATATTTGTAGTTATTTTAAATTGGGATAAGGCATATGTAGATATTAATTAATACATATGGATACGTAGTATGCTGACACATACGTTGGGTATAACACACAGATACTAAAAACCGTCCAGTACACGTATAAGGTTCGTTTGTACACGCATTGCGACTCGCCGTATAAACTAGGCTCTAAAGGCCTCGGTCGTCCACAGTTACCAGCACTGAGTTTATAATTCTAACGCATCGGTACTTGTGATGTTAGCACAGCGATCATATGACCTAAACGAAAACTTATAAAATGTATTTAAAATAAGCTATAAGTTAATAGTAACTAACCAGTAGAGGTGGAATCGAGTATATGTGTATTAACCGGCCAGTGTCTACCGAGATATTTTATAGAAAATATGTGTGTGTGTCTAGTAAAGATTTATCCAGTTTATAGAAACTGGATAAATCTTTACTAGACACATATAACGTGGCGGCTTCTAAGTAACCACAAAAAAAATTGACCTTACGCTCGATTAATCAAAACAAAGCCTATTTTTAAAATCTAATATAGTCCATCATGCCTTTTTTGTGACATCAGTTTTACATGTAATTTTTTACACATTAGTATATACACATTCTTATTTGTTTACACTATTTTACGACATTCGTTTTTACTGCTTTATAATACTTATTTATAATGTCTATTCATATCATAGGTTATTTGTCGAATGTTAACACGCACGCACCCTAGTATACACTAACACTTAATGTGAGAAATGTTCATGGCTCTGCTGGAGGTAGCGCAATTGCGAGTTACTACTCGATATTGATCGCCAGCTTCTGGTTTTAATCGAGAAAAGCCTTGAATATTTCTATTAGGGTAATCTTCGCTATTGATAAAAATATCATGAACCTATTTGTAATGTACTCGTCCGTTTAGCGACGTGATGCAACGTTTTCATTCTCGTCACGGACGAGCAATTTTAGCGACATACATATAAATATTTATTGTTTTAATTGTGCCCATCGATATTAACGTATATATTACGTGGTGTATGAAGATAGATATATAACAATATATGGAACCATTGTTATTTGCAATAAAAAAAATGTAAGTAATTTGTAATAGAAAATATTTCGAAAAATGCGTTATACTTGGACGATTCCAAGAAAATATTATACGAATCTCATTTCGTAGCGCGACTGAGAAGAAAACGTGTCTGGAAAGCGAATGAGCTTCATGCTTCGAATTTTCTCGACTCTGCGGATTATTCAACACACACAACAAAAATATTGCCCGCCTACCGGCGACGCGACACCCGTCAAATGACGAAAGAGGGGCGCAGCAAACGATTAAATCGCCGTAAACGCGCGTATTCCCACGATAATCGGGCGTAAGTCGGACTCGTCGCGTCTTCAGCGGACGAGCGCGCCCCCTCTCGTGCCGGACGTAAAATAACTTTTGTTGTCATTTTATGACAACAATTACGACCTATAAAACGTGTGGCGATTATAGTCGCACCGATTCCGATGTGGACCCGTTTCGGCGGAGCGTGCGCGCTGTGACAGCGGCCCGCCTGAAATCACTGACCGCGTGGCCTTACGTGAAAATTTACGACGATCCGAAGTGAATGCTATTCTATAGTCCATAAAGTACCTTATTGTACATACGAAATTGTGAAAGTAAGCCGAATGTCGCTCTATTCGGAATGATTGCCGCGATATCACCCACATGAAAAAGACGTTTTAGGTAATACGTCAGGCATTGCTATGTGTGTTATTAGCCCGAAATAGGGTATCCAACGATTTTGACGTGACAAAAATTAGGTTGCGGCTGGGAGTCACTTAAAAAAGAGCTCGGTAACGTAACGATGAGTCACCGAACGAGAGGTATGCCTCTCTTAAATGATCGGTCTGCCGCGCGCGCAGCACTAGAGATATGCATAGCTTGCAAATGTAACAAGTTATTGTATGTATATTTGTATATAAATACGTATGTGTGTAAAGGTAAAAATAAAATTTTGTTAATATGAAATTCAGTGCGATTCTTTGTATAAATTAATGTTTTAAATATAATTCTTTGTATAAATAAATGTTTTAAATTGTTACTATTATTTCATCCTTCTTCCTACTATACGAATGAATATTCACATTAAAATGATTTTACCATTCAAAGTCGTTGTCACGTAAAACTTTCGGTATACCGACCAGGCAACCAAATTTTTTTAAATGCTTGTAGTATAAGAGATCTGATCAAAAAGTAGGTATTCTCTTTTTAAATGCTTATAGGATAGTGTATGTGCATATGATTGCCCCAATATGAATCATATGTATTTATGAATATAAATAATTTATGCCTAAGGAGTTATGGCATCTGCGTGTATAACGGTTTTTACGTTTAATAAATAAGCTAACTTTAAAAGGAAGACCGGTTTTAAATCACAAAACGTGCATATCTAAGATTTGAAAAGATCTTGAATTTTCCTTCAAGGGTCACAGCTTATAAATGCATGAGGTACCTGAAAATGAGTCGTGCATCGCAATTCACAGTAACAATTTGCCACTTACCACGCAAATGGGGCGCCGGGAAGAACGGGCGTGTTAAAATTGTGCGGTGAAATGCATCCAATTTGGCAACGAACAAGTGGTGATGTATTTTATACAGATATCTAGTTGTAATCTACGCCGGCCATCAGGGTGATAGGTACCGTCAGCGTGTACTGACGTATTGCATTATATATAAAAAATCGAATGAAAAAGTAATTCGAAGCAGTAGTTTTTTGAGACAGCTAGTGCACATACGTCATTATCATATGTTATTACTGGGCACTATTTTAGATTACAAGTTTATAGCATGTCAATCTACATTTTACATATAAATATAAAGCAATTATGTTAATTTATCCTTACAATTTATATGCAACATTTAAGGTTTTATTTTAGCTAGTTAAATTGTTAATTTAAATTATGCAATGTCTAGCGTCACAAAATTTTATTATAGATACATTTACAATTTGCAGGTGCGAATTTTCGCAACACAAATATTTAATAACTCACATTTGAGATCATGTCGGCCATTCGAGATCGGCCAACTTTTTTGCCGACCGTGGCGTAGCCTACCCGATTTCATATTCGGCTCGCGAGCGCTCTCCGCATTTGAATGAGGACCGCCGCGCTCACCGCCGACCCGCGCCGCTACGACCGCACAGTTTGTTCCGTACACATACTTTACAAGTAATATCAAATACATAGTAAAGAAGATTGCAAAAAAAGAAGCAGATTTCTAAATTAATCAAATGAGTAAATACACGAAGAAAATGTTTTTAGTGTAATTTCGTGCCGTAATTTTTTTATTTTAGATACCTACTTTTAAATGATTTGTCAATACAGACGCAAGTTGAAAATTTATAAAAAATGTTTCAATTGTGAGTTAAACATATTTTTTTTCAATTTAAATAAAGGGGATTTTCGCTAGAGTTTCTCATTTTCAACATCGATGTTCCGTTTACAATTGCACAATAATTTTGTCTACAATTGTGAGTTCCAGTAGCGAACGTAATACATATCTACATTTTATCAATACACTATGCATGCAATTTTCAACATGGAATTAGAAGTTACATCTACAAATGTTCCTCTGACCGCTCAAAATAAAGAATGAGAAAAAAAAAGGTTTGCTTAATTGAATAAAAACATTGTCTCTACCGCTATTGTTTTTAATTATTTAATTTATTGAATTGTGTTTGAAGTATCCATCAACAATCAAATGTGCATATTTTGAAAATATGCACTCTTCAGGGAATTGATATTGAAATAAAGGTCGCACTTCTATACTTGATATCAAGCTTAATGAATTTGTACATTGATTGAGATTATACAACACAATTACTATTATATATAAATAAATTCGTCAATTATAATATTTTTAAAAATACGTGTTCTCATATTAAAAACTAGATTAAATGGTCAGCAAAAAAAAATCCTAGGAATAATGGAAATATGTGATAAGTCCACAAGAACGTTTGTTTCAAACCTAACATTCCATCGATCTTAACGAACGTACACGAACTTGCGTTTAGTGTATAGTTTAAAAAACACTATCTGCGCCTTTAAACATAAATTAGTATTGCTAACACTGTTGATACTATAATTAACTTCTTACGCAAAGTAAAGAACGTTACAAATTATGAAACGTAGAGCAAAAAACGTGAGACGTCTATAACGAGCGATTAATCGCGACTTATCAGTACCCGGGCTGTCGCTTACTAAGCAACATTGTATAGGAATTTGTACATGCGCAACGAATGGAGTGTTATCTAGTTAAGTTGTCAACGGTCTTGCAATGTTACTTAAGAACAAAATGCAATTTATTTCTTCCAGCACGCATAGGTAAAAGGTTTGTTGCCGTTCACACTCTCCGAACACCGGAAAAAAAATATACCCAGATACTTTGTAATAAATTTATGCTTCTAGAATTACAGGTGCATAAAGGTTGAAAATGTTAATGAAGAACGTTCATACTAAATACATGATTAATGTTCCATTTAGAAACGTGATCAATTATAATTATAAAATTAGTTCCTATATCCTCTTAAAAGTAGCCCAAAATCAAATTGTTGATCACTCATATAAACCTGGATCGACCCATTAAAAATTGATATATAAACAGTTGCCACACAGATGGTTTGTTTAGCATTGTTTGACTAATAACATCGTTTCTTGACGTTGGTTATCACATCAAGGGATACTATATCTTAAATAATATGGCCATGGCTACTTCCCTCTCATAACCTAGCTCTACGGTATATTTAGATTTTTTCAAGCAAAATTTGCTTCTGTTGTCTGTCCAACAATAATTTCAAACGTAGATGCGACCGATAGTCATGGACCTTAATGCAAATATGAAATATATATTTGATTTTTGTCAAATCGTGTCTTTACTATTGCACGTTTATGTATTGAATGCTTGGAAATATATAATGGGGTTTTAAGTAAGAAAATTGTCCAAAGTTATTCACTATCAAACAAAGAAAAAATGTCTATATTACACATGGTTCTATGTTTGAAATATCGGATGCCGCTTCACACTCAATTCAATCCAATTCGCTTCGTTTCAATCACGCCACAAATGGCAAAGGATTCAACTTCCCGTTAAGACGACGCGTTCATGATCCGTATTTATTGAATCGTTTGCAACTCTTAACCGTCTGTTTCGCATCAATCTCAGTCCACGACCTAGAGCGTCACCTTACCGATACTTACAGTGCAGGAAATCACGATTCCAAATTAGTGAAACAGTTTTACAATCGATACAGTTAATCTTGTATAGCATGTAAACATGATGTTAATACTTGTGCTGAGCATAGGATGAGAGGTCGTGGAGAACGTGTGGCGCGGGCCACATGCCACGAACGAGGTCGAGCGATAAAGGCAATACGGTGCGTAATTTAAGATATTTTGTACATCATTAAGAGATTTTTTCCACGACTTCAATTTCGATTCCGGTCTAACTTTCGATTCTAGTCTGACTTCATTCCCGTTCATAATAATTTCACATTTTATTTTATTCCGGTGGAAAATCTGCCTCTTCGCAAAACATCGCCAACATCGCCAACTTGGATATAAAATGTATTCCTTCGTCTTTCGTATATAATCCATTCTAGTTTAGCTATCAGCCTAGCTGAATATCTTGAATTCTGTTATTCATTTAAATTCCGACTCCACCATCGGCTCCGATGCCGATCCTGTTTTCGATTTTAATTTCTATGTCAGTGCTGATCTTAGCCTTCCATCGGCTATTGCGGATGGCAATAAAAGAAACAACATAGAAAATTAAGGTTTTCGTCTTGTCTTCACGGCGAAGAGTGATTTTTTTTATTAATATGCCAAGGAAGGAAATTTAATTCTCATAACACAGAATAATAGTTATCAATGCACTTGTAGCCTTGGTTTAATTCACAAGCAATAATCAAATGATACCGAAGAATAATGCGTTCTCATTGATTACGTGGTTACAACCCCATGACGACGTTAACCGTAATTAGACCAGCGGTTTAATTATCGCTCGTGAGGTTAAGAATGTCAACGATGTGTGTGTTGATGACAGCACGCACTCAAGAATAGGAACTTATTATCAAATGGTAGTTGATGAGTTCTCTATTCTTCTACTTTTACTCTATCAATAGATTTTAGACAAATTCGATTCGAACCATTTCGACGGTAAACTCTTCCAATAAAAAAAAAAACTAAAACTATTTTCTATTTCACTTTTCGTTTTATTTTTTTATTTGGTTTCGGAATGTTTTGTGGTTTTCAAGTCAATATATAATCCATATTTATTTAAAAAAGCGCCACTTTTAATATTTTGAAGTAAGATATCTTTCAGACACGGTGTTCGATTTTTATCTGCTTTACGACATCTGACGCAGTTTCTTGATCAGAATAAGTTGACTGCATACCAACCGCCAATTCAATGAGAATTTTAAAATCATAGTTACATTGAAAACACACTTTTTGAATATTAACAATATCTTTCTCGCAAACCAACCGATTTTGATTCAGTTTGCATTCATTGATGTTGTTTTTTGAAGTAAAGAACTTATTAGATTTTAAAGTTTGTCGGTTAAACAGTTTAAGAGCTTCCATTTTTTTTTGGGATGTTTCTTAACCTGTTATATTTATTGAAAAAATTCTGGTATGATATGTCTTGAAAAATAAATTGGTTTTGATGCGGCTTGCGTTGATGTTTTTTTGTAAAAACAACTTAATCATATTTCGAAATTTTTTGATAAAGCAATTTAAAAAATATAGTAAAAAACACTTTTAAAAAAATGTTCTCCAATGATATATCTTGAATAAATCGAGCGATTATGATTCAACTTGTAGCAATTAATGTAAATGCTTGGGGAATAGAGCGGATTTCATTATGGTAACGATCAATAAAGAAATCAATTAGTTATTTCAGAAACGTAACTTTTCTAAAAGCTTTGTTTTTGAGATTCCTCAAATTAACCAATAGGAGTCGGTTTTGATTTACAGGAAGTCTAAATGAATTTCTTTTCTTTGCTGCAAATCACTCTTGCAATCGGTTAACCCGTTTGAAAGTTATGACAGATTTACACACACACACACACACACACACACACACACGCACGCACGTACGCACGCACGCACGCTCGCATGCACGCACGCACACACACACAAACCTCTGAAAACCTCCAAAAAGCTTCTTGAGACCGCAAAACGTCCATAACTGACAAAATTTCATTTTTTTAAATCTGGGTGAAAACAGAATTACAGTAACTTCTTAATTTTACAAAAAAAATCAATTTTCTTCCAGAAAATTAAAAAAAATAATCGAAATAGATATTTCCTTCACGGCTTAAGTCAAGTTTATTACATCTTTTTAAAAAAATGTATTTCTTTTAGTTGTAAGTAACATTTGTGATTTCTTATACACTTGCATTCTCCACGCACGTATATGCACGATATCGATTTCGTATGCATGCACGTCTCCTTGTAATATTATTTAACGAAGAAGTCGTTTTGGCGCGCTCTTTAAAACGTCGTTTTTATGTTAAAATATTTATACGTGCGTGCATAATTTTATATCGCTTCCTCAATTCTTTTTTTCTGCATACAATTAGTAAATGCAGCCATGTGCGTATCCCACTGTGTTATTATGAATATAATGAATCTATTTTTTATTGATTTAAAGGAAAAGCTGCTCTTCGTCGCTCACGAACTAAAAACATATCCATTTTAATTGAAACATTCCAGCTTCTGGTGCATTTTTATTTATAGTAAAAGGACTCCGAAATTTATAAATATCTATAGCGATCTCGATGTGCCACACGTCCAGTGGTAACAAACTTTTGCTTCCACAAGCTGGGGTCAAGAGGGGGAATAGGCTGAATGTTGTTTAACGGGACTAGCCGCCTGGGGGATCGCACTAACAACGAAATTAACATAATATACCTTGTAAGCCTTCGGAGTTACGGTACCGTGAATAATTAATACAAAATTGTTTGGAATTCTACCATGTATATAATGTAATTGAAATAAATTGCTTATATTTATATAGATGTTTATTACTGCACAGGGAAACTGAGCTCCGCACGTGTAACAAACCAAGTACTCGAGTAGTTTATCCAACAGCCAGTACGGATAATGTCTTCGACCTGGTAGATATAGACGAGGCGTTCACTTCGAAAAGGGGAAATTCTTTTTAATAGCTATAATGATATCGAGACGAATACGAAAAAGTATTTTTAATGGAGCTATAAATATATTTCTGATCGATCTAAATATGCATTATTTTATTTAAACGAGGTATATTAAATTTTTTATCGCAATATAAATTAATGCTGTAATTTTAAAGCGACGTTTTAATTTATTTTACCTTTCGAACGAAACCTTGCGATAAATAATTCGATCGTCGTGAAATATGTGGCTTATCCAAAAATTTACATATCACAAAATGTATAATTTTTTTTGTGGCTTTGAAACATAAATAAGGATTGTCGTTTCGTCGGTTTTTGTAAAATGTGTTTGTTCCTTAAGAAATTGAAAATAAAGCTAATTTTAAGCGCTTACGGGTACCTAAAATAAAATACTAAAGGTGACTATGTGCTTGCGTGTATCATCTTTAAGTAGATTTTTACTCGTAGAGGATCAAACTGATCTATATGAGAAGAAAAAAGTGTTTCGATTCAGAAATTAAATCGCTTCATATAAAACTCGTGATGAATACCTATATAATAGTTCAATTATTATTTTATAAAATGATGTATATGCCGAAATCAAATCCGATTAAGCACATACCATATCATGGCATATTGTTTAAGATACTTAAATTGTTTAAGTATATAGAAGATAAATAAAAAAGTGTATAATTAATATACTTAAATTGTTTAAGTATATAGAAGATAAGTAAAAAAGTGTATAATTAATAATTACATTTCGTTAAACGCATTCATAAACTTTTTATTTTAATTTTTTTTATATATTTTTTTAAGTTAAACAATAAATACTTTCATCATAGTCAATTAGATAACGTATATTTATAAAGTCTACGCAAAAATGAAGCTATTCGTAGGGTGCCCTAAGCGGATGTCCCAAACAGCAATGTAGTTGGTATCAGGTGTTCAGAACTGATTTAGGGATTTACATTATCTCGGCTGTATTTCAAGGGGTCTTAGTCGCGGGTGGCCATCTGCAAATCTTAAACGTACCCTTGAAGGCAAAAAGTCTCGTATTTTAATCTATACAAGCTTAAGGCAACTTAAAATAAACGCCTTTAAGATGAGTACAATACAGAGGCAAAAGAGTTTTAATTTATTTTTTATTTTAATATAAAGTATTGAATAACAAACCCTGTAATAATGACATAGTAGCTATTGTACGAGGTAAGAGCGTAAAGTCAAACACAGTAACAATTTTCCAAACAGAAAACCTAACCTGAGATGATCTTTCAGTGTTTTAAAATTTCCTAATGGCATTTTCATTATTTTAATATACGAAAGTGAATTTTGTAGCAGTCACTATGATTTGACATTCCCCTTTTAATTTTGTCGTCACCATTAAAACAATTCTAGCATCAAATCGTATAACATCTTTCACTGAATATTCCCGATTCGCATGTGCTCAAAGGGTATAAAATTTGTGCGTAGCCTCATCCATTTACCGTCGATCGAAGTCTACCCCACATTAACCTTATGATCGGGGAAGTTTAGGGTGGGCTATTTCTTACGTAAGATTGAGTTTCAGATATTTTACCCTTTGCCCTTATAAATTTAATGACATCCAGCTATTGTCGTAGATGCAAAATGTAAAGCTATGAGATGTATACATACCTTCGTTATTAGACACATGCAAGTACCGTTTATTATATTCTGCAAAAACAAATTTTGATAACAATTGATAGGTACTCGTTTCTTCGTAAATTTAAAACATATCGAATAATATAGTGATAAAAACAATCCAGGATATAGTGTATGAGTGCGCTCACGTTTGACAATCCTATTCTGTAGATAAACCTAATGTGATTCGGTTGGAGTTTTAGCGAAACACAAAATTGTTCTTTTTACAAATTTTATCTTAGTTTCGTTTCTTCAATTTGCTTAAGAAAGATACATAACTTAATACAAAAACAATATGTTAACACAAATGTATTGATTAAATATTCAATTTGACAAAACGAAGAATGCTCACACTGTAGAAGCAGATGAATCATCTGATACAAAGTCATAAAATCGCTAAATGTAACTAGGCAATTTTTTTTCACGTGTCTCCTAAAGGCATCAAAAACATTTGAAGTAACAGTAGACATTTCGCTTAATTTAAACAGTAGTAATACATAACCGATTAAATAAATATATACTGTTATTTCTATAAAATCGAAATATTTTACAAATGCTATTTCAAAAACACTTAGTTTTCTTTTTGTGTCAAATAATTTTAAATTCACATATTTTGTTGCTACATTGTATTTATTCAGAGAAAGTATCCATAAATCTAAAAGGTTTATACAGTTTTATCTCAGAACGTCTCTTTAGCGTCGCAAAGTACATCGACCTGCGTGTAGTAGACTCGGAGCGGCGGTCACGACTCTCGAGCATGCATTTTATTTTATGGCCTCCATAAATGAATATGCCTAAAGAGGTTCTGTGGATTTGTGATTTGAGTTCAAGCCAAAAAGACATAAATAGACAAGGTCATAGAGCATAATAAGTGAAGCTGCAGAGACTATAGTCGACTGATCTAGATCAGTCCGTAATCACATCGGTCGACTATACTCTCTATGGTTACGACACCTGCGCACTTACGACATGGACTAGAAGAACTAAGTCCTACTTATGGGAAATACTGTATGTGCGTTTACAGAAAGTAGTGTGCAAATTTTTCTGTAAACCTGTCGATTAGTAAGTTCGTGATAAGAGAGCTTTATTTGACGTGTACACTTAATATTTTAACAGATAATTAGTAATTTCAAATGTAAATTTTTACACAACAATTCTTAAACAAATAACAATCCCTAAGAATAATGGTTACCATTGCGTAAATATTTCGCATTTACCATTTCAGCGTTTCCTGAAAATGAGAACTACATCTAAATATAAAATTCATCGCATATTCATTATCTTTTACATAACTTGCTTAATTTTATAACTTGAAACAACGTTTATTTATTATTTTTTATATTTCATTTTAAGCAATGTATGTAAAGACAATGATATAAAAGTTTCAATCCAGAAAAGGTCTCAAAATATGGATTTGTTTCTGATAATTGAGTAGCCGTCTATAAGATGTGTTTGGAAAAAAAAGTATGGAAAGAATTTTGCTTTAGTGTGACAATAATATATTATGAGAAAGAGGAACTTCGCGGTTTTGCATTCAGATATCAAATAATTTGAATTTATTATCAAACAATAATTATAACACTATTTATAATTCATTAACTTGAAAACTGCGTTTATTATTCTTAATTTTATAAACTAAGATAATAATTTTCAAACACTAAAGTTTATACAGATTTCTAGTCTTATATAAATATTAAAGTAAAATTCATAATAATTTCATGAATTTAGATATTTAATTTGTTAAACTAGGAAATTTGTAAGTTTATCGATGTACTGATGAGAAATATCAATAAACCTCCATACAAAATTTTTGATGTAACCATGAAAATAGTAGTTGGGCTTGCAAATAATTATACATAATTTATTTATATGCATCATTTGGGGTTTGACGCTTAGATATTGTAATAATATTCATGATGCTGAAAGAATTATGAAGCTACGAGATAAAATGAGAGAAAAGTGATAGAATTGGTACGGGTCACTTTTTTTTTAATGTAAGCCTTTGACATTATGGAATAATCTACTCAAATAGATATATAAATCAATTATTTATTTCAAAACAAATAAAACAGCTAATATATTTAATTTTTTTTTGTAAAGTGGTGCTATCATACAACCTTATGGATAAATATGTAAATAACTTTGAAGGGAAAAAAAAATTACATTGTAACAACTAAAATTTTAACACTGATACGATCTGCCGAAATCGAAAAAAACCTTTTATCTTAATATTGTGTCAATATTACCGTAAGATAATGTGTGCACCTGATGAGTAGGTAAAATGTATTTTATACTTTTATTCACAAAATTATCGACAATGATAAGATGAAGTTTACTTTTGAGAGTGAATTTCAATATAAAATTTAACATGATTTTTAGCTTAGGTGCTTCATGTTTTTTAGCCTGGGAAGTTTAAAAAGCAAATTTTTGCTTAATATTTGTTTATAAAAGGCTAAAAATGTAAAATTGTATGGCAAATAAAATTTTACACGCAATTAAATACAATGGTTGTGTAATAACATTTTTCTATTTCGGTACGACCACTGATTACACTCATAGTACCGTACTCTGGCTATCGCATGTCTTTTCTATAATGTATTGACTTCATTATGGATTACAAGACTTTATTAATCTCTTTACTTTGTAGATATATTGAAAGACAAAATAGAAAAGTAATCAAAACGCAAACTAATATAAACAACACTAAGGAAAGATTCCTCTATCCGTGAGCGTGAGCTTTTTGAGTGTACATAATTGAGTATTAATTTCATTATAAATGAAGAGTTAGTATCATGGAAAAGAAGTGTTATTTTAATCGTGAAAATAACGTTGTGTATTTTTTCTTGTTACAGAATCAAAGAAGAATGTCCATCTACGTGGAAACTCAAAACGTGTTTAAAGGTCAGTTTTTACCTTTTAATTTACGTACTTATGTTTACTTTATGTGTACTGTGTATTTTAATTTAAGTGTAGTACATGCAAGACTAAAGAAATTGACGAGAAACGTAAGAAAGAGAAATTATATTTCAATATATATTTAACCATATGAAAATTAATAGCTTAAAGTCAGCATTCCTTTAATGCGAAATTCGTTACATAGCTTTATTTTTATTGTCATATTCGAGAAGATACAATCGCTGATGTAGAGTATATAAAAGGCCTAAATTGTATCAAAGTCTAATCTCATAAATTGAAACAAAAAAATATGATATGGTGTGGCCACGTAATGAAGTCACATAAACCTGATGAAGAATACTGAAGAAGAACATTTTTAAATTGTCAAAATTAAGTAGTAAGATACCAAGACAAGTTAGACAATGATTAATGCCTTAGCGTTTTATACGAGTATATAGCACGTATATAACTCTGGCGCAGGATGGAAAACATTCTCGAACCATAACCTAAACCAGACTTGAAAGTAAGTACAATTAGATAGCGACAGTTAGGATCAATGAACAAGTGAATATTTTAAAATATTTTGGAACTTAAGTCCAAAGACTAGTATCATTATAGGCATGTTTAGTACTATTTGTACATTTGTCATACATTTTGTACATTTTTTCTAAAATTGTTACAGGTTCTTTTTAATTAACAGATTAAGTAATGATCGTTAGTTATGTTTTTTTTAATTCAAAGCGAGTTATAATTGGAAATGACAATGAATGAGGATGACCTTTTACTGCTCCATACGTACTTATATAGACGTACGTATATATATATATATATATATATATATATATATATATATACGTACTTATACTTTTGAAACTATTGAGTTTCAAAGTCTCTTTAAATTATTTATTGACGTATTGAACAAAAATTTGACTAACTGTTTTAATAATATAACTATCAATAAAAAAATGAAGTACCTACTTTGTCTAAATTAGAGCATGAAACATTTCTTATTACCAAAGTATTTAAGTATATATTATCAAATTCAAAACGTTTTTTACATATGATGTCATAAGCAAATGAAAATTCAAGTATTCCTATATCAATTTTTAGTGACGAACACAACAGCGACTTCTTTAATCGTTTACTAATATTATCAGTAGGTTATACGATCATTTATCATGTACAAAAACCTAAAAATTCATGTCTATGTAATTTATCTTCACGTATTTCTATATGTACATTTATAGAATTTAACTGTTTTGTAAAATCAGTCGTAAATAAGGAGGGGGATCCTTTATCTCTAAAACTACTCTAAAAATACAAAGTACTAAGTTTTATTCATTTTTTATAGGAGGCTCTAAACTAAAGTTTTGAGTTTCCAAATTCCCACTGGAAACGAAATATGCTCATGAAGGAAAAATGTATTGTTTACTTTTACCGAGGTTGAAGTCATTATAATACGGAACCTTCTCCACGTGAGTTTAACTGTTATTTTCCCGGTTTTTAATAAAATAAATATAGGCTTTAGTAATATAGTCTATTCAGTCTTGTTATATAGAGGTAGACATAGTTGTAGTAAAACATCGACGCATAAATGGTATTTTATTATAAATCAATGAGCTCAATTTACAGAACTATCCAGTCATAAATAATTTAAACTTGTTAATTCAATTTTGTTGACTACAAGTATTACATAGGTGTTTAATAATTGCTAATCACTGAAATAATTTATATATAATTTTCACAGATTATTCTGGAAATATAAAATACAGAAATTATATCTTATTACCATGTTGTACCTTCTCCAATGATACTTGAGGAATCTCTAATCGAAACTATTGACAAACACGTCATTTTGAATAAACCGTTCGATGACGTATAAATAACGACGCTAAAAAAATAACCCAAAGAATGGCTGCTCGTACAGCCAGATTGAGTCGTTCTCGGACGCGTTCAGAAAATGACAAAGTATCTGTAAATTCAATATGTTTAGCATCTAAAGTGTTTGAACAATCCTGGTCTATTACCCTAAAATATAGAGATACGTAAATGTTCAATAAACAAATATGACGTATATTTGAATTTATTTAAATTAATAGGTTTGGTTTATTAAATTCACTTAAAAGACGTATGTTTTAAATCAATTGTTTGTTTTCTTATTTTCCTAGTAGTCCCTATACTTAACCCGGTACTGAAACATTGCATCTATATCTACCTACCTAAGTAAAAGGTCTGACAAAAATTTTTTTTTGTATACTGTATACTAATTTAAGACAAGTTTTCATAACATTTAATTATATTCTACATGTATGCCATTTTTATCAACAACTTATCATTTTTTAGGCAGTGATATAAGTAATCTCCTTGATGTAGAAATTTTGGAATTTCTAATCAAAAAACTGCGACAAGTAGTTTTGACAGGCGTCTCTTGATGCTAATCTAACACTACCTAAAGAATTCTGAAAAGATCGAAGCCAATGGAAATCTAAGGGTGCAAAATCAGAGTTATATGGTAGATGAATTAACACTTCCCAAGCAAACTCTTTCAATATTTGCTGAGTGGCTAAATATGTGTGTGGTCTGGCGTCATCATGGTGACAACCCACACCCTTTCTGTTGATCGGCAGTTTTTTCTCCCCTTCTTGCTGTTGGCAGTAGAAATCCGAATTGGTAGCTTTCTCCAGCGGTAAAAGCTCATAATGAATAACGCCCTTCCAATTTCACCATATATATAGAGCATCAACTTAGTGCAAGTTAATCCGAGTTTCGCCATATAGTCTGTAACGCTTGATTGCCTTTTGTCCATGAACTTTTTAGCACGTTTTTGTCATAAGTAACATATTTTTCTTCGCGAAAAGTCATTTTTTTAAACGATTTGATTTTATTACGTTTCGATAGAGAATTGCAAATGAATACACGATTCGTTAAATTTCTTTTAGTGAGCTCGTGTGGGACCCAAGTATCGAGCTTTCTTGTACATTCAGCATTTTTTAAGTGGGTCAAAACTGTTTTATGACCAATCCTCGGCTCTTCAGTTATGTCGTATGAGGTAATATATTGATTTTGCTGTACTTTTTCAAAAATGGCATTGAATTTATCCATAATAGGTGATCAGAGCAAGGTTCTTCTTTGACATCAAAATTACCGGACTGAAAACGCTTGAACTACCTTTGTGTTACTCTTACGGACACTGCATTAGATTCATAAACGTCACAAATTTTTTTCGTGGCTTGTGTAGCATTTTTCCCTTTTTTTGTAGTAAATTTCCAAAGTATCGAATTTTTACGTTAGATTCACTCACTTTGATGTATAAAAAAACAATAAAGAAATGGCGGGACACCGTTTTTGATTTTCATTTATCTTTTTTTAGAAATTCAGTGATATCAAAAGTAGCCAGATCCGAATATCACAACCAAAGTGATTTTACTGCAATTTCTTACCTGTGCAATACGAGAAAACTTTTTCCTCGACCTAATATTATTGTATCAATGGAAAAATATATTCGAAACCGGTATTCAAAATCACACTCTCGCATAAAAATCCACTCTAGACTAATCGTGAAAAGCATTTAACTTTGGGAAAATAACTATAGACTTTACAATGTATATAAGTTTTTAAGATGATAATTTGAGCAATTATTTACAAAAAAGAAATAACTTGAATTTTTGAACTAAAATAAAGAAGAATTATTTGTATATTTATCGTCAAATACTGTCTAATGGACGAAAGCACATAATTTCCAAAACCAAACTCGTGTGCCCATTTAAATGATTTTTACATCAATCGATCTGTTTTAATCTTACAAGTGTCACTAAAACCATAACTGTAATCAAAATCTATTATAGCAACAACCAGATGGCATATTGTGATAAAGAATAAAATGAAAGTTGTCGAACTAAATCAAGCGGGGCATTGCTGAATAGGTATTTGAAAATCATATTTGATTTCTCTGTTCAATTTTCATCTTGAATGGCCATTTAAAACTAATAATGATTTAAATTTGTTAAAAACCATCCTAACTTAAATTTCCAACACTCTCAATAAAGAGAGTCATAAAGTTTTTATAATCATACAATAGATCTTATCAATGTCAAAAATAATTATTATAAAATCAGAATGACGGTCGTAAACTACAAAATGGCGGTAGAGATGAAAAAAACTTTCACATCATATATCGATGGACATGCCATTATTTTTGTTTAAGAATTACACAACTTTAATTGACAATTTATTAATAATAATTAATATTGATAAAAGTTCATCACGATTATTACGACAATTTTTAATGTTGGCATGCCTAATGACAAGTAAGCAATTGCTGTTTATTGTTAAAACAAACCTAAAAAGTAGTAAATAAAAAACAATTATAAGAATTTTAACACCCCGAATGCGTAAAAGTGGACTACAAAAACAAAATCATCCGATTAAATATGATAAATATTTGCAGTCGGATGCATCAGATTAATGTAACTCCGTATTAGTTGCGAATCTTGCAAACAAGTGTGCCTCCGCCTGCAAGTATTTGTCATATTAATATTTTTTTACACCATCTTGTTTCGGTCTTTTATTCAATTTTACGTGATGGAGCTTAGTTAATTTTTAGAATTGATTTTTGAAACTGCGGAAATTAAATTTTAATCCCACCTCGCTGGCCTCTTTGTGCGTTTAGGACTTGCACAACTTACAAGTTAACAAAATATATGAATTTTGTTGCCATCGATATTTGATTGTAACTCTTGGTGCGTTTACAAAAATGAATATTGTAGTACTGAGTAGTTTTGGTAGCATTTTTGAGCTGAATTCGTTTTAATCAATATTAACTAAGTAGCAACCGTTTGAAGATCCAAACAGTTATAAATCTTTATCTATCCGTAAATTTCAGTTTCCACATCATTGCTTCAGTGAATTTAAATATTTGAGCTTATAGTGGACTAGTTCTGATCGCTAATGAGCAACGGCGAATAATGGAGAAAGAAAGGAAAATTGTATAATTTAAGTATGCCAATTTACGCTTCATTAAGATTAAATTAATCAAGTAAACTATCATTAAGATTTTTTGGAGTTCCACAAACGGCAGGAAGAAAAGAATTTATACTCTAACTGCGTTGAAGTCAGAAGATTATATTAAGAAATGTGTTGTTCATATGGTCTTTGTAGTACCTATAGGTATACATAAAGCAAACCTGGATTTTTTCTTTAAATACAATCAATGTCTAATGGCGAATTTGTGTCGTGTACCCATGCGTGAAAACTAAAATTTGCGTAAGTAATTTTTAGTGCTAAGTTGTCCAAGCCGACAACTTGGCACTAAAATTATTTATACAAAAAATATATTACAATCTTTTCGGATGGAAAATATAATACCTTAACAATCAGAGTTCAAAATTCATAAAGCATTTTTGTAAAATTTTCAACCCCATTGGAATTTTTTGGAAGCTTTGAAGTTTTGGTCTCTTTTGATAATACCAGATAATTACGAAAATCTTGGGCATTTAAGATTATTTTACGAATATGTGGAAAAAAATAAGATGAAATTTAAAACAAGGAACAGATTTTAATAGCATTTTAATATTTTTAAAAATATGCATCGAAAATATTTAAAGCTTGTATTTGTTTAAAGTGTTAGTAGAGTGATATTCCGCTAAAATAAAATACATTAATTGTATTTAAATAATGAAAAATAATTATATTATATACGTCTTAATACCTTTATTTACCCATCCAAAAACAAAGCACAAAGCGTCTTGTATTATCATGGGCCATCGCCCAGAAAAATAACATTGATCGATATATATTCCGAGATTATATAATAGACATCGTCTGAGATTAGATATACCATGTAGATATTTGTGTAGCAGGTAGACTCTCGAATATCGCTTAATCGGGGTGGCGAGGGGCGTTCGGAGGCGTTCGGCAGCCTCCGCCATTAATCGGAGGCTTATAGAGGGAATCAGAGCGCCACCGGCTGGAGATCCCTACCCAATATAGCATATGCGAATTTTAGAGATAAAGTCTGTCTGTGTTCTGTTCATTATTCACATTTGTAGCTACATATATAAACAGTATGCAATTTAATCGTTATAGGAACTAGTAACGTATTATCATTATGTTAATAATCTTTTAATCTACAAGTGAACTTTAATTCCTTTATGCTTTACAAATTTTAAGTTTCAAATGAAGTGATATATTTAAAACTAAAAAATTATATTGAACTCTTGTTAATAAAAAAAAAAATCAAGAGGAAATTAAATTTGTAGGACAACAAAGGTTACATATAATATAATATTTAATGTCAAGGAAGCCGTATTACTAGAATTTTCAAATTAACAGTTAGGGTGCATTGTACGAAAGTAGTAGATCAAACAGAAAAGATTTAAAACAAAACATAACTTTTAAAACATATCTTCGCCAATGATATGCAACATGATGCACCATGAACTTGCGTTCAATAAATGCTCTGTATTTAAATATTAGTTTTAAAAATATTAAACTTTTTTACCACGATCCTGGTACGGGCTGTTTATTTTTATAGTTGCAATGAATATTGAATTGATAGCAAATATACCCACTTAGAAATATGTCTCTGATACACAGACGGACAGACAGACGGACACCGAAGTCTCATCAAAAGGTTTCGTTTCATCCTTTTATATGCAAAAGCTTAATTAGGTTAATTATTCCTCAAACATTAATGGTTAAAATTATGATTGCTGTTTTTTAATGAAATGTAAACAAATATTCAGTATAGATTATGCATTTATTTTCAATATACTTTATCTCTAAAGAGCAGAAAGGCAAAAAAGTTTCTGTCTACGAACCGAAGGAGTTCCTCCAAACTGGAAATATAATTTCAAACATGGCAGCCGGGGTTTCCCCCTCTTCTGGACGTGGCCTCCCACAGTGTCTAAAATATGCACCCAAAATCCATTGTGTTGCCATGACAACGGCCCGCTCGATACCCGCGGCGCGTCGGCGAATAATCAAACTTATATTTATCTCGCTTACACATTGAGTATTTGGATGCTGGATCCGGTTAGGAGATACGTCTTTTTACTTTCGCTTCAACGATGGCCGAACGCCAAAGTGGAAAGTATAGTACACTTGTCTGTTAATAAGAATACCCATTTCTGACCAGAATTTTTGTACTTATTAGAATATTTACTGTCGTTTACTCAGAAATCTAAGTCAGTAAAGGCTATTGCGTATTATAATGACACTGTGAACAAGTCATCATGTATGTACATGATTCAAAAAATTTAATATACAAGTAATTGTAAAACATTAAAAAAATGCTATAACTGTTACCTTTTTAACTAATAGCAGTTCATATACAACCATCAATATCGATGATACTCGACACTCATTATATAAAATGTATACGTGCACCCCTAATCTAATTAACTTTACACACTTATAAGTTATTTCAATAAAGATTTAACTAACGACACGAAACTTGCGACACCAAATTATCTAATTTAGACTCCAAAACTACACAGGTTAATAAGTGAGCATACCGGCTTTGACACCGGTCAGGACACAAGTGATTGTAATAAAGTGTAACAATTTTTCAACCAAGTTAGAAAGTTGCTCCTTGGAACTATTGGCGGACCTCACAAAAGCGTTTTGGTTCACCTTTATTTCAACTTTCTATTTTTTTTTAATTTCACGTTGTACGACCGCGTCACGTGAATGCGGAAGCTCCAGAAAACTTTCTCTTTCAAACAATAAGTTGTTTTCGTTACGAAACCTTCAAAAAAGCAATTTTTAAACCCTAAAAAATGAACAATTGATTATATTTTAACAATAGATGCTGTAACAATACTTAATGGGTTCACTTCGAGCGTATCTATTATTTTTTCGAACTAAGTTGTACCTAAAAATAAATAAATATGAGCTATACCTACATGTTGCAGTGCCACATCAACAGTCCTAATACTTAAAATTATACTGATATAATCAATTTTTACTAAACTTGTATTTTTTCACAAAAGAGTATTTATTTTATCACCTAATATCGGTAGTTTTGAATGTCTAGACTAATTTCATATAAACCTGTACGTAATTTATAGGTATAATTAATATTTATTAGATACGAGTGTACGCATTATCTGTTTTACGAAAGTGAATTTTATTGCAATTGATTAAGAATTATATTTAAATAACAAAGTCTGTTGATTATTTTCACCTTCTGAAATTTTGTTCTAACCAGTGCATATTTAAATATCACACATTAACATTATATAATATATTTTATAATTCTTGCCACGAATTCAATTATACTGAAATTGAATATCCTTTAGCAACAGACTTCAAAATGAAGATCTTTTTCTACGTAATGGCGTCTAGATATACGTAATAGTTTCAAAGGTCCTACAGAGATGGCAGCTCTGTCGTTAAAGAAAAAAAAATTGAATATCATTATTAAAAAACGTTGTTCCATTAGTATTTCTACGATTGTACCTGAATTAATTTGTTATATAAAGAACTGTCGAAACTTGTTATCAGATATTTTGTTAAATTACGTAGACATAATTTTATGTACGTCAGAAAAGACTATGTTTTCTTGTTCAAGTTCAGGATTGTGTAAGATTTTTTATTTTCATTTTTCATTGTGTACGCCAAAATAACATTGAGAATAAAATTTTTCCTACGCTTCAAAAAACTTTTTTTACTATTAATTTTCCATTTTCTATAATAAATATGTTGTTTGATAAAACAAACAATTGATATATAGTATTTGTTTTACCTAATTTACTCAATTATAAAACATTTTAATGGTTTAATGTAAGCATAATCTTCATACTATGTGTGAGAATAGTATATAGTAATATATACTATATATAATAGTATAGTTTAGTTATTGTTAAATTTGACATTATTTACTTAATTTTCAATTTATTATAAAATATAGTTTTCTGAATCCATCCTAATACATAAGATTTATCATTTTTTGTGTTACTTGTAACGAAGGAATAGTCGTTATGTGTTTTATCTTGATATTTAGTAAATGTTTGATACCTTACCATTTTATGTTAATTCACAAATCTGTACTTATATCCCTTCTATCTATCATTTTTAAGTAAAGGTTCATATATAAATAAATATTGTTTTCTTTTTTTAAATAAAACCACTTATAGTATTGTAATTTTTGTTTATTAGAATATCTGTTACATGTAATAAAATCTTTTGTACATATTTATAGGCCTTAGATAATTACCGACACAGTAGCTAATACAATTACAAATAGACACAAAAATATATTGAAACAATAAAATTGTGAGGAAGTCGGATGCAGATGATGCCGGAAGCGCTGCCGTCGACAGGTGTCACCTTCTGTTACGTATACTGAAGGTATACCGGAAAGAATCAGGCACTCAGGATACATTCAGTATACGTACAGAAGGCGACGCGATTTTCGCCGAGCTGACAATCTCTTCGCAACTCCTGGAACCCCACCTGCAACTCACATCGCAAATGTTAATACCTCGCTATACATAATAGATAAACAACGAAAAAAACTTTTATTTATAAGAAAATGAATAAAGTTGTTCGGTATTGTCTATAAATATGTCATGTTCGGGACGATCAAACGTGTGATTCTCACTTCGTATCGTGCCTACGTGGCAATATCTTAAAAGCTTACCGACCGAAATAACGTCGCCGCGCGCCCTCGCCCCGAACCTCCGCCTATAAAATAAAACAGTCGATTTACAACACCGTTGGGTCTTCAACCTGAAAGGGTAACACTGATAGCGCACATAAGTTTTGCTATCAAATGTTTGCGCTGAAATCTAGCGTCTAAAAATGGTTGCCTCTATGGGTCATTCAGAGTTACATATTATAATATTTTACAATTCGTTTGGAAGACTAGTAAGATATAAAGGGCGTTTTAAATAAGTAAAACTCATTCTTCTAAAGTTAGCCAATGGGAATGCTGCGAATTTGCGAAATGGTGATTGGCCGCTTGTCGCAAAAATAATATTCGCAAAACAGGGGCGGTGTCATCTGTGTCATTGCAAAACCGTCTTTTATTTGAGATTCAAACTTCTTTACATAAAAGTCAAGCCCGCAACACCTATTGTCTGAGAACTATTGTTAGACATAAAGGACAAATAACAAAGGCATTGTCGCTTTAAAACGCTCGCGGAAATCGGTAAAGAATTCTGTATACTGGAAGTTGTGCGAGTCCGCGTGCGGCCTCACTGAATAGAACGCCACGAAGGAGCGGAGAGAAGGGTGCATTATTTTCGTAATTTACGACGCACCGAGAGCCGCATCACGGCCGGGCCCGCTGCAACGGCGATATTGATTGTAATGCCCTAACGAAAAGCTCTTCTCGCCTCGGCGTTCATAAAATGTAGACATGTGTACGTAGAGATGCAAAAGTGCGTTAAGTAAAGCCACCAAACTACCTTTTATAGCGGTCTAAGTCAAACGGTATTACAGGAAAATTATAAAGTGCCGGCGAAGGGTTAAATCTCGAAAAAAGTTTGTTAAACAATTAATGAAGATTCAAAGAATCGCCGAGGACTAACACGTGCATACTCACCCGCTCTCGACGGCGGCGCGTCATGAGATGTGAACAGCTGACGCGGCCACGAAGTAAACATTGTGGTGTGGTGCGGAGGGCGGCGCCGAGGCCGCGACGTGCTCCCGGGCGCGGCGTCCCCGGGCGTCTGGCGGTCTCGTGCCCAGTGCCGGCTCCCGGCCGCATCGATTGCGGCGGCCGGGTGCGCGCGCTCCTCCCGCCGCCACCACGGCTGGAACACGCCACTTCCGCCCTCGCCGCCCGCCCTGTGCCGCCCGCCGCCACCGACGACCGCCCGCCCAACGCACCGCACATGAACCACACTGCCTGTCGCTAAAAGTTTGATAATAACACCTATTAAGTATTACTTCGTGACATTTAATTCGAAAGTCTCAATAGTTATTACATATTAATAAATCGAAATTTAAAACTTCAATATATGCAAAATGCAAATATTTAGAATTATAATTATAAAACCTTGTAATTTTTCTTCTTGTTTCAACAGAATTTTGAAATCCAATACGATTTGGTTTTCCATATTTGCATCGGAAATTAAAGGATTCATAAAGTTATAGTGGTAACATATATGTATACGCTGTATATATTCTACATTATGCTATCGTATGTTATTAAAGATATTATCATCTCGATGTGGGTCACGTAGTTTGTTAATACAACATACGTGCCTTATTATGTTATTCGGTGTGCCTATCTATACCTATTCCTAAGTTCAAACGGGATGTAATTCAAATTCAAAATAACTTTTAAATTACAACATATCACTGGAAATAAGAAGGTAAGTTATAAGATTTTAAAAATATATCACTTGTTTGTGGGGCAGTTTATTTAATTAGCAGACTTGGGATTATAAATATCTTTGATTTTTTTTTATATTTGTACCTTTGACGAATACATTACTTTGATATTAGATACACATAATTATATAATTATTAGTTATGGTAAATAGGTAAAACGTTATTATACATTATTAATTTGCTCAGGCCTAGACAAATAATAATACGCACAACATTATATCATTAAATATAGGATATAGGTATAATTTCTTTAGGAAAGGCAAAAATCAACACAACGATAAAAATAATTTTAAAAAATAAAAATTCAATTAGTGTTATAGTCGTTTATATAACTGAATTATCTTATTAAATGACATTAAAAATATTGGTTTTATTTTCAATTTTTTGAACACGTTACATGCTTGCTAAGACATTCGATATTTACGAAATTCGTATAACGGAAGAAATCTCAAGAAGAAATACCTACTACATAAAAGTATTTTTAATTTGATTTGATGCAGAGTAAAAGTTGAGCATAAGAAACTTAAATTGTGTAATTCTTTTAAAGTTTTCGACTTTCTATCTAGAAATAAACGATTCTTTTTGACAAGTGCTTATTTAAAAAAAAACAGTTTTAAGGATTTTCATGTGTCGCTTTTTTTATTTCTATCTTTTGGCATTGCACAGCTGCTCAAAGCAGGGTCTTGGACAAGCGAGAGACACATCTCATCAGTTTCGAATGTTTCAGGTTTTACAATACATGTCGTTTTATCAATCAATAATAGACAAAGAAAACTAATTTCACGTTCTTCTGTACCTATTTTTATTAATATATAATCTTTAGAAGAACTAATGTAACCATATTATAATTTAAAACACAAGAAATAGCTGTTTGTCTGTATATTTATTTCAATCGACATTCCTATCGAAATCCTGCCACATAATACTTACCAAAAAAAAATCGGAAGGTCTCCGCATCTATGGCTTTGAACCATGAACGTAATATCATAATTATTCAAATGTTTACTACAAATACTGGTATCACACCATTCTTTGTCAATTTGAAACATATCTAAAATCCAAGTCAAATCAAATACATGTTAGCCACATGTCTCTAAAGGCGAGCTAGGCCGTTGCTCCCGGTTGTTCTCATCATCATCATCATCATCATTGCAGTGACAGCGGTCGTAAGCTGAGGGCCACAACGGAGCGGCTGACGTCTAACACCTTCGATCTATGTAAATAAATATGTAAAAAAAATTTGGTTGCCTGTAAAGTCGGTATACGGGCGAAAGTTTTACGTGACAACGACTTTGAATGGTAAAATCATTTTAATGTGAATATTCATTCGTATAGTAGGAAGAAGGATGAAATAATAGTAACAATTTAAAACATTTATTTATACAAAGAATTATATTTAAAACATTAATTTATACAAAGAATCTCGCACTGAATTTCATATTAACAAAATTTTATTTTTACCTTTACACATACATGTATTTATATACAAATATGTACATTTGCAAGCTATGCACTAATTCTCTAGTGCTGCGCGCGGCAGACCGATCATAGTTGAGTGGGAGAGACGCAAGGCTTTCTCTCGTTCGGTGACTCATCGTTACGTTACCGAGCGTTACACTAAGTGACTCCCAGCCGCAACCTAATTTAAGACGTTGTCACGTCAAAATTGTCAGTTCAAAAACTTAAACCACTGAAAGTTATTGATCGAGTGCTTTGAAATTTTCATACAACGTTGTACTCAATTATTTATTAGCATTTACCTCCGACTTCATCCGCCTCTTTGTACTATTGAATCGAACTATATAGATATACAATTTCTGTCATTAATTGAAAACTACGCTATACTCGAATAACATAAGGTATATTTTATAGTATTCACTCCAACTTCACCTTAATCGGAAACGTGACCGAAAGCGGATTCGAAATGGACAGCGAAACAGGCAAATTCAGAACCGGTATCGGGATGGACATCGAAAACAGGATTGGAGACGAAATCGAGGATGGGACCGAAAGAATCAACATCATGACCGCGATCAGAAACAATAACGGAATCAGAATTGAAAGTGGGACATAAACTGAGATTGGCAGCAAGATCGATGAATATTGAACACACTGAGTAGTTTCCGTAACATTTATACGGTTGAGTTTTTTGCGCAACATCTTTACCGAAGCTAGATCTATCCAATAATGTAATTTGTCGCAAATAGAGGTATTTGTAAACAACTTCTGTTGAAGTTCTCATTTGCCACCGAAGTGCACCTACTGCAGTGGTTGACCATCTTCTTGATCCCTCCACTTCTTGACCATCTACCTTGAGCATTTAATACAACCTTTATTATTAAATACAGTGCACCATAAAAGTCTATACGGGTATTAGCCGTTCGATCTGCGCAACCTGGTGTCCCTTTGATATTCTACGCGCCATTGTATACAATAACTAGCAAATGTCCTGTAAATGCCCTTTATTATTTAAACATATGTATATTTGTGTGAAAATATTAATTTCATATTTATTTGAAAATACATATCTAAATGGAACATAAAAGCTGAAATCATATAATCCAAATAGCGTATAGGTACCTACATAGTTGTCAGCGCAGCAAGTAAGCAATGCCACTTATTGCGGTGTGGGTGCTGGTGATTGGCGAACAAAAAAATTACAAAAGACACCGCCCATCGCAACGGCAAAATGATTTTGAAACCAGTGCTGCCACCTATAAATTAATATGTAGGTATATGCTTATTTTGGTCTGTATAAGATATATTCTTAAATTTTCTATATGCATACAAATATATTACACAGATCATGTAAGTCAATATCGCTTATGTGCGTATCCAGATGCCAGTTAGCCTTCTTAGCTTGTGTATCCTGTCAGTTCGCTTTTGTCATAAATTAGATTTTTTTGATGTAAATCTTAAATTGCAGAGCTACTAGGAATATTTACCCCAAGATGAAATACAGAAAAGTTGAACTTCCTCAAGACGTACCTTTTCCTTTAGAGTACAAGAAAATGAGAATAATTGTAAAGACCAGCTTCGAGAAAATAGCTTACAATATAAATTTTTAGGTGTACGCATAGTTTATATAAGTCCCTTTTAATATGTGTACTATGTGTTTGAAAAGATATATCGAACTCCCTTTTACCGATTACTTTGTAAAGCTCGACGTAAAAAACTAAATGCTTTATTTCCATGTGTGTTCAAATGTTTAATTATGTGAATTTACACACATAATACAAACAAACTTGAATAAAATTTCAAATATTTTGTTTCCTTTAAATAGTTTTTAGGTGTTCGAATGATTAGGAGAAATCTGTCCTACTTTTATTAATATAGATGAATAGATGGATGAACTAGTGATGCCTTGGAGTAGTTTGATCGTTCTTTTAGCTCTATTGTATACTAACATATATCAATAATAATCCAATAAAATTTTTAGTATTACCTGTAATTTACTGCGCGTAATTTTTGTGCCTCAATCTGATTTTGTATGCAGAAGCCTACATTGTTGCAATTTTGGTGCACTGCAAATGTTACAATGATTTTATTTCCCCCACTCAATAAATTGCGGAGAGCGAGTATCGATATGAATATGAAAATGTATAATTACTTCTTTTAACTACTTTAGCAAACCCTATACAGTTATATAGTTCTAGTTTCGTACAATTTTCGTTTTCATTCTCAATAAACTTCTAAATGTATAAATAGTCAAAACGGAACTTAAAAAATGAAATTCATTCATGTAGTTATGTACTGTCATTAAAATGTTCACTATGTTTATTATAAAAGTTTTAAAGCGAGTTGTATTTATCAAAAATTGAGTTCGTATACAATATAATATCCATTGAGGATAATATTAAATTCATAAGAACAATTCACTGCTACATATAACCGTTTCTTTTATTCTTTTTATTATCTATATAGGTAGGCATTTATTAAAGTCATAATCGAGAAAGAAAAAACCAAGTTAGTAAAGTGGCTTTGCTATCGTTTTTCTTAAATAATTTTTTTCTTCATAAAATTAAATGTAAATATAATTTTCCAATATGTTATAAATACTCCAAATTAGTACATATTAAAAAAACGTAGTATTTAAAAGTGAAATACTTGGAAGTTGAATATAAGTATGCACGTAAGTTCATAAAATGTGGGAAAGGTAACTGATTTTATATTCAAGAAATGAATATCTGTATTTTTCTTTATTAATAAAAGTAGGTACTATACCTACTTCGTGATCATTTTAGTTAAATTATACTTGTTGAGACAATTCAATTACTTTCAAAATTGATCAAATTTCTCGTGTCCAACATATCACATTATTTTAAAAACTATTTAATTGGTTTTTCCTTCTTCAAACTAGTGTTATATTCGGATCATTCATAGTATGAATATGATAAATCATTTATTAAAAACTTTCATCATAATTAACATTTCGATGTCATTTAGAATTTTGTATTTTAAGAACATACACATAAGAATGTCAATATGTTCTATACTTTCTTACATGCATATACTTATTACCACATTTACATAATTTATTTTAAATTTAGTATCATAATATAACTCCCTATTCTTAAAAATATGAAATGTATTTTGTCGTACCTAGTAGGAACGAATAGTATTCTTAAAAAGCACTTCTAGTACAAGTAGCGTATATTAAAAGTTAATAAATCGGAAATATTTAATAGCTCTTATACTGACCAATAATTCTGCCATGGAAGAGTTACGATGAAACGCGATATGGACAATTTATAACTAACCTCTGGATAATTTACGACCAACATAATGGCAAGTTGCGATAAGTACAAGTTTTATTGCTATAAATATTCAATTTAAAACAATTTCTTGAGTAGATTTCTTGAACAGTAGAGCGTTATTTGTATAAGTCGTTTCAACGATAATATAGCAATGTTATTATGATTTTTTCCAACAAATTTTTATGACAAATTCACTTGTATACATATTTAAATATAATTTCTAATAGAAACGAAAAAATTATGATATATTTTGCAGTTTTTTTTAATAATAGTTTCTACTTAGTTTAAGATAATGTAGAACTGATTTAAGTATAATGTATTTTCATTAATTTAATGGAATATATCTCTGGTGGAAAAAAAATATAAAGATTATATGCTTAATACGTACCTCAAAATGCAGAAATTAAGTATATAAAGTATTGAATTTCGTCAAATAATGGATGTTATATTGTAAAATAAAGAACGTATCGACTGATAATCGTAACCAATAAATTTAATAAAAAACATAAATTAAAGTAAAGCGATATTTATTTTGTCAGGCCTGAGTTAAACGTTATTGAACATATCGATATGAAACTTAATTAATTCGATGGGGCATGGTTTTGTTGACGGTTTTAAACTATTTGTTTTTGAATTTGATACACTCACAACCATTTACTTTCATAAACCATAACGCGGACATCCGCTGTTGTGTCTATAATATGAAATAAGACGTCTATTAAATGTTACATTTTGTTTATCAAGTAACCTTTACTTCATTTAAATTACAAAGAAGCGATTCGCATTCTACAAAAGATATTAAAAAACGAAATAAAAGTCGCAAAAGAACTTACCATTTGTGTATAAATAATTAAAACTATTTAATCACTGTAAATTCTAACTGGAACTAGGTTGAAATTGCAATTAATTAAACTATAAACGAGAACTGTTTTTATGTATAGGTTAACGTAAAGGTTAAATTCCGTTTGAGATTAGGCCTAAAAAGCGTGTGGCGTCGGCCGCGCTGCCGGCGGCCATCTTACGCGAGCGAGCGGCGTGATTGGCGGGCATGCGTGACGTCACCGCCCTGCTACGCCGCTGCATTCCAGTGTTATCGGGGGGCGATTTTAGAATGTGCCACCAATGGAGATTTTATGCATTATGAGAGAACTAGACACTTTTAAGGTTTCGAATTGGTTAGTATCCATAAGGAAATTAAAATTATTGCTTCGTACTCAAACACATACATAAAAAAACTGACAAATTAATGTATTTATTTTTTTGCATTCTGATTTAATTTTTTGACGTTTATAGCGTAAAAACAATTTTTGGTCTTGAAAAACCTAACCATAAATTTTCGACATTATATTACTTTTGGATCGAACAACAAAACATTTAAGTTGATATGGAAAACGATAGGTAACAAAATTTTAAGCTACAAAATTTTATACATAATATTATTGTTTTAAAAATATATCTTCGAACGTTCTTTGTCAATAATATTCTTATTATTACTGGAGTTAATTTAGTCAAATGATTTTATTTAATTCATACTGCGGTGTATTCGCTTTACAAAGTGTTGCATGATGTTATTTATTTCACGGAAATTACGAGCCCCGCTGTTTAATGAATCTCTATCGCGTTTTTTCATCTCGTCGGTGAAGGCCTTAAATAATTAAAAACTCTCGGACCACCTTGTAAAGTAACAACTGTATCAGGCTTTTAAATACCGTCGGCTTTTCTCAATTAGTTTAAACTATAATTCACAGTAGTTTTTTTATGACAACTTTTTATACTAAATTATGATCTTGAATTAACGTGGGATAGAGGGAGAGAGAGAGAGAAAGAGAGATACGAGGCTCTTACGCAGTGAACGCGTTTTACGAAATATTAGCCCATCTGTTGTTCAGCTATATTTATGGACCGTGATATTTTATTTAAATTTCGAAAGTTATATTCTTAAAATGTTTTCAGAATCGAAGAAGTACCCATTTGTTATTATAAAATATAAAGGTATATTTTTATTATTCGACTGCGATAATTGGAATATGTAATATCTATTGTGTTTTTATGTTAAGTGAGTATATTAGATTTTCAAAACTTCTAGCACAACCAACTGAAAAATACACCTTTATTCGTTCGCAATAATGTAGGCATTTTCGTAAGTTTTATTTCACCAAAAACGATGCTAAATGTTTGTGTATGTACCATTATTACATTACTTTCATAAAAATAATTTGGCAAATTGATATGCTACACCTTTTATACAAAATCAAAACTCACATAAACACACGACCTAACCTAAGAGACCTGTGTTAATCTAGGCTTGCGTCGGTTTCCCTTTCTTGAAAATGTAGAAGCTCTAGATGTTGCGGTAGATAGAGATGCACATGAGCTCGTGTCGCGTAGCCTTGACCGGCGTGACGGATGACGTCCTTGTGGGGTCGCCGACCGCTCTGATCTGAGAACCGGATACAGCAGCTGTCATCTCGTGCAGTAGTAATATTTACATTTTTAGTTCTGATTTTTATCTCCATTACAGGTTGAAAATCCTAACATTTATATTGCCGGTCTCGGTTCTTGGATATTAACCTACAAATAGAAGTACATGATGATATCTTTCAGTTTATAATGTAAGTAGGTAGATGCTTAATTATTGTTTTAGAAAATTAAAAAAAAAGCTTTTAAATACACTTTATCCAATTTTCAGTTGCAGTAGGTATCAAACATATTTAAGAACTGGGAAAATAGGCTATGTCTAGATATTTTCGGTATTACAATAACATTTTGTTATTTCGTTATATCATTTCCTTACATTAAAGAAAAATAGAGAATTTTTTTTTCACTAGCATACCTAATCCTAAAATTTACCAGACGTTAAATGTTTTTCTGTGTTCGTCTATCTAGCATACGTGTCATGCCATAAATAAATTATCTATTTTGATTTTATCTATAGTTAAGTATTTACATCTCTTACTGTTTTTACTGATTCGTCTAAGCAATTCGTCGTAGGATTGAAATAATCGATTTCGATCTATATTGGCAAATTGTACATTTTTTTCATGAACTGCTTCTAAAAGATTTATATGTAAATCTATTAGGTTCTATAACATAGTTATCTACGTACGTATATTGTAATAAGTGTGGACTAAACCGATTCTAAGTAGTTCCTAAAGCCCTTTATAAAATGAAAAGCAAATTTAGTGGATTTAATAATCCATAATTCCAATGAGATAGAATTTTTTTTAAATAGTAATGAATATGATATAATGATGGAATTTTTCTACACTCAACTCAGAAGATTCAGACAATGAAATCGACGCCATTCTTTTTTTACTTTAATCAGAACAAATATTTCGTTTTCTCTCTAAAATTCACAGCATAGGTAATTAATTCTTTGCGCAACAATAAATACCCATACAGCTCGATTGATAAGAAACTGACTTCGTAATAAAAGACAAGTTATTATTATTTTTTTTCTATTTAAGTAATGTGTAAACATGACGTTAGGCATGTTATTTGTTCACAACATATCTAAATGTTGTTGCAAACTGCACTAAGCTTGATTTGTTATTACGAAGGAAACTTTTATTAATACAATAGAAGTTTTACGATTATCTAACGTAATGTCGACGTAATCTGATGTTATGACAATAATAAGTGATTCCAATGGTAATCTTTTTTTTTAAGTATAAGACTATTTGTCTCGGTTAAAATTATCTGTAGTACATTGCTCTCAACGATGAGTGCATTTTCAAGTACAGACAGTTGGATTCGATTTAAATTAGGTATATGAGCACGTCGAGTTGATGAATGTTATATACTAGCGTCGTTATGGTAAACGATTAATTGAAATTATAATACTACAAGTGAGCATATGGTAGTAAAGCAAATGAGCATAGGTGGTGCTTAAATAATTATATAAATAGTATTCCTGACTTCATCTTATTGAGTATCTTAAAAATTTACAACTTTTCATTATATGATTCCTTACAAATATATAGGAATTAATTAAAAGATTACTTAGCTATAATTTTGTAAGCAGTTATATTACAAACATTATAAAAGAGATCATCGCCATGTTAGAAGTTTAAAAGACTTGTCGAGTACGAGTCTGAATATAGAACAAATTTATAAAGGAATTTTGAAGCATTTAAAAGTATTAAAGCCCATTTTAAATATTATAAAACATAAACGGGAACGTATTAAAAAAAAAATTTTTTCAAACGATCTTTCAGGATGTTAAATTGGAATCGAATGACATTAAAATTGGTAATTTGTTTCATAAAGAATATAAACAAACTTTACAAGCAATTTATTTCGATGCGGTTTTGTTCGTCGCTATTGTCCAGTGTTGAGTAATGAATTTATGATTGTGGAACGCTGGCAGTGTGTTCTCATTGGGTCTGTTAACTGGACGTGCAGCAGGCAATTGAAACTCGTGAGTTCTCCTTGAAATATGCAAACGCACATCTTAACCACTATAGTAGCTGTGTTTGTTGTTTTCTAATACATAGAATATTTAAACTCCACAATACGTATACTGGAATTAGATTGACAATTACATATTAAATAATATAAAGGAATAATGTGTGCTCAAATAAAAAAGCCATAATTTCATCGCTTTTGTCGAAAGTTTTGAGGATTATTTGTTAAATAAATGTTTACATATTTTTACATTGATTTAGTTTAAAAACACATAAAAGAGGTTTGTTTACCTGATCTATGAAATATGACAGTTTTCGGTCTCTTCACTTCCACATTAATTCTAATCTAAACATTTACAATAATGTATTTTAAACATTGATTTTTTCTTCCATGACATACGGGCCTACATTAAATAACACTCACCAAATCAATTAGAATAACATGGAAATTGTATGAAAAACAGATCATGAAAAAAATTGCAATTTTCAACGCCATCTCAGACTGAAAATGAAAGAAATCCGCGAAGAGAAAACAACCATTAGGATTACCAAAGTCAGAAAAATACACTAGAATGACCATCGAAGAATAAAGCAACAACATTTACTTAACTTCGATTTAAAATTTAATGCGACAAAATAAAGTTAAACGCACCAATTACGTGTGGGAGGACTTCAGTGTCTGTAAAACAAGACATGAGCTATTACAACGGGAAACAAGAAGAGTGGACCATATTAGTGCATAAACTCCTTGTTAACGTGACCCACTATATATCATTGATATATTTTAAAAAGTAGAAATGGAGAAGGCTACTGATGATATACAACTTTTATAAAAGAAAACAGAAAGTCGTACACTAGCGACGAAATGGAGAAGAATGAAACTGAAAAAGAAAGATTTATCAGTCCGTGTGATATTTATTGATCTATTGTGATTCACGATCTATTCCGACTTCAGTTTCTGACTAAAGCTGCACGAATACCGACTGGTGATATACACACATAATTCTTAACCATGACTAAAACCCTTCACACCTCTCGCATATTTACACTTCTTTCGGTCCTTTCGTTTTATCGAGACTTATCCCTTTTAGTCACTGCGACTAAGTGAAAGTCGAGCGGATGATTATTATAAAATTTGGCAAATATATATTGGAAGTCACTCAAATGTGATAGGACACAGAGTACGAATTTTTCATTCAAAATCTCTTTTTATTTTTCTATTACTGTTTTTCGTACTTCACTTTATTTCTATGAACATCTTTGATAGGTAGCCCTTTTTGGTTCGACCTCAGCTTCAAGGTGAAGTTGAAATGATACGTATACATCACATTTTTACCAGTAAGCAGTTACTTACTTGCTCAAGCTGTGAGTCAGAATTGGTGTCTTACTCCACCCCTCCTCCTCCATGTGTCCTAATCCCTCCATCAAATATGCTATGTCCTCCCAAAAGGCCGGCAACGCGAACCGATGATTCCTTTCGGATTTCGAGTGTAAATGGGCGGCGGTGACCGTTTCTCTTTGATGGCTCGCATATACTCGTTTGGTTTTCGAATATTCTATAAAAATACATCTACATACCTTTATCCACCCTTAATTTTCTTAGAGTATTTAATTGCAAAATACGTTACTTAGATTCTTGAGTACCCTTTTTTATATTCTTTGTACATAGTATCTAAGAGGGTATAAAAAACAACTCTGTAATATAATTAGAGACTATTTCCTTATTTTATGCCTAATGACTGTAACTAAAACAATTTAGGATTTTTAAACGCATTTGCTAAAGGTGAATGTGAGAACAGATAAAAACGTCAATTTTTATTGTACATAATATAAAAAAAATTTTGCATTGTTTATGTGAGTTATAAATATATGGAAAGTATGGGATGAAAGTACCCAGTCCGAAATTTTGCTTTGTAGATTAAAAAAAAGTATAGTATCAGTTTTGGGTCGATCATACAGAGCGTCTATTAACAACTAACACTTCGTTGCGGTAGTACCTAACGACAAGAATAACTTTCTAACGGCTCATAAGAGCGACGCACGCACGGCCCGAAATAACGTGGACCCCGTCGCGGTCCTTTCAAGTCGGCTTATTTCTGTCGTAGCGTTGTTGGGCATCGCGCGTTGCGTAATGTGTTTAATCGCCTGGTATATTCCAGGGATCGTCGGCGATCGCGCCCCGCGTGCGCGCACGTCCCGCGGATTTGCGCGCCTGCCAAATACCCCAGCTGCGGGCGGACACGGCCGCCGCGCCGTGCCCCCTGAATACTGATACTGCCGATATCCGACATTGTTTCGTTTATTTTTTTTTTTGTTTCACTTTCGTCGAGAAACTGGACGACCGATGGCCAGACATGAGACCTATTGAATTTTTCATGGCGATCTCTATTGGAATTTCTTATGAGAGCCAAACGCTTAATGCCAATTTATATGTCGGGCTACGCGAGACGCCGCCGCCCGTGGAACTACAGATGCGGTAATTACGTTCGAGATTAACGTTAGACTATAAATTCCGTTGGATTCCGAAATAACATTTAAATTTGAATTTAATTTAAAATTTACACATTAAAACACAAATATGCAATGGAGAAGATCAATAAATTATATTTAATGTATGTTACGGTTATAATGTATAATAGTTTATCTAAGAGTGTTTAATTGCCTATTTTAGACGTTAATAAATTACACAAAAAAAATAAAGCATTTAGTGATATTGTAATACATAGTCATGAACTAAAATGAACTGTTATTTTTTTTACTTTCATATTGATACAAAAAGTTGCCTGATAAGACTAACCTTAACCTAACCTTGCAGAGCAAACTCATGAGCTAGCAGTCGACAATCGCTATACAAAGTCACGTTAAGATCCAAAATGACTCGATGAAAAGCAACTGAGAACAGCAATTAATAGAATATCTCGAATGGCATTATTGCCGTACGATGAAATACGGGGCATAACGACACAACCCAAGGATTTACCCGCGCGACCGACGTCGTCTACATCCTGTTCTTTCCCTCCGACGTTTCGCTAAATCGAGAGAAAGAGATAACCGTCCCCTTTATTCCGTACGAAAGCAGTTTAAATAGCAAAGTGGATCGTTTTACGATAGCGTTGCAGATTTTTTTAGCGAACAAAACGAATTGATTGGCGATTTATTCAAATTCGAAGGTAAAAAACTACGAGCGCACTATGCACGGGTGTCGGGCTCTGCGCACGTGAGCCAGTGAGCCCGAGTACAATAAATCGATTTAACTTTAAAATTTAACAAAGTACCGAATTTATATCGCGGTGCCCACGGGGCGCGCTCGCCGCCAGCGTCCGGGCATCCGAGTAATTTACTCGCAGCAAAATAAATAAATTAAGCGATCATTGCAACCTTGTACTTTTTTATAATTCACGCATGCGAGAGTGGCGCTCCGTGCGCATTGAACGAAAATAAAACCTAAGCCCTCGCCGACGATAGAAGTGCCCCGGTTGTGTTTTTGAATCGTGTTTTTTAGGAGAAAAAATGGCCGAGATAGGGATCCGAATTTACAGACACGGCGGAATGTGAGCGCGCGGGCGCCCGGCCGCGAGGCGCATTCGATAAGCCGTCGTGCAGCTCTCATCGTGGGTAGGTTTTCGATCCGGCGCGCCCGCGCGAGCGCTCCGCTCTTCCGCGCGGGCGAGCCGATGTAGGACGTGCAAATAAACATGGTATTTTTATCGCCGCAAACCTTTATATAGTTGCGGTCGATTTCTCCTCTTTATCTGCTCGCAGCGGTGTTTGCTTTATCTCGAATAAAAAGGGAGGACAGCGCCGTGTGTCCGGGAAGTTTACAGCGCCCGATAGCGCCGCGCCGTGCGCGGCGATAGACTTTGCCTCGTACTTGTGAATACTTCTCTCATTGTATATATCAGTTAGTAGTTTGACACAAGTATTTGGGGATCTTTTGAAAATGTCAATTTCCTACTTTGCAAATCAATATCTGGGAAACTGGAATAAAACGTACGTCACAGTGACGTAATTATTAGAAAAATACACTGTTCTGACTATTATCGGAGTTAAACCATACGTAATTGAAATTAAAACCCAGGAATCAATAATAGGATAAGCTTACGCCTATTTCCCGGAAAGATAGGCAGAGACTATAGAATTCCACATAGTACGATCTTTGCATATCTCTCTTGCCTCTCTGGCATCCATTAATCATTTTCATGCAAGCTCGTCGGTTTCGGGTGCTTAAAATTTTTCAGCATGCCAATATTAAAAAAAGGCCTGTTATGTACATCTGGAAACAAATATACGTAAACATTAAGTCTAGGACCATAATATTTGTATTTAGACCACAGAGCGCAGTGATTTCAACTATTATCGGTACCTACCTAATATTTATAGTCAAATCATTTTTTTTATATTACTATAAAATCCAAATTTTATCACATAACCAATAAGGAAAGCAAAGTAACCTAACCAAATCTTTTCCTAAATTTATTCAATTCAAATATTCAATTACAGTTACCTGCTGTATATTATTTGGTTATGATATGAGAGTACATCTACCAATATAATGCAAATTCACAAAATCTAGCGGATGCGCCATCTAGACTCACAAACGTTAGGACTATATTTAGTATTTTTTCCATGAATACGTGGACATAGTTTTTATGTGACGAATATTTAGACGTCATTTATGATACGAGGCTCCAGTCAGACATCGATCACAGTAAAAAATTAATAAAAATGTTAATATCCTGCATTGTCCTAAAAATATACCAAAAATAATGATAAATACAGCTACAAAGAATGGCGATAAACACGTCAACTTAGACGTACTTAATTTTTTCGAGTCTTGATAAGAGATCGTAAACACTAACCGCCTCTCGTCGTAAAACGGGCACTCGCGGACCGCGCACGAGACGCGAACGTCGACAGTCCAACTATTAAATTGTATTGGTTTTGCGCATGACCGGTAGTATCCTCATCCTGACATCGTTTTACGACCTCGAAGGGGTTACACCGCGCGACACGGTCTAACAGTAAACTGATTTGACGGCAATAAATTTTAATAGAGCAAGATTTACGGGCGGTTGGCGGGGACGTTTACAACTCTCAAACATAAAAAAGCCCTGTTTGTTCGTGTCCCCTTTGCATATCGATGAAACACGATTGGTAGTACTTTACATTTACGAGGACCTTTGGAAATTAAGAATTGTCGAGATTTGCTTATTGCAATAACTTAATAATAAATATGTACCAATTACGCGTAACGAAATTAGAGGCACGTTGGTAAATATAAGCGTAGAGACGGTATCAAATATTCGTGCGCATATTCGCCCAAGAAAATTTCCTATTATGATTCCTTCCCTAAAGTCAACTACGTACATGCAACACTTGTATAGCGATTGTCTGTCGCCCGAGCCTTAGGGCTGGCCATGCAGTCTAATGCTGGGTTATCGATAGAAACATGAAATATGCAATATAAAAATATGATTCTTAATACTTGTTTAAGAAACATATTTTTATGATAATTTATATTTTTTGTTATCTGAACACATAGAAACTCATTCCAAATATACATCGTATTTTATTAATTTTTTTTATGTAAATAGTTTTTTATTATGAGATAAAAAATGTAATTTAAACTATTGAAATAACTTATAATTTGATCAATCAGCGGCCACTTCTGTAGCTATTAAATCGATCCTTTTGTGAATATTCTAGTAACGTAATATGAATAACGATTGCTAAGTAAGCCGAGTTCAAGTAAGTGTATTTAAGGTGCTCACCATCCAGATTGCGTTTTGTCCACAAAACCGAAACGAGCTTATTTGAATGTATTATCATTGTCGTCGTGCTCACCTTCATACAGATACAGTTGAAAAAGATGAAATCCGGATATGTCGAAAAGGACCATATAAAATTATTGGCTTATACTGAAATATTATACATCTGGATTAAATAGGAAGAAGATACGACGTACGATAACAGAAAGTTTGTGGAATCACAATTAAAATCGTTTAAAACTGTACAAGCTTTTTTCCTCCGGTTACATGAATAAACAGGAAATTGAAACTTATTGTTCTGGTATTAAGGTCACTATTTCCAGAGCGTTGTGTGTGATGTAGCACATTTAATACACACAATTCACCTAAAGCTTCCATTTCAACAGCTAACTAAACACAATTTAAATAGATCCATAAATATTTACGTCGGGTTCGGAAAGTGCTAAGATAGAGATATAAAAATAGATCGATATGTTACCGAAGGCGCTAGGCGGCATTCCTACGCCACCCGCGCGCGCCGGCGCGGCGGACGCCTCCACGTACCTATGTGGGTCGTGCTCTCGCGGCGAGCTTATACAAAGGTTAAGGTACGTATTTAGAGACATAGTTTTATCCGCAACCAAGAGTGGAAATTTCAATAAAAATGCAAATTCGTCCCAGGCAATTTCCTTCTCACTATACGCGACGCGGTCGCGTTCGCCTTTATTAGGTCCTACGCGGATTATTTCGGGTTCGCTACCTTCTACAGCGACGGCAGCGAGTTTGTCGTTAATTCGGTTTTTTTTTTATCAGATCGCAATCGTCGCAAAGGAGACAAAGTTGTTTACTTTTCAAACGTTTATAAATATCATATTTATTACAGTATTTAGTACCACATTGTTATTTGTATTTTCATCTTGAGCTCTTTGTTATCGATTCCGATATCGGATCTCATCTCAGATAAGGTAATGTAATTTTCACTGCCCTCCTCGAATAAAAACGGCGAAGATTTTTATCGCTAGTCGTTATGTGTCATTGACGCCGCTTGTACATCGCGGTTATCTGACGAAAAACGAATTCAGATCTCGTTTATTCAGCAAAAATAATATATTCAAATTAAACCGAGCTCGTTTCATACAAAACATACATACAGATGCGAACATATTTAAGAAGTTTCGAGCCCTCGTTGGGTCCTCCCCCCCTCAATGATGGGAGAGGAGCAGAGGGTCGGGGAGGGGGGTTTAGAACAGGGTCGGATTAAGGACGACGGAGGCGAGGAAAGAATACACAATTAGCCCCTCTACCTGCCGCTGATAACTTCGGAGATTTCTTAAAATTCAAAATCGACCGGAACCGAGGGTCGATGGGTGGAAACGGATGTCGCTCCCGTAAAAGGCGCTTTCATAAATCAGATTACTTTTACTTATTTAAAATAATAAACTGATTTTTTTCGTGCGATCAGCGTTAATAAGTATATATTTATAACATTAATCCGTGTTGCACCTTGGTATTGAAAAATATTTTTGTTTCGCAAATTCGATATTTTCACACTTTAATCAAATACAAAATTAATTAAGAAAATAATACTTTCAAAGACATGTTTTTTAGTTTTTCATTAGTAATAAATAATTGATTGTTACAAATAATAACATCAACATGAAAATCAATCGTAGTAGAACACGTCTGTTGTTCTTAAGAAGTATTGGGCACGTGTATAGTGATGTAGGTACATGCTAACCGACTGACATGTTTTGAGTTAAGTGTAACAGATTTCATTTTTCGAGGTCGCTGTATTATTCTTTCAAACGGCTCACTTAGATATTTATAGTGCCAAAATTGAATTAATGTTAATTTATATAATGCGAAAACTACCACCAATTTAGGTTCTTTCTGAGTTTGTGTATTTCACTATTTACACTGAGTTACTTACTGCACTTTTTTTCTCATTAAATGTATGTGTTAAAAAAAATTAAAATGTCCAATCATTCGAGCAATCTGAAGAGATACAACATTAAAATATTACAAACATTAGATAATTTCAATCAAAAGTGAAGTGCTTATAATAAACACAATCGTAATAGAAACCACGATCCTAATAGGTGCTCATTTTCCGTGCCGAAAAACACCTAAGCCGGAATAATTTACCTTTTCAAATGTATTACGACTACGCAACATAAATTTTACATAAATTTCTGAAATCTTGCGGCTCGCCCTTTCTAATAAAGCGAAGAAGCGGCCGGGGGTGGATCAGCGAGTGATTTAAAGAGATTGCCAGTTAATAAGCTGGCGTGTCCCGGTGTGCGTAGCCCTTTCTTCTCGGCCCTCGGTAGGTACATGCGCTACCTGCCACTGCCGCCGCCGAGCCGTATTATTAACCTGCGCGGAGATATTAAAAATATATGAATGTGAAAGACGGCGCCGAGTGCTCACCTAATAGGTATGGAGTAGCTATCGAATGGCAAAATCAGCGAACAGGCAGATTCCCTTTGTTAGTAAAAGAGTTTCTTGAAGTAAAATATTCGTAACATAGGGATATCTGGTTTGATATCAATGTGAAATTTGAGTTTTTCAGTGAATTTAATTAAAAGTGCGGCCATTTTGTAATATATATATTCATTCGCAAATTCACTAATCATAACTTATAGGGTATTTTTCATTAATTTTTAAGATGATGTTTAGCGATAAAAAAGATTTTACGATACAAGTTAAGGGCAAATTCCTGTAATGATTATTTCATAATTATATTACACATAAAATTTATTTTTTAAGATTCAATCGTCATCAATAAGATACGAGTTCAATAATATTCCTGAAGATATAAAAAAATTACCCTTACACAAATTCAAAGCATTTATTAAACAAACAAAACAGTGCACAAAAGGGTATTATACAATCTCTGAATATTTTGACAATAAATGGACATAATGAGCTCGACTTTCTACAGGTTTGTTTTTCTTGCAATAGTTTTATATATGACTGTATTTCTATATAATTTCGGTTTGAAATGAGTTATCCTCAAGTTTTTTGCTCGTTCTTCTTGAAGGATACGAACGAGCCTTACGAACGAATGATAATTATAATATAATGGTAATATATGATCAATAAACGCAAACAAAAAATTGTACATGTTTATATTTATTGCATGGCATCGATAGTTTAATGAACACTGCTAGATGATAATCACTTATCTACCACCGTTTATCCGAAATGAACCTGAATAAAGTTTGTTAAATACTACTTATGCTATTATTTTTTATACAAAAACGTCATTATGATATCTGTCTAGCATATTTTAGTACAAAGTACGTTAATACCTATGTACCTAGTTTCGGAATTAACGTTTGTTTATACACTCCGCCCCGCATAACTCTTACTGCAAGTCACAAATCTCTTTAAGGAGAACGAGTGAATTAGACCATAGTGTTCGTGGTAGATGCATGTTAGGAATAGATGTTTTTTCAATTTCATTTACCTACGCCTTTCCAAATTTGCAGGTTGTACCATGAAATTTTCTGTCACTGTTAAAGCGAGCAAGTTTTTTTGATCTGATATGTAATTCTATATGCTTGAATTACTTCAATAAGAAAAGTAATTGGAACTTTCTTTTATTAGTAGTGACAATATGAGACATACTGGAAGCCATCTTGAATTTTATTTATTGCCATACTCAACGTATATAGCGCTGAGCATCTATTGATGCAAGAACGAAAAAAGTCAGAAACAAATAAATAATATAAATACAATCAATAATATAAATACGAACAAATATGAATTTATAAACACATTTCTCTCTGTTCCGTTTCATCGTTCAGCAGAGTAGAAAGTACCTAAATGTAGCACTGTGTATCCCTTTGTTTTTTTTTATCAAAAATGGATACAACACAGCAACAAAGATTTTAATATCAAGCTAAATCGTCTAGTAACTTAATTATAATACTCCAGTTGTCTTCCTTTAACAGTTAAAATTTTATTTTAATATAGTCAACATGCAGTTAAATACGACATGTTATGTGCTCATAACACGACGCTTCGTGTACGGGAAATACCTTGAAAACATTGCGATTATTGTACATATGCCTTTAAACAAAACTTATTAAAATGCAAAGATAATCACCTCTCCAATTTTGAATCTCCGAGATAAACGTAGAACTTATATCATATTACCTTACACTAGAACGGTATTCCATTTTGTAGCTCGAGAACGAAGTACCATGAACGAAGTATCGAAGAACGAATAACCTCGAAGAACCATGAACAAAAGTAAAAATTAAAAAAAGTAACATATTTAAAACATATACACCTAAAGAAAAAAATAATGAACTCTGGATACATTGCAACAGTGACGCTGCTAGCTATGGTAAAAATAATTAAATTTATGTACATACATGTATTCAAAAAAGTTTGTTGTCGCGAGAAGATAAAGTTAGTAAAGCTTTTTTAAGATTCTGTAGCCAAAGTTAAGCAAATTAGCTTTTTAAATTTCGTCTAGTCCATTCGTCCGTTGATATACCACAACCTTATACTTAGCACTGTAATTGTTCATTGATCGTGATGAAATTTAAAGTTGTTTTATAGGTATAAACAACTATAAAACTCCATATAGATGTGAAATTAATTACAGGGTAGGAATTAAGGGGTAGCTTTCTATACATTAAGTGGTATGTTAAATAATTTTATTTTTAATACCGCATTGTGTCGTTGGATAAACATTTGAAATAATATCACTTTTCTCTAGTTTTACATTTAACGGTTTAATTTTATAAAATTCGGTAAATTTATTTACCTTTTTCCCTTTTTCTAAACTTAAAATCTTGTGTTTTAAAACCTAAAAAAAGTCGCAATAATAAACCTTTATAAGTAAATTCGAATAAAATTACTATAAACAAAATTTGTTAACAATTTTTAACTATTCATGATTATCAGTTATAAACAGTAATTGTTACTGTAAATTATATGAGCACATTTTAAGTTCAAATAAAAAATACCAATAAAATTTATATTTATATCATATATTAACTCAGATCATATTCTAGATCGTTAAATGATTTTAAACATATAATAGTTATAAGGAGTGCTGTGAAATCCTTTTGTTTAACGTAGTTACTGAAATCAGTATTAAAAAACAGTCAAATGGAAATCCACTTGACTGTTTTTTAATACCACTGCGAGACAAGGTTTAAATTTATCCATTAGCGTTCCTAAACTAGGTCTCTTATATATATAAGGGGTTTTTTTGCTGTACTAGCATTATTTATTATATTATATTTCAATATTTTTCTGAAAACTTTTATTTTATTAACAATTTTCTTAATATTGACAATTATTGTACGATCTTCATACTTACTTGTATTTCAAATTTTGGTCTAATTTAATACTATACATACTTCATATACTAATACTATATATTAAGGTATTATTTTAATAAAAACAATTAACAAAAACTCATATTATTATAACATTTGTTATACAGATATACATATTCATAAAAGATGTACCTTAGTGTTATTTTTATCAATATTACTAATAATAACTTCTATAATATATTTCAAATTATTTTAAATATCATGTTTGGTAACTTTCCGTGATTTTATATCTGATATTTCTGATTGAGTCTTACCTGCGTACGCAAGACCAGATTTTGGTCAAATCTTTTCACACAGGATACCCTAAATAGGCCGTTTCCATTCTCGGTCCGCTGCTCCCTCATAATACATCACTCAGCGAGAATTGAGAACTTTTCCGACCTTCGCTTCGCCTGCGCCTAGCAAACAAAATAAAACCCCTGTTACAAACATTTTCATCGGCTAGACGACGACTAGCGTAACGAATTAAGTTATCCGATAGTAGACCGAAATATGCATATTTGATAGGTTTTATTGTCCGTTATTCACTGAATTATTGTCATAATTGTGGGCAATAACTTATAAAATAAATCGATACGGCGCGCTTACGTAACTCCGCCCGAACGCAGTGTATGCCCCAAGGCCGACCCGAATGGGTTTTTTTCATCTCGAGATGATTTGTAATAAGTCGGTGTGTTTCTTCTTCCATTGATCGCGTATTAAAGACGATAAAGACATCGTGTTCTTGATTGCCGTGTACTGCGTTATTTATAAGAATACCGAGGTTCCGTAGTTAGACATTAAATAGACTGGAGAGGAGTTTACAAAGTAGCTAGCGGAGTTAGTTACTCATCAGCCGGGCTCGAACGCTCCCTAGAGGATATCCTAATTTAGTTTGTCTGTCTAGTTATTTCTGTCTAACGCCAGTACAACGACGCAGTGTATCGGGGCGAAGTGTTGCGAAAATGCGGGAAACGTGGATCGCGGCGCGCCGCCCGCCCGGGGGAAATTCACCGTATGAAGCAAACTGAATGCCCATTGTTGGCGAGTTTGCGCTCGCTCTTTATTGCATTCGATATTATTCATATAATGTCTACCTAACCAGAGATCGGTGGCACTTTTCGCGCAATGTTGTGGCGGATAGGATTGTCTGAAATCGAATGTGATGAAAAGTTAAATCATATTAATGTATTCGTAAATAGCACCCTTTTTAAATGAAATATTTGAATGTGTATAGTTACGTATGACGAATGACGAAATCAAAATCGAACAATTCCGTTCCTTTATAAATCACCGCAATACATATAATTATATACGTATACATATATAATATATATTTTCTGTCACGTGTCTTCTCAATGGTAACGGCACAAAAGTCAAAACCGGTCTACATGCATCCATGGCTGGTTACAGATGTCGCTTAAAATATACAAAAGCTCTTGATTGTAATATTGATGCGTTTCTTCAATAAACGTGCTTCGAATACTTTTCGGCGTGTCAAGACGACATGAAATCCTTTTAGGCTGTTAAAGTTCCCACTATAACGACCGCAGATGACGTCGCCGAACGCGTAAGCCCCGCGCTAATGTTCCACATAGCCCCATAATTATCGTCCACACAATCGCTGACTGCAATTGCTCGACGCCATAGATAATACTTTATCACATTAACAACTCTCATAACACTATATCTCGGTGAAATATGTCCGTACTCGTCCTCCACGCATGGATATAACGTTGTTATATAAATTATTCTTTTAATTTAGACCGTAATACGAAGGTGTTAAAGCATAACTTCGAACGTGCACATCGAGAGGGTGGAAGCGAAAAAGCTCGTTTTGTTTTTAAAGGGCAGGATCGACTAATGGGCGGTCATTCGCCCGACTCCCGGTGGAAATGGCCGAGCACGCTTGACCGAAGGGGTAATTTGGAGGCAGACAGCGCAGACGCATTTGCATTACAATAAAAGACTTGTATCTCGTATAGGTAAGTAGCGCGGGTGCGTGTTATTGTCCGAGGGTGCACGGAGCCGACTCTAAATATGCTTTTATCAGGGATCACGTAGTCACTTCTATAGTTTAATAATTGCAATAATTTTAAGTGTTATGTACACGTTTTAAGCAATATTTAGATTGTAACGTTTGATTTTATTTAACTTACCAAAAATATTTTCAATGTAACTCTCATCCTTTCTATTTTATCTGAAAATATTTATATATAACATATACCACATTAAAACGTAAGAAAAGAAAAACAAAAAAAAAAAGCTGTATATATTCACAATAATAAGCTTTTTCTCTGTTTTTCATAATTGCTTTAAAATGAGTACAAGTTTAACTTTTATGCTTATAATAGTGCAAATAAAAACTACTCCATAAGTTGTATAAAGTAAAAAAAAAAGCTTCCATTAAAAAATATTGTACCACTAATTATATAACATAGATTATGTTCATGATGCAAATACATAACAATAAAATCAATGCAACTTTTAATTTTATGTTTCAACTAAATACAATATTTTTTTATCAAACGCTGATTTTATTTATGGTATTAGATAAATCATTTATTTTAAATACAAATATGTAAATCTCTGCTTTTGATATTATAAAATATTTTCACGTATTTGAATAGCATAGAAACATTACTTATACACGTTGGAATCACAAACTTTAATTTTGCATACCCGATGCCAGCAAAACTGCAACACCTTTCTGCTAACTCTATTATTTATTTCTACGCTGTAGGTATTTTTTTCGCGGAAACAATAATTGCCCGCAATGGTTTTAGCTGTATCGATAGAATAATTTTATTTTGTTGAGTATTCACGACTCGTGCGCTGCGACGATAAAACTATATAAAGGTGCCATTTGTTTCACGCAAGCACTGACCGATCGTGCATAAAAACATGTACTCGTATAATGACCCTAAATTAACTTTTAACACAAGGATGCACTGAATAAATCCATGCGCCATTCCGAATTTGACTTGTGTAATGTAGCAATGACGCAAAAAAACGCATTATCTATTTTAAATAAATAACCCATTTTCATCCGAAATACATGACATGAATGTAGGCTTGTTCAATAAGTTAATTCATTGATAACAACGCAGTAACTATGTATGAATATTAGGATTTTATTTTATTTGTATCTATCTATCTATCTATCTACTTAGTACATATGTATTCATATGTAATTTTTTCTCGTGTTTCGTCTATTAAAAGTAAATAACATATCTCAGGGAAAAAGGCAGTAATATTATAACATTCAATTTTAAATTATTTTGGACTTTTTGTTGTACTATTACGACTTCCTTAACTTCTTAATTTTATTAATTCTTCCACTTAAATTTAAGCAACTGATGAGTGCTTTTTTTGGCATAGTTCAATAGTTACTTTTTGAATTTTCATAAAATACACAGTTTTAAAATATAGCTCAATAATTCAACATTAAAGATTTTTTTAATTATAATTTAAATTTAATCAAATTCACAGTGTCTCTTTCTTGCAATTAATTATCAACTAATATCTGTAGCTATTAAACTATGCCAAATAAACCCTTATCAGTTGTTTAAATTTAATGAAAAAACAACGGGACTTATGACATTAATTGCTGAGAAAGTCGTAATAAAACGACGAAACCTCCAACAGAATTAAATATTAGATTTTAAGTTTTAGTGCTACCGTCTTTTCTTCTGAAATAAATAAATTGCAGTTAATAAAAATATTTATAATGTTTGTCAAAGTCAATATAATTCATTTTGAATTAATATTTATCAAATTATTAATAATAAATCTTAATAAGAATGTGTGGTTGCTTTGACGAGCACGTGAGCGCAATGATAAATCGTTAAACAATATTAATACAATCTCCTTCCAACTGCCGCATTATATGAACTTCACATCATTTCGTCGAATCATCGATTCAGGAAAGGCTTTTTATTCAAGCGTACCGTCTGCATTACAATCGTATCTTCTGCATTCGTAACTTGAACAAATACTGTGCGGATAAGTACCCACCTCACTATTACTTATTGTTTTAGAAAATTATGTTTATTTAATTCTAATTGAATTGCAGTCATATTAATGTAAGACGTTGAATTGTTTATCTCGTTATTACTATTAATTTTAGAAACTCACGTCTATTTTACAGAAGCTTAGGCAGAAATCAAGTCACCACGTCTTCTTTGACTTTGAACATTATTTTCAAACTTCGCTGTTCCTTCTCGGCCTTTACACCGTTTCTTTCGATTATTATTAAGTTTTATACAGAGGGAGCCTCTCTATGTTCTAGGAAAGAAATATGTTTTATATTTGTCACTATATATTTTTGTAATCACAATTCCAAAATAATCTTGTAATTATAAGAAACAAAACAATAATACGAAATTAAGAAATCAAACGAAGAAATGAAATAATGTTATTACGCGTATTTCATTCACTGATCTCATTTCCATTAATCCATAGTGAAACCTAACTAAGGGAGAAACTATTCTTTCATAATATTTTAATATCTACAAAGTTATCAATATGTAATTCTGTCAGAAAACAATAATACCTTCCGTAAGTAATAATTTTGAAAAATTTCCTGAACTAAATGGTTCCGAAATTTATATGAGAAATATTGTTTCCCCCAATTCCAAATATTTTTCAAAAATTATGAAGACACAAAAAATACCGCCACAAAGAAACAACGGTTCTAGTCAACAATAACAACCATTAAAGAGTCCCTGACAAAAGTAAAAAATACAAACATCTAATAGGACAAAGGCCCATTCAACCCTTTCGTCAAAATAGGTCCGTTTAAGTTATTGCCCATAAATTGACTAGTAGGTGTACTTCCTTATTGCACCATAAATTGTACAAGTGCCATCCGTTATTGCAAGTTGAGAAGCACCTACATTTCTTAAAATGAATTTGATATTGACATTTGAATTTTAAATTAAAAGTACACGCGTCATTATTTTTTATTTCTATAAAACTACATCTCATTATAAATTTTACATAATTCTTAAGAAAGAAAGCTACTATATAATTGTAATTGTAAAAAACACATAAATTAAATGTTTTTCAGAATCTTGCATTACAACAGTTAACACACTTGCCTCGTTACGTAACGTAACGAGGCAAGTGTGTACTTAAAATTTTTCATGTTAATGAAATAAAATTTGTAAGATACCTTTTTTTACCGAATTAAAATAGTTCTGAAGCATTTAAATAAAAAAATACAATTGAATGTGTTTAAGTACTTAATCAATTTATATGTTTGTAGTTAAAGGTATTATTTTGAATAATGTAATAAAATATAATCTATAGAAATATTACAAATATGAAAATGAGTTTTTTTATTAAGTCTCTTTTAAATTTATAAATGGCAACCGAAGTGAAATTTAGTAGGGATAGAATAGATATATAGTTTATGTACATACAAGACATATTGATATATATATATAATTTGGTTATTCTTAACCATTGTTGTCTCCAAATTTAGCCGTATAAACATTAATAAATTCCTTCATCTTTTGTATCGATACGACTTCTAATTTATACTTAATTACTGTTTTCATTTTTAATAGTGCTTTCGGGTGCGAAACCCATCTTTGTTTCTAGAACTGGTTTGGGATCTGAACCAAGCATGACTGGAATTTTCGACTTACAACGAAAAGACGAAACGTGATTATAACTGTAAGCGAGATCCAACATTGGAACAGAAGGCGGGACCGGGATGGAAACCGAGAGTATACATAATACCGGACCTAAAACTGAATCCGAAACCGGAAAAGGAATCAATATCGTAACCAGAAATCCGGTTTGGGATTCACAGAAGATTGAAAAAAGCTGTATAATGCAATAGACATAAAATTAAATATTTACATCCACGTTGGCGAAACCGTAGGTACAACTATATAGTCATCAAAACAAATTGGAAAAACATACGAGGTGACAATTGTGCGTAGGCCGGTTCGGTTAGGTATTAAAAGAGGCCATAATTCACGAACTAAACATAACGATGGCATGACATCCAAAAAAACTTCCGAGCAATATATAAAAAAGGATCACATTTTTATGAGTATTAACTACGAAAATGAAATGAAAGTTTCATAGCGTGCGCATATTTTAGGAGCTGTCAGAGCAACATGACGCAGTTTGTGAACCGCCCTCGTTTCACGTTCTAAACAAGTTTGTTTCAGCTCAAATGTAAGGGGAAATGCCTACTTCCTGTGCTTTGTTATTATGATTTCTAGTTAATCATAAATTATATTTACGCTCAGGTGTACGAATTAATGCTTGCAATAATCGTAAATTGTGACTGTTAATGTGCATAGCTACTCAGTTTTAACCGTTTTGATTTTACTCCAACGATTGTTATAAGAATTTTATTGTAGCTTTTAATCGTAAAATATACTTTATACTAATAAAATATACTAAAACTTACTCTTTTATAAAAATAATATATTCAAATTATTATATGTGTAGAAAGTTTTGTTTTTTTTTTTTACAAATAATTACGTTATTTTTTTCTAATGTAGAATAACAAGTAAGTACAGAGACACTACCTGTACAAGCTAGTGACGTAAAAGTGCTAAAAAATAAATCACAAAATTTTCTATAAAAAATTTTTTTACAGTGAAATTATTTATTCTTATTAAATAAATTTCCATTCGTTAAATTTCTCATATTAAACAAATAATGATGGAATATGAAGTCAAAATGCTCAAAAGGTAAACCTGCGCTGGCACTATTCAAAGAGAAATGTAGGAATAGGAAAAATAAATATTAGAAAAAAAATATTAAAAGCATTCTAAATACTTAAGAAATTGTCAGAGTGAAATTGCGGTTTTATTTTGTTTATCGATTATATATTAAGTTATATTCTTATTATTAAGGTTTAATTACGATCAAATTTTAAACAATCACATGAAATATACGAAAACAAACTAAGTCATCGTTTCTCTGAGGTCGCAACGTAAACCTACATGGAAAAAAAAACTGAAACACTTCTCACAATTACATTAGTAATTTTCTTACGTAAACAACTATCAGATGGAGGTTATAGTGAAAAGTTATCTTATTAAAGATACGAGCAGCGGCATCGCCAGTTGCGGTGACGACTACATAGTTAATTAAGGGAGGCCCCTGTCGCGACGCGGCCTCAAAGTGTGTAGTGTTCCGCGGCACCGCGCGCCTCGCACGCGGTTGTGTAATATGAGCAAAAATTTAAGCATGGCCATGTCGATGCAATTCAATTAACTGCGGGTAATGTTTAATACAAATTAATGCATTAAAATAAGATTATATTGGTATTATTTGTTGTTGTGAAAATGAAATGGTCATAAATTTGATATTATCGACGTAATACTTAGTTGTGTATTGTATATATGTAGGGTATGGCAGAAGAGAAATGAAACTTGAATCGAAGCATTGGAGATGCGTTCTTTGCGTAATATGTGTGGAGTGTCATTGAAAGATGAATGTAGAAACAGTTATGTCAGAGAGCGGTGTGGTTTGAAGAAAAATGTCTGACTAGAGTAGAAAAAGGTATACAGCAGTGGTTTGGCTTTCTGGAAAGGACGAATAAAAGTAGACTGACAAAACAAATCTAAAGAGCAAATGTATGAAAGTATGTTCGTTTGGATGTCTGTCCTTCGATCACACTTGAGCGATTGAAGAGACTGTTATCAAATTTTATTATAGAAGCTATTAAATTATACTCTTAAATTAGAATATACGACACTTTCATACATTGATATTTATTTAAGTATTAGCAAAAGATGAAGAAATTCGTTCTGTGCTCACGCATGAAAAAGCACGGACCAATTTAAAACATAAAAGAGTACAATTACAGGTAAATTTTAATTTGCACTTACCGAAATTATTGAATATAATTAGTTATTGATATATTTATTTGAATATAGTTGTCGATGTATTTATGTCTATATGTAGATATACATTTTTCTATTTATACTTTTATACTGTAAATGTTATATCAGCACATTGTGACACTTGTTTCAATAAAATCAATAATTTGCTTAAATGATAAACATTTTAACTTTATTACTACCTAATTAGACTTTTTATGACATAGGTACACACGACTCTACCCAATACTATAAATAGAACGTGCGCACTTAATCACGAGAAAAGAGCTAAGAAAAAGTACTCATGTATCATGACCCAGTCGGTCAATTTTGTTTCTCAACAAGCGATACTGATATAAAGTCACAGCAGAAGTCATATGATCCTTATTTGGCATTACGGTCATATAAAACGAAATTCCACTTCTGTTTCAGAATAACATTTTGTTTGTTGATAGTATTATACAGCTTCAAAGCAAAGCAGTGAAAGCACCTATCATGCGTCAAATTCGAGATCACATACTCGTTAAAATGTCAAAAAAAAATTTACAATTAGACAAATGCTGCTCCGCTAGGTGTAGGTCTGATATAATTTTGATATTGTCTTTTCCATATCTGTAATGCCAAAATGTGTTTGCGTTATATAGCTTTCAGTTTACTCAAGTTGAGATCAACATCGCTGGTTAACAAATGTAATTGATGTGCTGGTCTCGATGGAACTTAGTCTTAAAATTGTCCTGTTCGGAGTAAACGTCGCCCATTAGGCCATGGATACCATCAAGGTATACTGAAATAAATACAAACATTTTCGTAGCAGATCGAGTATAAAACATGAGATTTAAATTAAAACTTAAATAAACCCGCATATAGATTAACCCATAATTAGAATTTGCCACGAGAATAAGTAGGCGTTCATGGCAAATTTTGAAATATGAAAATGTCATTTTTTAGAAGCCGAGCGCTGCAAAGAAATTGGACGGGCTCCATCAGCGATAAAAGTAAAGCAATTTAATAAAACCAACTTTCTCGTCGTCCATGCCGACATCGCCGACACTTAATTACCGCAGGCATAATTGAAAGTTTGCCTAAAGCTTATCGTGTCTGTGACTCTGTGACGCGTTTCCATTCTAGATGCGATACGGTTTTTGTGTTTATAATGCGGCAGCGAATTCAACTACCAAAAGTAACCTTCATAAAGGGATTTAATAATTACTATAATCTGTTTTATTAACCGCTTTAATTTATTAATACGGCTAAACGATTATAAGCGTTTAGTACTTTATATCAATTCATTATTAGATAAACCTGTGTTGTTGTCATTGCAATATTTTTTACGAAATTATGTATTAGATTTATGACAAATGGCTTTTGATGTAAAACATTTATAGGCGCAGGGCAAACCGGTTGTTAGCGTGGCGACGCTTGCCGTGGCGACGGGTCGCCACGCTATATAGGGTATATATACAGTCTATTTATAGTAGAGTGCACTATATGACGACGGGTCGCCATGCTATACTATAGATATTTACAGTCCACAGGTAGTAGTGTGTACGGCGCCTCCCTTCGCACTCCGTTCGATGGTGCTGTTTACTACGGTATTTGAAGTCACAGATGAAATGAATTAAGTTGTGGCAACTTTAAATTAATATTGAATTTTTGTATTTAATGAAAATAAATGTGTGTTAAGTAAATAGTCATCATTTTCTGTAAAAAAATCGTCATATTTAATTTTTCCATTATGCTGTATTTAGTTCCTGTCGTTATCTTGTCTTTAATGCATATTATTTGTAAAAACTCGATGTTTCAAATCTGCCAGGCGTCCCGTGACGGCACACATTTTTTTTTCATTAAAAAACATCCAATTTAGTAATTTTGTAAATATGAATTGCGTTTATTTTTCAAAATAAGCTCCATAAACTTTATTGACTTTGTACTGTCTTTCATTTTGAGCTTTTTGGGTTAATGTATTATAATTTATGCTATTTTAAATACGTTATCAATATTGCTAAAAATAACATATCATAGCATGAAATAATTCTATAATGAAAATATTACCTGAATTACACGACAAACAAAATAAAACTTTTACTTTTTCTTGATATTTTGTCGAGTATGTTGTATGTTTGACATTTATGCAAGCCATTTGAAGTGTACCATTCGTAAGCCTAACCTAACCGGTCCCATTTTATCAGTCCGTATCTGAACATGCAACTAGGCAAAATGGTATGAGTTGAAGTCAATAAACCTAAGTCCGCTGAACGTTTATATTATTTTCGTCCTGCACCAAGTCCAACCAATGGCTCAAGGGTCCAAGGTTTTTCTTGTACGTGATCTTATTCGGTTTTCTATTAAAACCTGTTTCTCAACTAACTCCCATTGTAAAGTTAAAAATATTTACTGCAGGTCTAAAACAAAATCTTGCATATTCTATCTCGCTTTAAGGATGGTTTTTGGAGTGGATTAACTTATTATATGTGAAGCATTTTGCAAATCTTTTCTAGATTTGAATACCATAAATGTGTAATTATTATACTATCTTTCAAAAGTCTTGTTAATACTATACTACGAAACTATGGGTCTCAACTCTTTTAATTAATCGTTTGTATTAATTACGCACAGTTCATGGATTTTTAATTTAATTCGTTGATAAAAAATTTGAAATACATGTGACCCTCAAAGTCATTTTTGTCCATATCTTTTGACACCTTCAAAAAATGTAGTTTTATGATCAATGTTCTTTTTTTAATTTTTTGAATTTTTAGAGTTCAAAAATTTGAGAAACAGTTGGCCCTGCAAGCCATCCCTAAACTTTTACGATTTCTGGGTTTAAAGCGTTCAAAAATATATATAGCAGCAAACTATTAAGCTTGAGACTTCAACAGATCGACTCTGATACTTAATACACTCTGGTATTTGATGAATATACTTTTAAAATATTTTAAGCTTTTCAAGTACCAAAATCCAGATTTAAAATATTTAAAAAAATGATGTTTTTTAATTTTATTAGATTTGGAAATTTATCTGTGGAGTGGTTTAAAAAATATTTTGAACAACACTTTTTGATAATTTTTCTCCTACGATGTCTCTTGAAAAAAATAATTGATTTTAGTAATTCTCCGTTAATGGACATCGTTTCTTTTAAAAAGAAAAATCGACTTAATCTGGAAATTTATCGGTATAGTGGTTTTTTATATTAAAAAAAGTTTTCAAAATATTTTTCTCCAACGACATCTTTTAAACAAATCAATTGATTGCGATTCAGTTTGCGACATTCAATGCAAATTTTCGGGAACAACAGGCGTTTGATTTTATATTTCAAATTTGCTTCAAATTTTTCGGAAAACCTAAATTGAGTAATTTTTCGAAAGTCGCCAACTACATTTTGATCGATTAAACCAATCAACAGTTATACATAACACACACACACACACACAGAGAGAGAGAGAGAGTGAGAGAGAAAGACAAACAATCATCATTCGGAAATTGATATAAATAGGTTCTCAGGTCAAAAGCAATCAACAAGAAATGATGAATACTCGGACTTCGAATATCGGACTAAAACAACAACTTCCTAATAATTTCACAACAAACGGACAAAAAAATATTTTCCAAAATCTTTTCATTGATTTTAGAAAATATTTTATTATATTTTCGCATTCGAACATACGCGATTGAATTTGTTCTGATGTAATTTCAGTCAGTAGGTAACACAGAACACTTCGCTGTGTACTCTTTAACGAAGCTATTGCAATTACGACTGTGCCATTGGCAGAATGTATAGCGATCCTATATTAGAAACAGTATACTTGAAAGAAAAGAAAATAAGTAAAAAATGTAGTGATTTTTAGAAGAAAACATCAATACACGATTTTCATCATTAAAGACGTCATATACGATATCAGAAACTAATTTTTAACTTATTAACAAAATATAAAATTTTAGTAACTTACATTACGAAAAATGTTTTTTTAATTTAGTTTATAATCTGCTTGGTCTTCTATAATTTTTATTAAACGTGAACTTTTTGTCGATTTAGCATTATTTATTCTGAAGAACACTCCTTTTGAATACCCTTTTAAAATTTCATAATTTTCAAACGTTACACGTGACTTTAACGTGTCGTGTTGTAAAATGGGCACTGCTCCTTATTCCACTTAGATGGCTCGTAGAAAGTTCTCGTCGGCTCTAATTTCAGGCTGAAACTGGCGACTGTCTGTTAATTGTTGATTTAAACGACGCCATTTGCATCGGATTGTTCTAGGGCGGCTGATTAGCATAGATTGCACGCCCGGCCAGCGCTCACTCTTCAAAGTTTTCCAATTTCCAACCGGGTTCACGGTGTGCGGAGTTTCTTAACGTGACTCGGAATGTAATTAACGAATTTCGCCGATACATTTGCATCTGTATGTAGTTGTGGGGACAATGAGTTATATGATGAGAATTTAAGATTGGGGTATCTGCATAAATTGTATTTTGTTGTAAACCAACGCCGTCTAGTAAATCAGTAAATTATAAACCCTCACAATACCAAACCAGATGAATGGTCTTCATATCAGATTTGCAAAATGTGGACTTATTGACAAGGTTGTACCCAGTACCTCCTATATACGCACTACATATACCTAATGTTAAACTATCTAAATCTAAGCTAACCTACCTGTATCCAGGTACCGGGCGTATCGAGGGAGGCACCTGCCCTCCCCTGCCCCCTCAGGTACGCCCTGATTTATTGATGTTTGGACCTCTAAGCTTCTGAATTCAATAGAAAATTTAATACAAGTATCAGCCAATTTAAAATATATGAAAACTTCTTTAAATTCATTCATTTTCATTTTCTTTATTAAAATAGTATATTTTTAAACTACAAATGCTTACACCAAAAATTACATTTTTCACCACCACGATCGGAGCTGTTTCTAAGAAAAGAGATTAAAATGAAATCAACCTATGGGGAAGATTGTAGTGGATAACTTGATATAAGAAGTATTTTTAATGAAATTTTTAATAATTGTCACCATTATAGGATTAGGGCCAAGAAAAAATATTGTTGCGTATATACGGTTAAAATTGCAAAAACAAAACATTATTATAAGTATGTAGTGTTACCGTACAAAAGAGGCACCCATATTGATTATTTAATATTACCCCAAGTTCAACATGAAAATGCTTAATAAGGTCGACTCCGTCTTTACAAGGAAGACTATACAATATATGTGTTTCAATTCATTTTTCTAAATCGAAATTTTATTTTTGTACGGACGCTAGGTAACATTCATATTTCCAAATTTAATTTTAAATAGTATATAATTATTTGACGAATAATTTTTATTTATTTAGCAGTTAATATATTGAATTCTGACTAGATGGCGCGTGGGGCGCACTATCTCTCATCGTAATATATGCAAAAACAAATGACGCTATCTCGCATTTTTAGCAGGAGAGCGCCTTGCTTTCGATGGTATATCTCGCCTTCCTTTGTCTAAAATATTTTTTAAGCGTCGTCTTAAATAAAATATATGTTTTTTTTCTTTCACCAAGCATGTTCTGTTCGATTCAAAACAAGAAGGCATTTTTTAAAGATCATAAAATTAAGGCTACGCACCTTGTACATAGTGTGATTATGTCAAATTCGATGTCGAAACTAAATAATATGTTTAATTAGATATGTCAAAGATAACATTGATTAGAACTCTTTAAATAGTATACTACTATTTTAATACAATTCGCTTCATGATGACAACACCATCAAAAACAATATAAATCATAAAACTTGAAGCTGACTCGCTTTGACAATGTCATGAATGTCGGTGATTGTGAATATTGTGCTGCTTGATTTCCAAAATTAATATACGGATGTGTAAAAATTAAAAATTGTAATAACAATATCATTATTATGTAGATGAATAAATAATATTAAACTAGTCATCCTTAAATAATATAACTCTTATGGTTCATCTGCAAAGTTTTAATCACTGCCATGGATTTATGTAAGACGTCTGAAAAGCATCTATATGAAAATTAAGATCTGCGTACGTTAAACACTGGATACCGTTTTAATAACTCACCCCCGCTCTTCCAATTTTTTCATTCGAAAAAAAGTGAACTTAAAACCAGCCATGGTTACAGTTACAGTCCTATCGTCCTTGAGTTCGTTGACTTCTCAGAATTTAGTTAGAAAAACAATCGCTCGTGGACCGAGTACCAAATCAAATAGCAAAAGTTTCAATTGATTTCTTATAAATAATAAGAATGATGTTTTACTAATACGCAACGTTTGGTAGTGTATTTACTGAAATTATTCTTTTAATACTTTTAATTCAAATGTTAAAATCAATTGATTTCAAATAATAGATTATTTTAGATTGAAAATTTTAATAAATGAAAGACGTAACCGACGTATCTGATAAACTTATTCAATTGTTTTTTTCTTCTTTAGCCTATTTAAAAACCTTCCATATTCATTAGTATTATTTGATTTTTGTATGTGCCTATTATTAATAACTTTAAAAACTTTTCACAATAAGTTTCTCTTAGTGTAGATCTACGTAACTTAACCTACATTTTATCGATTTTGATAAAACAAAAGCTCCATTGTAAAGTATATATATATGTAGGAAAGAGAGGCGCAGATGCTACTCGTAGTACAGCAAACCAAATAAATAAAAAGTGCTTGACTTGCCATCACTGCATCTATACAACTTACATTATAATTTAATTACTTATAAAAATTATATATTTTTTGTATTCTAAATTGTTTCTTACGTTATTATGAGTACATAACAATTAAGTTATAATGTATACGACATCAATTATAGAATTTCGCTTTGGTAGGCAATTTAACTATATATGAGACTACGTGCTTGATCTATCATAAAGGTGCATTTAAATTACTTAGTTTTGATTCTCAATCGATGCATTAGTGCAAGAAATTTGTGAATATTTTATTAAAATGGCCAAAAATAAGTGTATTAATGCTACCAATATTTTTTTAACAATCTTTAGATTTTTGCTTAAAAGTTGCGTCGTTGTAACTGTCCTTAAAAGTGAATAAATGAATTCAAATTAAGACATTGTAGTCAAAAAAAAAGTATTTTCCATGATAACGTTTAGATTTTTGGTCTATCAATTTTTTAAATTTAATTGTTTTTTGAGCTCAAAAATTGCACCAAATACCGCAATAATTTTTGACTACGTATGTGAAAAATAATAATTAGGTAATTTGAACAATAGTCGTTCATGTATAATTTATTATTGTATTCATAGTATATTCTATTATTGTGGAAATAAATTACATCACTCTCATTATTGTAATTAATTATTTCTTTATCTAACTACCTAGAACTAGGAAAATAAGTAAAGTTAATTTTACAACAAAACTTGTTTTAAATTTCCACTACTTTTATGTATACAAAAATAAGTGAAATTCTCGTAAAGAGAAATTGGTTAAAAAATTCACTGCCAGCTTTCATATAATGACGGCGATTGTACCGCGCCCTACGCATCATGGCCGCCGGTCGTAAAGGGCTGGGCTGTAAAATAAGTAAAAATAAGGGGCCGGCGGCGGCGGGACGAGCAAAGTTCAAAAGGAACTTTTGCTTTTTACCAGTCGCCAACTTTAAATTTGTTTCCATCCACGGTCCGGCCGGCGGATGCGGCCGGAATAAGAATACTGGTCTCATCACCGTGACCCGCTATTTAGCTGTGATGCTGGCGCGAAATTATATCACTAATTAAATTTAATCAGTCATGTGCTACTTTACGCAAATTTAATTTTGTTTTTAATATTAACAATAATATTCCATATATACTCTCATATACGTATGTATAGTAGTAGCTACAGGTTCCTGTAAATGCATTAGTTGTTATTATTTTATTTGTGACGGTTAGAAATAAACTTCATTGATTATAGTAGTATTCATTTCAGAGTAAAATGAAATGAATAAATGAAAAATGAAGAATTGAAATGAATTAAATGAAATGAAAAACGAAAAGTGACTAAGCTTTTAATGTTCTCTTAAAACTTACAAGTAGTAAGTCTTGTAAGACCTACTATAAGACTTCAGGCAGAGGCTTTAAGAAAATCTTCGATTTCATAATTGCCTTTTGTTAGAGTACTTGTTTAGTTTATATGTTAATATAGTGTTCACATATTATTAAATAAAAGAATAACAACTAAAAATATATCGCAGAGTAGGTATAAAAAATACGGTAAGTTACATTAATATTATTTACATTATTTTAAATTATAAATTACCAGACTACCATTACATAAATTTTCTGTGAGTCAGGACATACAATAATCTGCTATAAGGTTTTAACAAGCTTAATCGTTCTAATTTCAAACAACCGCCTAAAAAAATCAATAAATTCGAGAAAATATTGTTCTTACTTCAATTTTCTTCAGCCTTCAACTAGAAAGTTCTTTAGAAAAACTTTTTAGTCAAGATGGCTGACAGTTTTTATGATGATGGTTTTTTGTGTAGCGTATGTGTAGGTATGTGTGTTCGAGCGCGAGCAATTAAACGCAATAGAAAGGGGTCACAGCTAATTTATAATACCTGAAAATTGTACATATATTGTTGTCAAAAATGTTTTTTTAATGATTTCAAAAGTATTTCACCGATTATTTTCTAAGTCACATCTAAATGAGCACTTATTCTTGAGTTCTAATTTTAATAGAGACTAATTTAAAAGTTACTACCTTGGTAAGAAGAAATAATAGATTGTCGAGCGGCAAAACTATCGTACAAGGGACAAATGTCTCTTGATCCTATTTCTGATATTAAAAACTTGCCAAGAGCATGTTGGACCATGCACATTATCAGGGTTCCAAAGCCATTATTACAAAGAAATGCACTACAGGTGAAAAAAGTATGTTGTTACACTTTTTCCATGTTTCCTGCACAGAATAGTTACAAGCACTTTAGTCGCCTATAAATAATTAAAAAAATAGTTCAGGAATCGAGTCCCGCAGTTTTTACAAATAATTATAAACTTAAGAATTCTACAAAAAGATTTGGTTACCCATACAATTATGTCCACACATACCGTTATTTAAGCTTGATGATTGATTACATACTTTAAAAAATAAGGACTATATTTTTTATGATTTAATTACAGTTGTATGATTTTCAGATTTTTTCCTATATTTGTAGTATAGTGTCGAAATATACGTTTTTTGAGACATAAACTGCCGTATCTTTTTTACGTGCACTGAAAACTTTGATATTTTTACAACTTTAAAGAACTGTAAACTTGAGTATATGGTTTTAATTCCAACTGGATACCTCCATGCGTTCCCGAGATAAAGGGTCTTGACAGACGGACGGACGGACGGACGAACGGACAACCAATTGATCCTATAAGGGTTCCGTTTTTCCTTTTGAGGTACGGAACCCTGAAAACAGGTCCGTTTCACGTGTTATCGTTGACATCTTTTTTTTCGAAATTGTATTTCTCTTTATACGAATTTGTCCTTTAAACTTTATTATCTATAATTATTTGCATTTTGTCAATAAGACCATGAATAATTTGTGTACAGTTTACACTAAAATCATAAGTGAAACAGCCAAAATTAAATTTTGATAAGAAAACCAAATTGTAATCTGTCTCTTCACTATATCTCCCTAATCCAAAAAAAAAACTTTAATCTATCGTCATTTAATAATATTCCTGTTATGGAGGCGGAAACTAAGAGGTAAAACTAATACCATTTTAAACGTTTTCAGGATGTTGAATAAAACTGTAGAAATTCAAGCAAAACAATAAAAATAGACTAAAGCTTGTATGGAAACAAAGAAATAATGGTAGATATTATAAATCAATATGTAAAATATAATAACACAAAAATCTACGCCATGGCATTTTAAAATATTACTGAACTCGATATCTCGATAGGTAAGTCAGATTAAACGTAAAGAATAGGATAGCTAAGTTGTTTATTTACAAAAAAAAACGACATGTATGAGAATTAGAAATAAAAATAAGAAGTCAACAAAATATATCAATTTTCAAAAATTTTTTACTAAGCCAGTTCATAACGAACTTTAGTATATAAAAATGTAACTTAAAAAAAGAAATCAGCTCAGAAAAACCCGCTCATACGTAGTGTGTGAGATGTCTTGAAACATAAGTAGAAATAAGAAACGGTATGCGCATTTAATAATTAATCACCATATTTAGAATCAACTTACGAAACTGTTAAATCTTTTGAAATATTGTAAAAAATTAAGAACAATTATCAATCGTATCTGATTGTCATGATTTAGTAAATCAATGAAGTGCATATTATGAATATATTAGTACAATAGTTACAAAATGATTTTCCTAAAAACTGCCTACTAATTTCAATAACTAATATCAATAAATATAGAGATGTAAGACAGTGAATAGCACCTAGGTTCTCTTACCTGAAAAGGTCGTTAATTTTATTAATAATCGATACATTGTGTTATGGTAGTTTCCTTAAACGAAATATTCATTATTAATATCATTTTCAAATAATCATAAATCTGTTCCGGTATACTCTGTAAAAAATCATAAGTTAAAAGCCAAAATTGAATTTAGATAAAAAAAAAATTGTAATCTGTCTCTTCACTATATCTCCCTAATCCAAAAAAAAAACTTTAATCTATCGTCACATGTACGATTCCTGTCTACGGGCGACTGCGAGAAAACTATACATATAATATTTAGATAAAACTGCGATTTCTGTCTGTTGAAACGTTATTTAGATAATTCTAAGAATTTAACTAAGTAAATAGATTTAGACTAAGTTAAAATTATAGCATATGAAAATAAATAACACAAAAATCTACGCCATGGCATTTTAAAATATTACTGAACTCGATATCTCGATAGGAAGTCAGAGTTAGTAAGCACGGAAAGACTAGGATATCTAAGTTGTTTATTTACAAAACTAAAAAACGACATAGATATAAGAATACATATAAGCATAAGGGAAATATGCGGATGGAGTCTTTTCAATAGATATTTTTTTACTAAGCCAGTTCATAACGAACTTTTGTATATAAAAATGTAACTTAAAAACGAAATCAGCTCAGAGAAAATGCGCTCATTACGTAGTGTGTGTGAGATGTCTTGAAACATAAGTAGAAATAAGAAACGGTATGCGCATTTAATAATTAATCACCATATTTAGAATCAACTTACGACGAAAGTGTTAAGTATTTGAATCTTTTATATAAAATTGTAGAAGCATCGATCTGTCGATTGTCATGATTTTTTTCAGGCATGATGTGCATCTCATGAAGCTCTTATTATAATATATTACGTACAATTAGTCTCAAAAGATGATGCTTTTCCTAATCTGCCTACTAATTTCAACTACGTATATTACATAATATGAGATGTCAGACAGTGAATAGCACCTAGATTCTCTTACCTGAAAAGGTCGTTAATTTTATTAATAATCGATACATTGTGTTATGGTAGTTTCTTACTTAAACGAAATATTCAGTTATGAAGTAATATCATTTTCAAACCAATCATGTATGCTGTACCGGTATTCTTAAAACACTTTCCTTTAAATAACTGAAATGTCTGTTAAATTTACTTTAAGTAAATTAAAAAATATAAATGATCAATGATGCAAATATTTCCGAAGTGTTATATTGTCTATGGGTATAAGCGCTTCTCTTGTGCTAACTAAAATATAATATTTAGTAAATGCGATTTGAATTTGAAACGTTATTTACATTTGCATTTATCTAAGTAAATACATTTAACTAAGTTAACCTTCTGTGTTTGTATTTAAAACAAACAAAATTACGGGCGCATTAAAAATTTCAGATTGTACAATATAAATCAAGTTTAAGGACGAAAATACGAACATATTTTATAAACAACAAAATTTTAACTAAACTTAATATAAATGGAAAGGGTCCTGTTAGTGTGCGAATTGTGCTCGTCGTGAAGGTTCGCAATTAACAAACTGTTTTGCACAACTAATTTCCAGATGTAACGCAATTCTACCCAACAGCAATAAAACTCTTAGGTTTATTCAGCCTATTAGAATTGGACAAATATGTAACAGCAAAAAAAAAATAGTTTAATGATGCTTAAATATACCTTTTTGTCGCCTATGTTCTAGCGTAATTATTATTTATTATTGCAGTATCGTTAGACACTTATTGGCTCATCAGTACTGGTATAGGACAGGAAATATATAACACTAACGAATAAATATTAATTTCTTTACGCCAAGAACTGTTGAAAAGATTGTAAATATTTTACAGTTTGAAAGGTAACGATAATTAACTTTGATAAAGAACTTCACTTAAGTGTGACAAAAAGTGTAATAATGTAAATAACTGCGTATAGAAAGTTTAACGTTTTAGTTTTAATGAAATTATAAAAAAAAAATCGTTACCTTAATGGTTTTATTCAATTTCTGTTTTTATCGAAATAATGTATATTGAATAAAAGAATAAACGATAACATATCAGTTTGCTTTCTTACCTTCAAAAGAGTTCGAACGATTTAATGAAAAAAAAAACGTAATTGTTATTGAATTCGATCTCATTGCTTCCCGATAACATAAATGGCGTAAAGGCTCTACTTAACTCATGGATCCGATGGTAAGCCAATATCATCCTTAACTCGCGCTAAAAGAGGTTATATTCGCTAACCATTTTATAAATAAATGGTACACTTTTATATCAATTAATTGCTAAGATCTTTGAGATAGCGTTATATTTAACCGCATGCAGTGTCGAATAACGGACTTTATATTTCTCTATAATTTTATGAGCCCACTTTTTTTCTTTAAATTAGCATAAGTACCTAAACGTTTTAAAAACACTTCCAGTTGAACAAATATTTCTTTATACTGAAATACGCAAATTATGATTTTTCTTGTATGCATAATATGTTATTATAGTGATCGAGGATTTAGTTTTGAACAGCTAATTGATATTTCGAAAATAAGCGACATTGTTGTGGTGCCCTTCAAGGAATTTTGAATGTCATTAAAAGTGATCACTACACTTACGTAAAAAACTATTTGTAAAGACAAAAAAAACTTTTACATTTTAATGCATCTTTTTCTATTAGATTATGGACAAATTCTGTAATGAGTTCATGCAGTATTTCAGATTTTTAGAACAAAGTAATTAAGAAGTAATATGTTAAACACGACATTTATGTATATGATTAACTGTCTGATGTGCACTACTACTTACTTCCGGAAAACTTCCGTGAAAAATACTATTTTAAGGGTTTTTTTTTGGAGCTATAATGATAATCATACAAAACTCTGATTAGCATCAAACAACATTCTGCCTTCTTTTCATGAATTTGTTGCTTTTTTTCCTTTTCGATCGCCTTGACGCGGTTGTAATGGCCGATGTATTTAAAGATGGCGTTTTGGCGAAAACTTTGCAAAATACAAATGATTTATTACTTTAATGGGATTAAGAAAAAAAAACAAATAGTGAAAGTGTTATGCAGTAGGTACAATAGTTACCCAGAACAAATAGAAAGTATTTTACACGTCTCTTTGCGTTTAGTACGCTGTTGTAAGGAGCACGATTTAGAACGTTGCTTAAGGTTGTGTTTTATAAGTTTTCGAATTTTATGCAACCTATATACGTACACAGATTTCATAAAACTGTATTTTTTTATGTATTCATTTTTTTATATTTGTAGCAAAGAACATTTTACTATCTTGTAATGTAGTTCATCTACTTCTATGTGATCGTTTTAATCGCCAAACGTAATTATTTTGATTTTTATATATGATTAAATAGATATTTTAAAGACCTGGTAATGTAACTGGAGGAAAAGTATTTCTGATATTGCTGAGAAGAGATGCTTCATTGTTGTAGTATATTCGTTCTTACAGCAGGTCGTCCTAGATTTTAGCCTGATGCATTTCTCCCGCGGGTTGTTCTTTCAGAAGCGCTTTCCAGCGGGCCTAGCATGATACTGTAGAGAACAGGTTCTCTATATGATTATCCTTCTAGCACCAATTTAAAGAGCGAAAAGAACAGTCCTATAGATAGACCCTTGTCTAGGGCGTGATGCTAGACCCGCGGTAGAACTAAAATCCGGGTCGTTAAGCCATTAACGATTATATATGTAACATTATCTACTTATACATAGTAAACGAAATTAAATGCTTTTTGATAATTTAAAAATTATCAATGGCAATCATTAAAAAAAACTTAATATACATTGCTACATTGCTGGTATATCCATTATATTGTAGTATATCGATTATAATAAATTGCTATAGTGAAAAATTTATGGGAGAAGTAACACTTTTTGATATGACCGTAATAACAATTAAAGAACGTTAATCGATAATAATCTCCAGCGATAGCCTAACTGTTATTTACGATTAGTCGCGGTATGGCGAACGTTCTAACACCGTGTAGCCGCGATCGGTACCTCCGATTCATGGTGAACGAATTTTATGGTATTGATTTTCTACGAAACCGATTTACTTAATAGATGGCGCTGGTATCGCAGAAGCTTTTCGGCGATGCCGGTGTGCCGCGAATGCGCGATTACTTTTGCTCATAAAATGTGGATATGAACAATAAAATAAAAAATAATGGCGATAAGAGGCCTAGTCTTACAGTTTTATAAGGTTTATATTGTTATGTACTTGCAAATAGATATTTCGACGGTTTGCGTGTTGTTGAATATATAGAATAAATCTTTGATTAGTGCTACATTTATCAAAATTATCTGAAATTTGACATTCTATAAATACATATGACACCGGCGACAGATCTAAATGTAAACTCAATACAATACAATTCTTAGTATTTCTTACGATGTTAATAACAACTTTACATTCTTAATTCACTTATATACCTACCTAAGGAATATTAAATAGATGTGTACGCCACATGTACGCATTTTTAACTAATAATACATTTTCTTTGTTGAATGTCAATCAGTAGATTACTGCTGTTGAAAACTGAAAATGTTAAAAACCTCGTTGATCTAAATAGGGATGTTTAAACGATATTTTTTCAAATCACTATATGGTTTTAGGTATCGTTGTTTAAAGTTGTTAAATTGTGTGTTTGAAAATTGTAGGGGAGGCATATTGACTATGGGAGCTCATGTCCTACGAAATGTTCATCTTAAGAAAACGTCCCTTTAGCACGCTTAATACGTTTTTAAATACCTGAGCGAAGAGCGAAAGCAGCTAATAGCTGTTCTATGCATTCATAATGGGTTACCCATAAAGTTTTGCTTTTCTCTGAAATCATTATGAAACTGCCTGTTGGTTCACATAAATAAGACAATTGCTTCTAAAGCTTCATGTGAATCAATAATGACATTTTACAACTATAATTTTATAGTTATGATTTTACAATATATGTTAAAAAATGGACAAGAGTAGAAATTACTAAATTTTTGTCACTTCCTTTTCTCATTTGGTTACAGGTATAAAGAGTATTGAAGTATCAAAAGTGAAATTTATATTGAATTGTAGAAAAACAGTATAGCGATAATTAAATGTGATTTCCTTTTGACTTCGATCTAAAATGAAGTTTCTATTTTGACGTACTTCATCCTTCCATTAGTCATACGTTTCAAAGAATGAAAAAATGAAAATCTCAAGCACTTGGAAAGACTTCTCTTCTTTTAAGATATCACTACTTTTTTACCGTAAAACTGTATTCATTTGGTTTTAATTTTATAGCTTTATTAGACAAAATGGTTTAATTTCTTTAAAAGTAAACTTTTAATTGGTAAATAAATTAATTTTTACTTTCAATGTGTGTGCGTAAACATATTTACTTGCTTTTAATATATTATTATTCCTTTGTTTCTTAAGATTCGATGAATAAAACTCTGTAAAGTTACCAAATATAATAATTTTTCCTTGCGTGCTTTGCCCTACAGTCTATATTGTAGATTAGCAATTATAAAACATCTAATCGTACATAAATATAGGTTGTACTACGTCCACATAAATTAATTTTTAATATTCACATAAATAAACATTGTAAGCAATGAAATTTAATTATTCGCGTGATTTTACTATCTTACCCCGAGTAGGTGTATGAGACTTAATGTGTTACCTGTACTAATGGAAAATATAAACTTGAAACGCTGAAATGGATAATATTTACACGCACACACACACACACACATACGCGCACGCCACTCGCTTATTTAAGTATCAGTTAAAAAATAGTAAACTTTTATGCGTCAGAAATACATGTGCCGAAGACAGTACGCGGAATGAACGACTGAGGCGATTTGATCGTTTTCTTCGACACAAATAATCATTACTCTTACACGATACCTTTTGTCCAATAATTACCTTTACAGTTGTGTTTCCACACAGGTATACACAGGTATTTTAGTAAGTTCACACAAAGCCATATAATTTTATGATTTTGTATCTTGTCGCCATAGAATTATGGCTCAAAATAATTCACAATTTAATACAGCGTTAAAATGAGAGACCGCAAGATATATTGCACCTCAAAGGGTTGGTAATGCGTGATGGTTTTATGGTCCGTCTTGTGCAATTTCCTTGCATTGTGGCCCGTTCAGGTGTATAGTGCGATGGTGTATTTTATTTATTCGTGACAGTTTCGATTATGTATTACGAATTATTATTAATAAATATTCTTTGATTTTAAGTAAAGTTAAGTCGTGATTGATAAATTAAGGAGTAGGAGATAAACAAGGTGAAATGGTGTATTTCAAAAATAGCGCACTGTGAAAATACAGAATTAATAAAAGTCAGATTTTCAGGAATGACTCAAATTTTTACACAATAAATGATATAAAATAGGTTATGTTTGATGTATAAAATTGTGATTCTACATACAACTTACAAAAAAAAGCTTCAAGAAACCAAATTTAACTGGAGCCACTTCTATAATGTCAGCAAATTGTTAAAAAAAAATTATAAAATCCATAACATTTTCTTTAAATGTGAGTTATGCTGATTAAAATATTCCCAAATAGACCTTATGTATACATCGACTAACGCTCAAAACACCCAAAAACCTGTCCAGGAAATATAAATTGTTGATGATTCTAAACTAATAATCTTGATGGTTAGTTATGTATAGCTTTACATTCTTATTAAAGTTTATTTTTCAATAAATTTAACGCTTCCGTTTAAAATACTTTTAATACTAAATTTGTTGTAATAAACGACTGTACTGATATTTAAATGTTGGTTAAAATAGCTTTTAATTAAATATAATGTACAATAATTAATATTTATTAAGCTACTAAATAAATTTTAAAATGTAATTTATTATGTAATTAATGAGCCATTATTTTTTTAATGTATACTTATGTGCAATTCTTAAAAAAGAAAAATCTAACACCTACATCCGCCGATTACAATCACAGTCTTAATATCGATTATTAATTAATTTCAATAACAGCAAACCAAATATCTACTGCATACCCATAATTATTTATATTCTTCAGCTCTACAACATCTTATAACAAAAATATTACACAAAGCCGGACCGTACTTACCTAATCTCATTTATATAATTAAGGTACGCACCGAATTGAGGCTTATGGTGCTGTTTCCTTATTTGCAGTTGATAAAGACACAAATGAGCAAGAAAAAGGAAAATAAAATCTGCATTTAGGTACATTTATCAAAAGTCAAATGAATATTAAAAACGAAGTTGTAGGTGAATACGTCTACAACTCAAGTACATTAAAATTGATTTTCATCAAATGGTTTGGATTGGATTTTCATCAAACATCAACATGTTTATAACAAGATTTTAACAAATAAATATTTATTTTTCAATACGTATTCTTATATACCTTATTTATTATTCGATAGCCACAGCGAATAGAACTGTAAACTTAGAATTTTCTTTATTAATCCAAATCATATGATGAATGATAAACTATGGGCGACAATGGAGAAGCGGGTGCAAGAACGTGCATTGGATATTGCGTCATTCAAATAAATTGATATTATGTATGTAAGTTGTATATATAGGTCACTTATAATTAGTGCAAAAATAATTTTAGTGTTTTTTATATTGTCTTCTTAGTCTCATTAACAATAAGTAAACGGTGAAATTATATCTTTTTCCAGGGTTATAGATATCTCAATACTAAATTTCATTGTAAATGATTGAGCGTTATAGCCGTAAATAAAGTAAGAGGCAGATCTATTATATGTATATTTAACTTCATTATTTATGAATAACAGTGTTTTAACCGCGTAGCCTTTTGAAGAACAGTTTAAAAGTAAGTGAAGATTGCTTTCAGTTTTCATCTTATAAATGGTTAGATGAAATGTGTAGTATTAATGTATTAATTTCAAGTCTAGATATCTATTTTTTAAGGAAAGAATCAATAATGTAATATATCTATTACAAAATTTTATGTCAGTTGCAAAAAAATACAGATTGTTATTAAATACATGATACAAATTTATATCGAAATAATATATTTAAACTTTAAACCGTATATTGTACATTAATTTCCTTTAACGTTTTTTTGGAAAATACTTTCAGATACCTCTTCAGCTACATGTATCTAGCTAACGGTAGTCCATCCATATTGTTAATAAAACGAATCATTTAAAATATACAAATAGTATTATAACAGTGTAAAAATAATGTTCATTTATAAAGGGTACAAAATCTAATCTTCACTCTTACAAACAACCTCAAGCGATAAGTAATTAAATGTTTCAATGCTTATTCCCACAAGTGCCTTACCATCTTCGTTTGATAATATACGCTCATAATTTTATTAACTCGTTAAAATATCACACAGATTATTCGTTCCGAAAGCACAAAAGTATCAAGACTTGTTCGCCACGGACGTTTTGTTTTACCCGACAATTAAGGTACATTGGAGTTAAGAAAGCGCACTAGTTAAATTGTCCCGGACAATACCTGTATTGTGTCTTCAGAGCCCTCCGCCGCCGGCGCGGCTCTTCATTATCAAGACACGCCGTAAAACATTTTGGATTTAGGGGCCCTAAAGTAAGTTTACATCACTGCGGTAATCGCAAAACTTATAGCGTACAGCATACTCGGCGCGCTCGTAATAGTCCGTAATTCGCTATTTTGCTGTGTACGTTCCGGAGTGTATTAAAAATTAATTGTTTTTGATGAATACACCGATCTGATACACTGTGCAAGGATGTATATGGCAAATTATAAGAGTCTATTAAAGCCAAAAAATGTTCGTTCAATATAAAATTAACACCTGGAACACTTTTATTTTTTTATATCGATACCGAAAATATCCTTAGGTACATGGCACTCTTATGTTTATGCCATTTATTTTTCTTGCTGTGTTCTTCAGGTAAAATAGTAATAAATTTTATTTCTATCTCGAAAATTGAAAAAAACAATAATATTTTTAAAAACTTAAAGTTTCGTTGGGATAACTTTTATCTAAAGGTTATGGCGATAAGTGCCTATACACAGGCATTTTTGCACCAAATTGAATTAGTTGCTACTAAGTCAAGTCAGGCAACAACTTGTGGATAATTTGTTGTAAGGTTTATTAAAAGAAATACAATATTATTTCTGCTGAGATTGACAAACAGGAATCAATGAAAAAATAAAAGATAAATATATATTTAGAGCTTTAAAGAAATAAAAAAAAACATACTATTAAATGACTTGCTAAAAATTCGCACGACTCGATTTTATACCTATATTTGTGCATGTTTTTCATTGACATTAGGTGAGAAATTAATCTTCAGAATGTGTCTCTATCATAAACCATGATAAAATATCAAAAAAGATATAGCGTGCTGATAAAAAACTGCTTTAAGAAATAATATATAATGATTATTGGTTGAAATAAAATTTGACGTTATACTCCATTATACTAATAAACTGCATTAAATTTCATATCAGTTATAATATATTGAGGTAAAAATAACTATTCGAAAATTACATACTTGTACGTCAAATTTAATCTTAAATACGGCTAAACCTATAATCTTGTACAGGTTTTGGTCGGCTAATTTCAATTAGGGCGTAGAATACAAATAACTGATTTACCGTTTAGATTGTTAAGTTTTCAAGTTAAGCAATGTGTCAAATAATTGATAAATGCATGCCAATTGATGATCGACACTGAACTTTCCTAAAAAATACCTCTAATAGTTTCGAAATGCAATCATTTTTCATCCTAATGCCAGGTCTATGTGTTGTTTAATAATTGTTTTGACGACATTTTCCATATTTGCTTAGCTGCAAAATATAGTACATTTAATCGAAACACGTTCACAGTGTTTTATCTGGGATCATACAATGATGAACTAATATTTTAAATAAGCTTGTTGTCTTATCTCTGAATTCAAAATTAGGTTGAAAATATCAACGGTTGTCCGTACAAGCCATCTAAGGTCACATAACTGCGAGATATGTCATCTACCACATAAGTGACGAACCAGTTTGGCTACCAAAATCAGGTAAGTAACCTATATCAAGAACCCGCTCAGCATTTAGTCAACACAAGCATTCTCTACATTATACAGAGCAAAGTGATAATTTGAAACAATATTATGTGGTCCTTATTTAAAAGACTCTATATGACGTTCTTCTTAGGATTTATTTTAGTTAAAGAAACTTTGAGATTAAAAAAAATATTTTTTTTATATGATTACTTTTATTAGTTATTCTTGCTCTTAACAATATATTTTATTCTTTTGGAAATGGATTAACTTGTTTTACTTTTTTTACATTTATACCAAATACGATCAATCATGTCAAGAGAATACCATAAAGAAATTTTTTTGAGCATCATTACGTGTGCTATCTTGGTCTGCATAAACAAAAAAAACCACCTTCGCTTCGACCTTTCGACGTCCTCTTTTGGACGTAAGCCTCCCCTCTAGATTTCCACGCCGTACAATCTCCGACCACCCATCACCAGCGGCAGCTCGACCTCGACCAGGTCGTCGGCTCGCCCGGTGGGAGGCCGACGCTGTGACATCCATTTCGCGGTCGCCAGTCGAGAACTTTATTCTCCAGCGGTTCTCATTGCTAGAAGCGATGTCTCCTGCCCCACGCTGTTTCATCTCATCGATTCCGTACTATTTAAAATACTCTAGTAGTTTTGTAGATTTTCTCGTTTTGTATTTTATTTCGTTATAAAACTGCAAAAACGTCTAAAGAAAAATATACCAGCTGCACAAAAACGAAGGAGTTTCACACTAGCATTTTTAAAGCCTAACGTCAAAAACTCGCTATTATATCTTATGTTATTATTTTCAATGTGCAATCTTTGTATACTACATACATAAACTTAAAAAGGAAAACTATATTAAAGTGCAAATTCACGTTAAAATCACAAGAGTCGTTACAGAAATATGAACTTATATATATGTATAAGGTCGGCGAAAAGTTTTTTCGTATTTTATTTACAAATTCAAGCCAATTTTCCATCATATTTTATTTGCATTTAATTATAACACATATATTCCACTTTGTTCAACAACTTGTCATTTTGTAAGAAGTTACATAATCTCATTGCTATTGAAATTTAGGGGCTTCTGAGCAAAAAACTGCGACAAATAGTTTTGACAATGCTTTCTTGATGTTAACCTAACACCACCTAAAAAATTCTGAAGAGACCGAAACAGGTGAAAATTTAAGGGTGCAAAGTCAAGGCTATGTAGTGGATCCATTAACACTTCCCAACCAAACTCTTTCAATATTTGGTGAATGGCTAAAATATCTGTGGTCTAGCGTCATCATAGTGAAAAACCACATTATTACTATTGATAGATTCCGGCCGCTTTTTTCTTTACTTCTTGCTAGCGTCTTATCAGCTGCTGGCAATAGAGAACCGAATCGATGATTTTGCTCCGCGGTAAAGAGTCATAATAAATAGTACTCTCCCAATCCCACCCAACAATATAACATCAAATTATTTCGAGTTAATCCGGGTTTTGCTGTAGTCACCAGCACTCAATGCTTCCAAAAATGGTTTACTTTTATTGTGTTTCAATAGAGAATCGCAAATGCGTTCATTATTCATTAAATTTCTTACAGTAATCTCGTGTGAGACCCAAGTATCAGGTTTTTTTTTTGTATATCCAGCTTTTTTCAAATGGGTCAAAACTATTATGTGGTAAATCCGCACCTTCTCAACTATGTCGTAAGAACTAATACGCCGATCTTGCTTTACTTTTTCCAAAGTGGCATCGACTTTATCTGTAGCAAGTTTACCAGAGAGAGGTTTATCTTTGACATCAAAATTACCAGACTGAAAACTCTTGAACTAGTTTTGAGCTACTCTTACCGACACTATATTAGATCCATATACGTCACAAATTTTTTCACGTCTTTTGTCGCCTTTTTTCCTTTTTTGTAATAAAACATCAAAATGTTTCGAATTTCTACGTTTAATTCACTGATTTTGGTGGAGAGATAAAAAATAAAAAAATGATGGAACACCGTTTTTCATTTTTAATTTTTTAAAATTACATCTTAATGACATCAATACTAGCTAGATATAAACAGTTTGCAACTTTTTACTTATAAAGTACAAAAAAAAACCTTTTTCCAGACCAAATATATACATATATATATATATATATATATTTGGTCTGGAAAAAGGTTTTTTTTTGTACTTTATATGATTTGTACTTTATGTATTTTGTACTTTAATGAATTTCCTGGAAAGAGACCTATATATAGGTCTCTTTCCAGGAAATTCAAAATAAAAAAAAACAAATCATACTACATACCATAAACTATAAATGGCTTTTCATAAATAAAATGCATTGATAAATTTTGCATTACATTGTACTTCTATGGTAGAGTTCCGTTGACTGTTTATAAATTTTGCTTAAATTAAAGCTAGTTTTTTAATCATTACATAACATTTATTTCGAATAACAATTTTACCTTTTGTAATAAATTTCAATAGCTAGGTTAATGCAACAAAGTCATTCCTAATTGAAAAATTGACACTTAATAATATATAGTTATAATTCATTTTGATAAAACTTGTGCTTTAGAGCAAAAGAACGAATATTAAAAGAAAGAAACAGTCGCTTGTTACGTATCGAAAATAGATTCTAAGGTATCGGGTCGGCGTTATCACGTACGAATAGACGGATGAGTTTTTAACTCAAGCAAACCATTCGCTTCGTGCCTTGAACAGCACATTAGGCTTTCTATAGGAGATGTTGGCATCTCATCGGAGACAGCATTCGTTAGCAGACCCCGACTTGTGATGTGCCAACGCGAAAGGCTTAAAAACTATGAGAAAATTTGGCACAACAACGATACAAAAACAAGTAGGTTGTTTTGTTACACTTTTTCACGAGTTCTCATAACATGTGATATTGCAGTCATGCGCATTTCTGATGTGAAACATCTATTATTCTATACGCACGTTGGACTGGGGTAAAACCAAGACGTTGAGACGTCTTTCAGGAGATGCTTGATTTTGACCTATGCCGTCTGATCTTACCGCTGTGCGCAGGTATAGGGGATAACGGAATGGCATGAAGCAATACCAAGCATCTCATACTTCGGAGACGCCAAGGTTCGACCAACGCTGTGTCCGTCTGGTCGTGCATTTCCTCCTGTGTTTTTATAACAACAACCGGTAATTTCTATTTTTAAAATTTCGTCTTGTTCACAAAGTTTCCAAAATAAGTAAAAATGAATATTACATCCAAAATGTACATTTCATATTTCCAATTACAACTTTTACAGAATTAAAAATAGTCTATGAGAAATAAAATCTAGCGCTACTGTAATGGAGCTAACTGATGAAATGTAATGTAAATGTTAAAGAAAATCATGAGCTTCTTCTTTTCATTTGCAATACCTGCCATTTTCATATTATTCCAATTAGTCTAATTATAATAATACGGTATACCTTCAATAGTTTTGATGTTGCACATATGCCAGGTGTCCCCTGATGCAGTAATTTTTTTATGAAGAAATATTATCTATATGTATGCGGACGTAGACATCCCGCTCAAAATATTTTTTACGACAAAATTTCAATACCACTCTTTTATATGTAAAGTCTGCCATTTGTTTTTATTTATGTCACAGGCCGGTAAAGCTTTGTTGCAATGTACAAGCGTGAAGCAAAAAAATCCCTACTTACTGTTTTCATGGTTTCATTTGGAAAAACAACTTTTTTGATGAAGTATAATTTAATGCTGTGTATACATTAAGATAAGTTAAATCCTTAAATGTAACTCAATTCTTATTATTATGTTTATGCTATCTCCCAACATTAGCCATAAATGTAGATGGTATTCAAAAATTTTGTGAGTGCTCTCGATATTTACACATTAATTACTATTCATTCTAGATTGGACTAATATAACAGGAAACTGTTTACTATTACTTAAATAATTTAAATTCTATATGTTTTTTAATATCTATAACAAACAAGAATACATACTTATAAATTACACCATAACATTAGGTATATATTAAAGTAAATATATACAAATTATATTATATTAATTATTACATTTTTCTTATATTTATATATGTGCATACATTGTAATTTAAAAAGCGTTTTCTGCGGATTTATAGCGTTATTGTTATTTATTAATCATCCGTCAGAGTTGTACAATTAAAAAAAAATATTATTCTTCTGTTCTTTAGTAAACAAAAATGTATCTATTTTTAATATTGAGGTAACAAAGTTCTCTTGATTAAATAATTAAAAAAATGGATAACATGTATTAAATTACATATAAAATTTAATGTATAAAATACTGTACACCGAAATCCCAATCTTTTATTTATTTAATTAAACGCTTTCAGGCGTTAGCGATTTTATACCGTCGAAGCAATCTCAACGTGGATGTCACATAAAGTCTTACATAAATACCAAGATAACCTTATTTACAGCTCCGTCGACAACTTTGATAAAGATCTCGGGCTGGAGATTTAGCGGCTTTTGTACACTCGCTTGAACAGTTAAAGGAAAATCGGAAAACACATTTACATTTTACCCGACTACGTGACATCGAATGACATGTTATATCGCTCCATACGTATACGTACGTACGTCAAAGGATATGATTATGATAAGTCAAAAAAAAACTTAACGATAATCGTTAGACATAACCATATGGGCCTATGAAAAAATAAAAGTTATAAAATTTATCCTATTATTGAATACCACCTTGCTTTCACGCTTACATTTCCTCAGGCGATTAACTTTTAATAATCGTCAATAACTTTGGTATTAGTAATAAGACTGATTTAACCTCACAAGTGACGTTAATTATAAAAAAGGAACCAAGATTCAAAATGGCAATGGATAGACTTCTTATTGGAATTGACTTTAACGCCAGCTGGCGACAAATATCAAAACTTTATGCGAGATTTTATATGGTTTTAAAGTCATTTATTATTAATTAAATGATGACGAATAATGAATTATGCCACGATAGAAAATAATTCTGTAATAGGAATATAAAATGTATGAAACTATTCCCACATTACTGGAATTGAGATTACTAAACAATCAATACAATATTTGTAAAGTTCGGCTTTGAACATTCACAGCTTTAGAGGTACAAACCAACTTACTGATTAGAAAGAAGCTAAGGAGCAATATTTATAATATTATTCTCATTCATATATTTTTAAATACAATTATAATAACTTTATATTTATTGTCATACGCCTATCCATTATTTTGATAATGTGAAAATTTAATACATTTTTAAGGGGTACAGTTTTTACAGATTATATACATTATACTCTTTATTATTTTCATATTCTTCTACGACTTACTATACATGGATGGTCACATGAATAATCTGTTTTCTTGGAATAATTTTGACCACATACATGATTATTTACTAGTGCCCATATTCAATAATTTATAAAATATTTTATTTATTGTAGTATTTAACTCCTTTGGTTAAATATATAAAATAATAAATAGTGAGCGCCAACTTCATCAACAGTACTGAGACTACATTTAATTTCAGACCTTATATAGTGGTTGAATAAACTGAACTTGTCGTTGAACAAATCTTTGAATACTATCTTTGTAAGTATTTTTTTAATAACTTTTTGATTTGTATGAAAGAAATATTCAAGATTCAGAATTTTTTTGAAGGCCCCAAATTTTTTTCCAATCCCAAAAACAGATAAAAGTATAGAAATAAATTATAGGAAAAAAAGAAATATAAAAACTCTAAAATGCAATTAAATTGACAGTCTTATGTTTATTAAAGTTGTTATTTTTATGTTTCATGTAAAGCTGAATGCATAAATTGACATGCAACTTTGTATGACGTATAAAAAATAACTGTAAATACGAAAGCAATTATGTAAGTAATAATTTTTTTATCAGACCGTGCCAATTAAAAACCATGCTGCGTTTCTACATATGTGAATGCTTCATTCCTTTTTTAACGGTGTAAAGCTAGAATATGTTGTCTACTTCTTAAAGTTCGAAACCTTAAAATAGAAATACAAACGGATCCCTTATAGGGTCACTCGTGTGTCTGTCCATCGCAGCAAATTCGCTCTGAATGTATTAGACCGATGAAGTTGACATTTGCTACACGTATATGTCAGTGACCAAATTACGAACGTTCAATGTAAATAAATACGTTTCAAGTTTGAGGATCACATGTGGGGAGTAAAATAGACATTTTTTGCAAACTACACCGTGTGATATATCAAATAAATACGCTTATTTTGAGCGTCTCTAACATTGTATATTTTATACATTTATTCAAATAGTTTTAGAAGGAAAATTTATGAAAATTGATCATTCTTCCGAATGGTCTCCCTGTTTCCTTATCATATATCCCTAACATAGCTCCCTAACATAACTACCACGCCTAAAATTTTGATTAAAATACTTTATCATATCAGTTTTTTTACCTATAGGTTACTGCATACTAAGTACGTATCAATTTTCATCTTTATTTTGACTCTATCGTTAAAGCACTAATATATAAAAGTGTCAAACTTAGCGTGATCACAATTCAAACTTAAGGAAATCAATTAATAAAAATCGCCAAGTTTGAGTAAAACTTCCTCTAAGAATCCGCAAATGAATGAATGAAAATATCTTCTTTTTGATATTTAATACATATTATATTGTATTGTATTATACTAATATGTTAGTCCGACACACACTTAATAGTTTATTTTTAATTTTTACGCCAATAAATTGAATAACTGAAATGTAACATTAAATATAATGATAAATTGTAAAATCAGTCCAAGAGAATATACAATAAAGAAATTTAAATAATCGTTTTTGCCTCGAGTATGAATGAAAAAATAGCCACGAATTTGTAAATCAGAGAAGACTATTTTAAGATGAAAAGCAAAGCGTAATTCATTAGCTAATGAAGATAATATTTCAAAAATATTTTTTAACTTGCAACAGATTCTTATGTTTACATTTAAAAATTATATCTATTATTAAGAAGTTAAAAATTACAAACGGTATATATTATAATCATTATGTAATTAAAACTGACTGTAAAAAGCTACAAGCAGACAAGCTGTATTGTAAAAATATTATTTTTTTTTGACTCATATCGACTATTTAACAATAATATCTAATAAAGCCTAGTATACGGCACTATTTGGTATTCATTAGTATTGATTGACAAGCATACGTTTACAATTTGACTGTATATATGTCACCACTTTTTAATATGATACTTCTGTTTCAAATGTTTTTATGTAAACACAAATAATAAAAACTTTTATTATTATCTAATTTATTTTTGTAACCAGGTCGTTGACAGTAATATGTGTGGTTTTGGTACATAAAAATCGATAACACACTTTGAGAACTCGAAAGGTTTTCGAGTAATTTAATTATATCCTTAAATGTCTGTACAAATGTTGTGTGGCGGATTTCTCGAATGATCTCATATAAGTTGTAGTAGGTAAGCAGTACATGTTAGCCGGAAAGACGAGTTCATTAAATGAACTCTCTTGTATTCACTTTACATATTCACGAACTTAATGTGAATATTATATTGTATAGATATTTATATTCTGTAAGTACACGGATTGTGACGAATACCTAACAAAACCTTACTGAAGTTATTGTTATTTTGAAAACCATTTTTTTTTAACAATATCTATTCCTGGAAAAGATTCTATTTACAAATGTCTAAAAAACTCACTATACCTCAGAGTGAATAAATATTTACCTTATAAAGTATTAAACAACTACATAATAAAATAAACACAATTAAAATGAATATAGTAAGAATTTTGGGCAAGTGAATAAGGATTCCTTATTCACTTCTTGACATTTGAAAGTCTTAGTTTTGAATGTCAAGAATAATATCAATAAAAATATATGATATATAATAATTTTAACGAGTATAATATAAAAAATGTAATGTGAGATAAAACTTTTAATTGTCAATTTAATAATATTGTGATTTGTTCATCATATAAGTCAAAACACAAATTTTCAGTGCAAGATGTTAATGGTGCTTTCTTATTAGAAATACAATCACTTAGTTAACATTTTAAATGCGAAAGGCAATCCTGCAGACCATCCGCAAATTACTTACATACAAAATCATATATCGTGTTGAAATACAAAGCGTGTCCAGCTACCATGAAATAAAAAAAAAATGCAATCAAAGCAATCAAGAACAATCAAGAATTGTTGAAAACAACTACATAAATCATAAGCCAGTTTCATTGCAAGCGTTTTCTTGCAAGATCCAATTTACATGCATTTAATGACGTTATATCTGAGATTAAAGTTCCACCAGTTAAAAGGGCCCATTCCTCTCTCCCCCTTCCATCAACCTGATCCCTCTTAATCTTAAATTTGTGTATTTTGATTATTATAAGGATTTTAAGTTAACAAAAAATGAAAATCCTCATTAATGTTGTTGAAATAAATGTTTAATCAAATGTTGAGTTATAGCTATTTTTACATATTATAGAGGAGACAGTAACTAATGTTGAAAAAAAAATTCTTAGGTATTTGTTAATAAATTGCTTATAAAGAATTGGACAAGTTTAATATTGTGAAAAAAAATTGTTTACTATTATGTTGTCATGAAAAAATAATGATTTTAAAAAAATTCTCAAAAAGTTTTTTAATCGTTTAAATCCATTCTTTTTATACTTTTATTGTTTAATAGTTTAAAAATGGTTTTTCTTTAAAAATTATAATTGTTATATCTCAAACGAATAACTAATTTTTTTTAATATTTTAATTGTTTATTAAGCTAACAATTTGTTACAAGAAAATTTAGATGACGATTATATTTTTTTTTGAAAACTAAAAGAAATATAAAAACAACTATATGTATCAAAAGGAAAACCTTTTTTTTTAATTTTTAATTGTACTATGCAAAAAATATTTTAATTATTTTGTTTAATGATTGTTTTTGCAATTTTGTTTATTATTTATAAACGAAGAGTTTATAAATAATATATGTAGAGTTCCGGGAGTCAAAACTTTTTGGGAAATTATCTCCTTTTTATGAATCTCTTTTTAAAATTACTTAAATATTAATAGTTTTTGAGCAATTGCCAAATAACGAAATACTTTTTTTTCATCTTAATTTGTTAATAACTTTCGCAATTTTTATAGTACAGTAAAATTCTTCGAATATATTTTTTTAGATGTCATTCCGAATCCAATGAGCTATCGTACATATTTTTCGGACCTTTATCAAGCTTTATTAACACGATTTTGAACTTGTCGACTAGACTATTTACCAGTCTCTGACTAATCAGTAATATTAAAACTTCTATATCTAGGTTGTTTTTATATAAAAATAAATTCAGTTTCTTTTTTTTGTGAAATAACAAAAAGTCTCAAACATTATTATAGCCTTAGATTTTGTTAGGTAGCGATGTTTAAATTTAATTCCATATTGACATTTACAAGAAACTATATCGCAGAGTCGACCAGTCTATTAATAATGGTGTTATAATCTTTCATTACACTGATATCAAGATGTTTAAATTCTCCCCGATAAAATTATCGTGTCTATATTATCAATATTTAAGTAAATTAACGATAATTTATATAACCTCTGTAACCTATAGGTGGTTCTATATTTTATTATATAGCAATATTTTCATTAGGAACATTACTATAAACAATTTTCATTTCATGAAAAAATTTCACCTATCCTTTTTTCGGCGACAAATTAATCTATGTACAAAATCAGCCGGGTAAGGTATAAACGGCGGCAGTTACCATAAACTGAATCGTCTACATCACGCCGGAGGTACGCAGTAGGTAGAAAGACGCCTATACAACCTGCGGTAGGTATACCAGTTAAGGAACACGTGTCGCTGAGGAAGAAGAAGCTCTGCCCTGAATCTCAATCGCGTTTCCCTTTCAAACGGAAAACTTACGTGATGTAAATCCGAAACGTATCGCGTGTGAAAAAAATATATTTCACCTCCGAAAATAAAGTGGCTATGCGGTAGGTGTCGCCATTATACAGTCGTATAGTGCGTTATGTATCGCCGTAAATCACTGGCCTACGTGACTATGGATTCATTACTTGGACGAATGCGCTATAGAGCTTTATATGTTTTAGTTTTAAGTATTATATTCGTGTCTAATTTAGCATGTCGCACATTAGGATTATGTTTTATGTTTTTTATTCAATGGAATTTTCATAAAATTATGATAGTGTATACAAATTAACTTAATCATTATAAAAATAATCGTTAGACTCGATACATAATATATGAAAATATCGCCAAACCCATCCAATTGCAGAAAGGTACGAAACAACGCGATAGTGCAATATATCTGAAATTTTTCACTAAGATATCAAAAGGGGTTTTAGAGCTTTTAAATTTACAAAGGTTTGGCATCTGCATCAATAGATATATCAACTTTTTCATTCACTCACGATACAGAGTATTTTCCTACATATCTGAAAAAATATAAAAATGCATAAAAAAAGTGCTAATTGCCGTAAGTAATCAAATTATGTTAATTTTAGTTTATGGAAATACAAAAATTTATCTTATTATTTCACTTTAAATATTCAGTATTTTTTGGATGCTCCACGAATAGGCGAAACGGTAGCGACTTTAATGGAATCCTCTGCGCGACGTCAGTAGATATACAGTAAATGGTATAACTGCATCTATTGTTTGTCGTCGACGAATTGTTTACAGTTGAGTTGTTGATTACCCATTGACGTTACCGTTTTTGAATGTAACAAACTAATTTACTAAAAAATCCCCTGTGTTCCTGTTTATTACTGTATATAAATACGTATCAGAATTGTAGTTGCACGATTTCTTTTTTTTTAATCGTATATAAGATTAATGTTTTGATGCATATACATAAGCGAATATCTCCTTTTTGTCTGTTTAAATTAGCATATGCTTGGGTGGTGAGAAAGTTATAATATCTTAGAACTCAAGCTGCAAAAATGCAGAAAAAAACCAGTAAATACCAGAGTATATAGCCGGTTAAGAACCAGACATCCAAACATAGGCGTCTACAAAATGTAGTAAAACTCCTTTATCTATGAAAAATAGATAAAATACGATAAATTCAAAAATGTTGTGCCAAAATGACGTACACCAACTCTCAATATTTCGGACATAATTCCAAAATGGTAATTTGGTAAAAATCAAAAAGAAAACAATGCGCCACTATTATCATTATAAATTCACTCCTATTTTCCAAAAAAGATAGATAAATGTCACAGAAATACGATTTTTACATATCTATCTTGCTTTAATGACGTACATCAATCGTATCCTGCAAGACAGTAAAACGAATAAGTTTAAAATATATATATCATAAATAAATAACTATGAAGTCACAATGGTGTATTATGGTGGAGTACGTCGGTTTGGTATTTATTTTACCCCAATTTGTATCCAAAACAATTTATTTCACAGTACGTTCATTATTTCTGCATTATTTGTAATTATTGTCACTTTATATACGTAATAACCAATAAAATGTATGAAATTATATTTTATTATGGGTTTCAAGTTTTTAATAAAATTTGTTTTTGTAATGTAGGAACACAAAGTTTTACTTTTATTTTTCATAAAAAATGTTGTAATTGACCGAGTTATGATTTGATAGCTATAGCCTCAGCGAATAATTATGTTACTTATTGTTTTATTATTGTCATTTAACAAATTTTGATATTAAAAATCTTTGTGTCATAACATTAGTTTGTTGAAAATTCTAAAACCGTTACAAGGGGTTCGAAATTTTTTTTTATATATTACCTTTGAAGTAATAAGAAGACAGGCACAGTAAAGAAAGACAACATTTAAATTTCAGCTAGGGAAGATTAAATAAAAGTCCGTAAGTAACTCTTCGATATTGATGTATATATTTTTTTAAACTTTTTGATTTAAGTAATTTTTGTTAGTGTGTGCTATTTATTATAACCGAATAAAATAAACCAGCTGATATATCGAAAAAAAAAATAAGTTTTTTTCTGTTTGTCAGTCAGTTATTTCTAAATGTCATTAGTATTTTACATACAATAATTGTCCAATATAAATGATATTTTTTTAACCATTATTGATTATATAGTATAAGTACATCCAGTCCGCAATAAGAATAACGGTTTTGAATTATTTTCATGATTAAATCAAATGCAATATTATAAACAAAACAGTATTTACAATATTTGTTAAAAATAGACCACTATAAAAAGTTTTCGAATTCTATGAAAACACAATCTGGTTTTTAACACTGAACTCTGCTTCTTTTCCGTCAAACGTGTATCACATCACAAAAATATTGTTCAATTTGTAGATCCTTTTTAATGACTTTAAAGCCGCGGCGTGAATATTTTCTTTAGTTGCTCAGCCTTGTGCTTTCATGTGTCTAAACAAACTTTCACGCTCAGCGTCTACCATAAACGTTTAAAGAAGTGGATGAGTGTTGTAAGCGTATTTTTAAAGAAATATAGGAGACGAAATTGTTATAAACAAAAGAAATGATATTTTGTTACACCTGATGAATGTCATATTAATGCTTTTTTTTCAAAATGAATCTCTAACAATGTACCTACTTTAAAAATCCATCTGTATATTGTGATGCACCCCTGCGGCGCATCGGTGCACTTCGAAATTGCATTCCGTTTCCCTTCGTAATCCGTCAACCCTCCAACAGATGGCTCTGAATGTTTCTTTTGCAAAGAGAACAAAATTGCAATATATCGTTGGCTTCTTATTTATTGGAATCTGTGCGCTAATTAATTACAATGCGTTTTTCATTTTTATTAAAACAATTTGGAAAAATAAAACATGCGTCTTAAAGTTGCAAATTTTCGCCACTTCGAGTTTGTCCTTGCAAAAAGGTTCTTCTTTTAGCAAACAGATGTCACTAGTCATCATTTTTGCAATACTGGTTTCAGATTTAGCCAGATAACATTAAGAAAATTAGTACAAAGTTTAATGTAAAGTCATCCAGTTCTTTTTGTGTATTTATTCCATATTTATTATATAAATGTCCTGATAGTCGATTGTAATATGAATAAATATAACTAAAACCATAGTCGTCGATAGTTGACTTACTATGATTTTATTTTATGAAAATTATATCTATATATTTTATTATCCAAATATTGGATACATATATTAAAATGTATCTACCACAAATTTATACAATTAATTCAATTTTTGAATCCCCAATTGAAGTCCCAATTTATTTAGTCCTATTAATTAATTCATTTGAAATTTATCAATAAGACAAAGATAGATTCGCAAGTTCTTGATTGCATTTCAGTGAATACATATTTTAGCATTATCTCATATTACAAAAATCAGTATTTCTAAAGTCTCGTATATACGTAAACTGACATGAATATCAACATAAAAAGTGAAACAAAACCTTACATACAACTTATTTTGTGTACATTTTTTCTTCAGAAATATGAAATATTGACACAAAAAAATTACCATAAAAACGGCAGGTGGAAATATTACGCTAAATAAGAAATACCTCGACTACGTAACGCCGTACTCATAGCCGTGAAGATTGTCGGGATGGGGCGTGCCGCGCGGCATCGATCGTTTGCCTATGAAGTATTCTGTTCGGGCTTAGGGCGGTACAAAGGGAAAAAATTCTTTACTTTCTCCGCCCGGTCGTATACACCTCTAAATGTCGCGTAAAGGCATTCAGGGGCCATCTAGCGCGAAAGTCGCTAAATTTGAAACGTTCTCGGAGGCTTTTGCCAAAGCCTGATGCTGCGGTTATGGGCGATGAGCCGCCGGTGCGACGCATGACGCTCTATCGCCACTTGACACGCTCTAGCGACCGCCGCCCCTAGCCTAGCCACCCTTTCGATTGGGGACAAATTGAAATTGTTTTTATTAGAATAACGCTATGAATTTTGCTCATCCCGTACACCCGAATTCTAAACATGTTTAAAATATCCAATACATAATTCCATGTTTCTTGAAGCAGACGTACTGCAATTCTTATTGGAGTTTTAGATATGAATAACTAGTTTGAATAGATAGTTTGCTTATTAGTATTTTTAGTGTAATCGGTATACCCACTGCACTTTTATTTTAGACTCTCCTTATTAAATTCGCTGAATTTAGAACAAATATTATTTTTGTAAAATTGTTACAGCGCAATTTTTCGGTTTTCACGTTTCGTTATGACAGTGGGAAAAGCGACGGGCCGCGCAGAGATCTCGCGATGTGCTGCATCCTTTATCAGGAAAATGCGGGAGGCGGCCAGTGGCGGGGAGAGGAAAAATTACACATAAATATTGAAGCTGCCACTTACACGTGCCGCGCTTCTTACTGAAAGAATCGAGAAGATACTAGTATACTAATATTTATCTAATAAGACAAATTGATTGACATGTGTGTACTAAAATCAAACAAGTGTTAAATCTCAAAATAAAACAATTCTGTCATTGCACTTTTATACCGATCAACACTTTTTAACACTGACCCATTTTAATAACTATTCAATTGTTAATTAGAATTGATACCAAACATCTGAGCCTGTACAGTTTTCTAAGCTTATAATTTAAGAAGACTTTGTAGCTGTTGATAACTAGCTTTCTGCCCGTGGCTTCACCCACCTGAACATAAAATGTGTCCTTTCATCTTTTAAGTGGAACGACCTCGTTACCAATTCAAATTTCTTGCTGCTTTTAATTGCAGTTCAGGTACTGTTTTTGATTTTAATCCCGGCCACACTCGTGATTCTAATCCCGATCCGACACTCGGTTTCGACCCCCTTCTCGTTCTCAATTTCGACCACGGTCCTGACTGTGGTTTCTGTTTTCCGCCCCGCTTTCAATTCCGATACCGCGGACGTTCACGAATCGTACCAAGCCCAAAAATATTAGAATCAAAATAAAATATGATCAGTATTACTCTAGGATAGCATGGCTTTTATGTGCGAAAGAATTTTATAATTTATACAAACCTCAAAACTTCTCCCCACACTAACTTTTTCTGACATCCAATGTAAATTAAATAATGTGCTCCAATCTAAACCCAAATCCAAACTCTACCTATATGTGAAAACAGTATTGAAATTCGCTCGGTAATTTCAGAGCGGTGTGCGAACAATCAAACAGATAGACAGACAAACAGACAAAAAATTAAAAAAAAGAAGTTTTTTTCTTTTCCCTTCTTTTATCGGCCATTCTCCAGTTCTCGTACATACTGTCATTGTACAGACACAAAGTTTTATTACATGCATATGTGATTGATCTGTAGCAACTGAAGAATATGAATTAATCAAGGAACTACAAACACGAAATACAGCTACAACGCTTTTTAACGACAATCATTCCTATATTTAACATAAAAGCGAAACTAGCTAGGTAATTTCATTGAAACGTGATATACATATGTATTACACATTTCTTGTACGTATAAATGCATTTACAAGTTAAAATTTAAATTTCGCCAAATTTAATAAGATTATACAAAAGTTTAGAATATGTTGAACTATTCATGCATTACTAGGGGTTTTTACGTTTTACGATAGAACAAGAATGGCGGCCGACGCTGAAAGAGGCCAAGGTCAACCGGATTCAGCTTCACAGTTCTCTAGTAGTGATCTACACAGCAAAATTTTTCGATCGTTGTATGGGAGCATGGGACCCCTGAAGGAGAACATTGACGGAATATGAGCACTGTGTATGGGTTTTATGTAGGAAAGATCATGTTTCGGAATATAGACAGCATTATGACTGCATTGTTATGTGATTTACACAGACTACCCAGAAATATGAGTGGTGTGAATTTTATAGCTAAAGTTCAAATCTTCGCTTTAATCATATATTAATACGGAATTTATTCACATCCAGATTTCTAAAATTTAAGATAATTCACAGAAACAAGTAAAATATAAATTATTTTAAAAAATAATATTATTTTAATATTAATACTTACTATATATACTAATTTTTCATCAAGATTTGGTATTTAATACTAAATCCATAAGATAAAATCCATATACAAATCCGACACGTCCAAGGTATACGTTACGGGAATGACATTTCTATGGCGCAATTTTCGATATCTCAATGCATAATTGTATGTCGATACATATTGTAACACCTTCTACTATCGACAGTTAAACTCAATCGTTTAGAACTTATCGTAATACAAATATATAGCAGTTAACAATTGAATGTTAATAATTCATTTAAACCATATGAATAAAAATTAAATGCTGTTCGTTGGTAAATTCGTCACTTGAGGATGGTTGAACGGATTTGCCTAATTTACTTTTTATATGTGGGTAATATATGTCCATAATAGACCGAATAAGATTATTAGGAAAAGAATAATTGAAAAGGTTGGTCAGGGGTTATTCTAATATTACGTGAACAGAATTTTAGTAATTTTTAACCACTCCGTTCCCCTTGTCAGCAAAACTAAGCAAAGCTTTTTAACCCTCTAGGTTTATTGATATATTTTTTTATAAATATGTTCGAATTTTTCACTGTCATTCATAGAAACCCGTCACAGTTATCAAATCTACAATGCAAGAAGCCATTTCTAAAAGATATGAATGCGCATTTAATACTTATTTAATTAATTAATAACATTACATTTGGATATTATATGTATTATTGACATACTGTAAACGATGTTTATTGATTTTGTTGTATTTAAGAATTAGGTAAGTTGAAATTAATCGACCGTAGTCAAAAGTAGAGAACTATTAATTTATGAACATGTCAAATCCAATAACATCCTATCAGATAAATTCAGGTGAATAAATATCACACGGTTCTTTCCCTACTAAACCATTCTTGACACAGCGTGAGAGCGAGTTAGTGATAATCAAATATTTCGGGAAAGGTCTAAAAATTCTTTTCGCTTTAGAGCTAAGGCAAGTAGAATTGTCATGTATGTTGAAATCAGAATCTATTAAGTTTACTAAAAAAAATACGAAAAATATGATAAATAAATATTTCTGACGTAATAGCTATTCAGCTCCTCTATCTCCCGCGTCATTAAAAATTTGATCTCTTTTTGTGCTTACGTAATACTTGATAGATCCTCTGAAAATTTGAAAAATTCAAAGTGATTTTTCTGAGGTATTTTTGTATGAACTCATGGCCATAACTTACGATTTCAATGATGCATATATGCATTTTTTGTTTTGTTCCTTATAGTTCTGTAAAATTGTCAGAAAAAAAAATGGAACAATTACAAAGGATTGATTGATTGATGAAAATGGTTTGATATTACAAATTGAAAATGAGGCCGAACCGGTGTGGAAATCTAAAGAAAAATTAAGAACGTAATCTAAAGCGGGGCCAATATCGGGGTCTGAAATGAGAGGGGTGTAGTAAAAATTGAAGCAGAATTGACATTGAAATCGAGAATGAGATCATAATAGAAAACCATAGTGAAATCGAAATTAAAATCGAAAACAGGACCGAGATCACGATCATGAGTGACAGAGAAATCGCTTGACATAAAAGATAAAGGGATTCATTTTCAAAAGTAAAGGAAAGGAAATTTGAGGTTGACCCCGATAAATCTCATTATAAATACTAACGGTGCCAGCCCATGTGGGATTTGTATGGACAACCTAAGTTCACATTCAAGATTCCATAGTTCACATGGAACACGCAGAGTTCTTGATGCTTGGGGTTATGATAGAAAAGGCTACAGCGACTTATTGCGGCGGCATCCTAAGGGTCGAAGTCCTTCGGGACAATGAGAGGAATAAACAACAAGATTTTCTAACATTTCATCTAACGCAGATGCTTTCCAAGCATATAACTGCTAAAGTTAGTATTTGTTAACAGCCGGAAACTACTGAAAACTGTGGAAAGCTGCCGGAAATTATTTTTTGTCTTATACCACTACTAAAACGGAAACGATGACGGCGTTTAACACACGCTGGGGTGTCCCGGCCAGATGGGTATTGCAGCTTACGGTTTTAGTCTCCTTACCGTGGTGACGAGTGTAGAAAGCGACGAGAAACAGGTGCAAGGAAATCATCTCGAGGTAGGAGGCGTTAGAACACGATTGCAAGTAGCGTTCGTCCTGGATCAAACCCGCTAGGCGCTGGAGCCTTTGATGCAGAAAAGCTACATACACTCCTCTAGCTCCACTTAACTTGGAAAGTCTGTTACGAGTGTTCAAAAGATAAAATTTGAACAGTAAAGCAATTCCACAGATTCTAACAAAGGAAAAATTATATGTTTAACTACTGTTTAGTTTTTATCAGTTGTTTATATATTTTATTAAAAAAAAATGTATTGTATGGATCTAAATTTTATTTAGTAAGCCTATTTTAAAATAAATCGATTATTACTCATTTGTTGCACTTGTAATTCGTAAAGGGCTTGGTTGTAGAGACTTAGAACTCACACCAATCTTATCCATAGTAAGACAGACGTGCGTCTCGCGAAATGCGCCCCTTTTCTTTTTCTTCCAACAAATTTCGCAACAATCTTACCTACCTGTTATGCCACAAGAATTTCTCAGCGTTTCTACTTCCAACTGAAATTAAAATTTTTCGCCCCCGTATGGTAATGGCAGATTAAATTACATTTTTCCTTATTTCTTACTGCATAATACCGCCAGTTGAACTAAACATCATACTAAGAAGTTACTGAAGTATATTTTTACTTATAATTTACTCTCAATTTATAAAATTAATGTAGTCAATGACAATCGATTGAATAACAATAGAAGTAAAAAATCACAAGATGAAATAAAAAAAACGGCAGATTTTCATTGAAACGTCGATTATATTGTATTGAAAGTAAAAAATATTTTTTAATATAATTTTCAATTGTATTTAAAATTTTACAAACAATATTACTAATTCTTAATTTTTGTTTTTTTTTCAGGTGAACTTGTAATCGTCGCTTTAAATCATCGGGTGAGTGAATGATAGAATTTTAAGATAGATTTCAGAGCAATAATATTATTGCATTTTAAGCATTTCGGTTTTTGCGGCAAATATATATTTTAATTTGGAAATTTGTTGAATAAATGTATATGTGAGAAATATAATTACTTACATATAATAATTAATTATTAATAGTCTATTATAAAAAATTTAAAAACTGACTATCAAACCAAGTATCTATTTTTTTTTAATTTAACCGTTCACTGAATTAGATATTCTAGTGTGTCTCCGCTAAGATACCTAATCTTTTTGTATTTCAGTCTCTATATATATATATTTCTTGCTAAACATAGAAATTTATATTATATTTAATATAAATTAATTCTATAAGTCGTAGGTACCTCCTTATAAGTTTATCGTTTGTTAATTGTGTCTGAGTACTGGGACGTAGGACTGTCCATTATATACAGCAAGCATAGTAGATATTTCTTAGTAAGTTTATGTAGAATTTAAAAGCCGAGATAGCCGTAAACGCCTCGTTAAATCTTACCAACGTTCGGCGTAAATTTTCACAAGAGCTCAGTGCACATTTACGATGGACACACCGCGGCCCCGCCCACCTGCATACGTTATGACATTGTACCTTGCATCACATGTGCACGAGCTGTGGAGGCATGTGGAGCATCTTTCGACTCGTAAAACATTTATACCTACGACTCAATGAGACGGCGCGCGTGCAATATTCGAAATACATTTCGCCTCTGATCCATTTACGCCGATGGTGCGTAGGTGTGTCCGTTATTTGATATATGAACACGATGATGGATGCTTGAACGGTTTTTCTTTTAAATCTGTGCATATCGATGGACTTTTATTTATAATACTGGGTTTTAATGCCGAACTGTCTACAAAACATGTATGAGTAAAACCAAATGCGCTGTCTTTGAGTGCCTTATATAGACAGTGAGACCACAAAGAATAAAAAAAATATTACGTCAGTAATATAAATAAATGTATTGGTATTAGGTACTCTCATTTGCTCATGATTATTAAAAATATCATTTGATAGGTATACCTACTTAAACATATGTTTTTGTTTGACTCCTCTTTTGTAGTTATACTTATTACCTATATTAACTATATAAAAATTATTTTAAAATAACAAAGGGGTGTGCAAATTGTATGGATACTTTTGTATAAACATAACTATATTATATAAGTAGTTATTATCTAATAACACCCAAATAAAATTAATGTTGCAAATATTGCAAAAGATCACTTCTCTAATAAAAAGTGTAGTGACAATAATAAACTAACGAAGTAATATTTTTAGCGTGTATATATGTAAATTCAATATTACTTGATATTGGTAAATTTACAATATTCTTATAAATACATTTTAGATTTTTTTGGCTAGTTGAAACATAAAAAAAGGGTTGCAGTAATTTACATACAACTTTAAAAGTCGGCATAACTAAATCAACTATTTATTCTTGTAAAATTTGTATCATTAATATTATTAGCTTAAAAAACAATTTTCAATTGTCATTAAGTACGGACATATTTTCTTTCATTAACTTTTATTTAACTTTTTTTCCTAATCGTCTATTACTTTTTAAACGTCCTTGTCATTTCATCATTCATATGAACCTTGTAATTTAATTATAAATATAATGTAAAACAAAATAATGTTAAAACGTTTGCTATCATTGTCATTGTGCGAAAATAGAATAAATAGATGGAATATTGAATCGAAAACGTGGAATCCCTTTATTTCCATAGACACACCCGATAATAGTATCATAACTTGACCCATAGCCGCGGGAAAGAATAAAAACATGCCAATGACATAAAAGCTGTAGTTATGCCGTGTTCCAGTGCCACACCGCGCGCTCGCCCAACGCTCTCCAACCTGATAAAGCTGAAAAGGCAACTTGCCGTATCAAAATCCTACACTAAACGTTTTAACGCCGCGAGAAATGTATTTAAGTAATAAAATGAGTGAACCATTATGCGTCAGAATGTAAACGCACTAAAGCTCTTTATTGTATACGTAGTAACTCGTGGTTACGATTTTTTAGCTTGAATGAAGTGCGAGAAAGAGATATTCGGTTTTCATGAAAGAGATAGAGGCGGGCAACGGGCACGTGGCCGGTGTTAAGCTCTATAAGCAATTCCCTTTGCGATTTTGCACTAATAAAACTGTTCGGTATTTTGTCTGTTTGTTTACATGCATTATTTTGTTTCTCTTATAAAAATCAAATTATTAATATGAAAGCTCAGTAACGCTATTATTGAAATTATAAATTACTCAAGAATACTCATATTTTTAGACTGATTTATTTGTAACTTTAGCCAGTTACAGTTTTAGTATTAATTTTGTTAATAGGAAAATAGAAAAGATTCTAATTAAAAATTGTGAATTATAACAAATGATCAACTTTAAAATTTATAATGATGTTAACTGAATATTAATTTTATTATGATCAAATTCAATTCTCGTCTTACGGAATTGTCTGAACAATAATTTATTTAGTTTCTATTTCTGTAGATAAATTCATAACATAATACAATGATACAGCTTCGTATTTCTTGAGTCATACATTCCTAATAGGACACAGTTGCGATTTTAATCAGATCGGAATCGTAACTGTAATTTTATGATTTCGTGGTAGTTTTTTGACTCTCATTTATTATTACTTATTTTCGTAAATCTTTTTATTTCGTGGGCTAAAGATAACTTTTGAAATGCATTATTTTAATGTTACAACATGAATTTACCACTCGTTTGGGAGGCAGTTCAAGTGAAACCGTAATGCGAAACTTATCTCATAACACATTACTGTTTTAGTTAAATAAATATTTCAACTAATATGAACATCATAAAAACGACATAATTTCATTACCTGTTTCTTATTTTTTTATAGTAAAAATATTCTAATGTGTATATCTGATTTTTTCTGTACACCAAATTAGCTTTCTACTCGTGATTGCGTACTAGGCAAGTAATTGTTGTCTTTATTTTGGCTCATTGTTTTACCTATATAAGTAATTACAAATTATATATGCAGATAATAAATTAACTATATTAACGATACATTCTATTATAAGATAACGCAGACATACTAACGAGATAAAGCACTTAAATATAACAATTTAAATTTAAATAAAACAAGAACAAATTAGCTTTAAAGTTTTTGATATTAAATTTTTAAATGGATATTTTTGAAACCAAAAATGCACTTTTTCCTTGCTAAACATACTTTACCATACGTTGTAAATTTTATGTTTTATTTTTTATTTAGAATCTAGTATATATACCCAATAAAATGTACTTTTATTTGACTATTCGACGTATATTACTTAAAATATGCTTAATTGTAACGATAATTGTATCTAAAATTGAATATATTTACTTAACGAAAATTATTGTTAAATAATAAATCATGGCAACTAACTAACTGGTCAATTTGTTTTGTTTATTGCACATTACATATGCAAATATGATTACCGAAAAATAACTAACTGTTTTTCGTAGTTTTTACCATTAACCGTTTATAAATGTAAAAGAGACTGCTTGTTTTATTCAAAAGTGATTGCTCCATATCGCTTAAAGCTCTCCATTTTGACAGCTAGAAGTGGCAGAATGGTTTGTGATTGGCAGTGAATGTTCTTCGGTGAACGACTATTGGTTGGAAAGCGGGGTGCGCGGAGCCCCGGCCACGGCGCCATCGCGAACAATGGCCGGCCGAGTGATCGTTAGCGAATAGCTTTTATCTCTTTCTAATACAAGCACGGCAGGTAGGAGTTAATGAGATGGCGTGGTTGACGTTGGAATGGCGCGGGCCGATTACTCGGGCGGCGGGTCGGCGCCCCTCTCCTCTTGCGTCCCGCTCGCGCGCGCGGTGCACCTCTCGCGTCTCGGCGGGGCGCGCGGCGGCGAGGGCCGCGGTAACGTTCGCCACGACGGGGAATTCGGAGTCGTAGAGTCTCATACGCGGGTCATAAACGATCCGCGGCCATAGTAGAGGTGCACGCGCGAGAATCGATCCGAATCGCCGGCAATAAACGCACCTCCCGCGAGGCGAACGAGCGGAGCGAGTCGCCAACGCGCCGCATCGCCGCCGAGCGATGAGTTCCAAGTTCATTATCGATAGCATGCTCCCCAAGTATCATCAGCAGTTCCACCATCAGAACCTGTTCGCGGGTGCGGGTGCGGGTGCTTCACCGATCGAGGCGTCGCTGTCGTCGTCGTTATCGTCGTCGCTGTCGACGTCGTTATCGTCGTCGTTAGCGAGCGGGCTAGGCGCAGCGGCGCTGGGTGCGGGCAGCCCCGGCGCCGGCAGCCCGCAACGCTCTTCATCCTCATCGTCGGCATCGCCCGGCGCTCCCGCTAGGATGTATCCATACGTGACCCATCACCAGCAGTTCGCAGGCTCGGTACCCTTCTCGAGTGGCGGTCTGACCGGTGCGGACGATAAAAGCTGTCGATACCCGAGCGCAGTAGGCGCAGACCCCATGGTTAACTATGCGCTGGGTCAGCACAACGGTGGTGCGGCCGTTTCAGCAGCGTCGGCCAGCATGGCAGCGGCAGCTCAATTCTATCATCAGGCAGCCGCGTCTGCCGCCAGCGCCGCCAGCGCCTCCGTGGATGCCATGAGTGCGGCCGCCGCCTGTGCGCAGCCCGCCGCGCAACCCCTGCCCGACATCCCGCGCTACCCCTGGATGTCCATTACTGGTACATATTCCATTTTTTCTTATTTGATCAGCTTCATGTTATTCTGAATTAGTATTTAGATATTAATATTATGTAAATTATTCAGCTTTTGTATTTTGTATGTACTTCCACTATTTAAGTTTTAATAGAATCAAAACGAAAGTTTTAAGTTTTAATTGTCAATTAAAACAACGTAAACAATGCTCAGAGTGCAGGGTTCATTGAGAGTATAAGTTCCTCAATTTCCAGTAAAAAGATTATAAAAAGTTGAATTACACTAACTAATTTCGGCTGCGCAGTGATACATAGGCATAAAAACCAAGCAAAAAACTATGACTCGCGTCTAGGTATTCTAATTAGTATTAACAACATGTTTGTTTACATGAATCACTTAAAACTAAGAGATCTATTATATCTACAAGTATAGGTACTACATATCTATAATTGTTTAACAATCACCAATAGCAAAGAACAGACATTTTGACGCAAACCATTGGATCAGAGTGAAACGAATGGATGATTTTTATTTTAAGCTTACACCTATACCAATTCTTGTAATTATTCTTTAAATCAGGCTTAACATTAATGTGTAACTAGCTACAGATTTAATTACCCAAGAGAATGCTTCTAGGAGAAATGTTAATTGTGAAGATACATAAATTATCAACTTAATGGCTTTATGGTACCACACTATACGCTAATATATTTAGATAACAAGCATTAAAAAATAAATGTGGAACAAGAATCATGATCTCATTAAAAGTAAAAGACGCAAAGAGAAAGTGGCAGATTTCGCTGACGTCTTAGAAAGTGTCGTTTTATACACATATAAATTTAGGTCATAAAACCAAAACGCTTATTACCTGAAGCGATCCCACAAGTTAAAATAAACACCATGCAGTTTTCATTTTCGCCAAAAATATATACTGTTACATTATTTAAGCGCTAATACATTTTATGAATAAAGTCTATGCCGTTTGCGTGATATTTAAAGTGACAAGTAGAAATATATGAAAGTTTGCTTTATACATAAAATATACTTCAATTATCAACAATACTTTAATTCGTTTTATGAACTCGAAATGTTGTATTAAAAATATAATCAGCATCTAAGTATAAATAACAATGTAAAAAAAAATGTCTTTAAAGTCAACTACATATAGCCTTTTCTTTATTATATCAGCCATGTACTTCAATTTTTGCTTTCAATTTTTGGTAATATAATAAAATTATAGATGGGTACTTATATTCAACGCATATATCTGTCTGACTGGTTTGAAGTTGGCTGTGCCAATACGGACCGGTTTTTTTTTTAATTATTAAATAAATTATGCTGTAGATATAATTTTTACACGCAATATAAGTCTGAAGAACCTGTATCTAATAATTGCATGAAACGACTTAATGAAGTTAGTGAAGCAAATTAGATACCTGAATGTCTAAGGGTTGTCGAACCAAATAGAAGTCTGTAGTCTCTGTTTATCCCTCTCAGAAAACAGTTGTTAACTTTTATAAAGATTTGAAAAGTTGACAGATATTTTTTGAAAAACATTAAAAATTTTAAATTATTTTTCAGACAAAACGCGTCGCGTTTCAGACAAGATCGCGTATCGATTTTTTTATTTTTCTGTCCGAAATATGTGTACAAGAAAGTTAGCATAATTTAAGTAGAGAGTATTGAATGTTGTATGCTGTATGTTTGGTACATTTCATTTAGTTTTTCATATTGCGGCATGTTTGCTTAGATTACATTCTAAAATATATAGATATATATTTAAAATAAACAAATGGTAGTTTTATAATATTCATACTCATTGTAGGTAAGTACCTGCACGTTTGTTAAACCTATTATAAATCACATGACGAATATGGTGTATTATATAATATTGAAATTAATGAACTAATTTGAAATTTAATTTTATTGATTAGGGATGAACATGTTTTTGTAATATTTTGATTAAAGAAAAAAATATTATATTATTAATATAATCGATGTATGTATTTGATTTGAAAATGTTTTGGATTTCTTCAATTATCGTCCATTATAATATTTACATGTGAAATATACAAAAAATATATAAATATGAAAAACTTATATTAACTCTTTTTAAAGATACCTTTTCATTGCGATATTATATAGGTATAATGATAGCTATACGTGATTAGCAACGCCCGTACATTCGATGCTATAGAGAGTTGGTTTGAATTTAAGGGTTGAACCACATGAACAGTTTTTCATAATTACCATTTGCACATACAAGAGAACGCATTTGCCGAAGAGGGTGTGCTAAAATTTGCAGACAAGTAAAGTTCCATGAAATCGCCAATATGCTTTGGGCCAACGTACGGAATATTGACCAATATTTATCCTCTTTTTAAAAGAAATCCTTATTGTTTAATTGGGAATTACTCTGAACGTCTCTTGGTCAACATAACTTTGTGTAATGGATTTTTTTGGTTTTTAATGTAGATAGAGAAGATTTAAAGCCTAACACATAACGCCTGGGTTTACATTTAAGTAGCAGGTGTTGTACAATATGAATAGAAAGTTTTTATTTCAACAGCACTTTATTTAGTTGGCAAAGTTACAATAAACAGGAGTAAAAATAATACGTTTGCTGATGAGGTTTGAAGACTAAATTTTATATTCACTGTGGATTAAGGATGCTGATTAACGTTATTTTGTAAATAAACAGGCGTAAACAAATACCGTACGAGTGTCAAGTATAGGTATAGGTAGGTATCTTGCAGTATGCACCTTATGATTTGTGTCAAATCTAATTCCAAATTTTGACGTGACAACGTCTTAAATTAGGTTGCGGCTGGGAGTCACTTTGAAAAAGTGTAACGCTCGGTAACGTAACGATGAGTCACCGAACGAGAGAGAGGCCCGCCGAATGCCTTGCGTCTCTCTCCCACTCAACTATGATCGGTCTGCCGCGCGCGCAGCACTAGAGAATTAGTGCATAGCTTGCAAATGTATTGCAGTTATTGTATGTATATTTGTATATAAATACGTATGTATGTAAAGGTAAAAAAAAAATTTTGTTAATATGAAATTCAGTGCGAGATTCTTTGTATAAATTAATGTTTTAAATATAATTCTTTGTATAAATAAATGTTTTAAATTGTTACTATTATTTCATCCTTCTTCCTACTATACGAATGAATATTCACATTAAAATGATTTTACCATTCAAAGTCGTTGTCACGTAAAACTTTCGCCCGTATACCGACTTTACAGGCAACCAAATTTTTTTTGGTTACCTACTTTTAGTTAAAATGGGACAATGCCAGATAATTTTATTAATGAAACTAAAAAGAAATCCATATTTTTGACGAAAACCAACGTAAACATCAAATTGCTACCTAACAGTTTTATGATCAATAGACACAACAATGCCTCTGACAAGATAAAATAGAAAAATTCAACTTTACAAATTAATTTTATGCTACGTTTAAAATATTTGAAATTTCAGTATGAATACGCTTTTGGATAGTGTCCAATAATTGCAGTGGATGAATGAATTTTAGCCACTATAGACTACCTAATCTGTTATTGCAGTCTTGTTGAATATTCTTTATGAAAACACTGCTAATTGTATACTATTAATTGAGTTAAATGATTTAGTATTTATTTAATAGAGCATTATTTAATATTTGTTTATTTCTCACAATGGAATCGTTTAAAAACCTCGAAAGAAATTTGTGTAGTTACCTACGTATAAAAGTAAAGAAATAAGTGTTTATATATTTAAAATATATTTACTTGACCGAATGCTATAAAATGAGGTCGAATACGGCAAAAATATTTCCCAAAACAAAAGTAATTATATTAATAAATCTTAAATTCAATCATGATCTCATTACCAAACCCGATCGTGCTTCTATTCTCGATTTCGGTACCTCTTTCTACTCTACTCTTACTTTCGTTTTCTGTCTCGCTCTCTCTCACTGTATAATCTTCTCTTTCTCTTCCCATTTCTCTCTCACCACCTATGTCACTACCCCGCCCTTTCCTTTTCGAAAACTGAGCAAGCAATCCTGACAGACATGATAAAAATAATCAAGTACTTTATTATAGGTACATGTAAATTATTTTTTCAAAAATTTTCAGACGATTTATTAACATTATATAGCTTATATTTTATGCTATGGTGAATTCTATGAGATAGAAAATTTCATAAAAATCTGTGAAACTATTACCAAATTACAAGAAGATATACAGAGAGGCAGTAAGCTTATATTATAGGCGAATTCTATCACTCTGTAGTAATAAATCCATTAATTCCTAAGGGAAAAAATAAATAAACAGAAAAGTAATATACATTTTATACGACGATGAGATCTAGCAAAGTATAATAAATTAACTTGCTCACTGGCACATCTACTAAATTTCATAAACATTGTTTATGCTGTTGTCAAGTTATAAGGACACATAGACAAACACAACAAACATGGTCAGACAATAGATTATTTTTTCCACAATGGCGTGTTCTAATAGTATACCAAATTTCATTTAAATCGATTTATGATTTATAACGTTTAATATAATCGATTTATGATTTATAAATTCTATATGTATTTATAACTCAACCATTGCTGAATTATAAAAACATACAGATAAGTCATAAACTGACGTACAAAATGAATAACCTTACCTGAAGGTTTTGATGCTAAGTTTCATGAAACATCGATTCAGAGGCCTAAAAAAGGCCGTGAAGTAAAACACGCTCTAAAAATGTAACACACAAACTAACAGGTAGGGTTATATTTACATTTATAACATTAGTATGAATATATATATTTTTATACATTTTTAAACGGAGATTCCTTATTTATGATTATAAAAACATTTTATCAATGGAGGTATAACGTTTATGTACATGCGCTTTGTAGTCAGAAAAATAAAAGGATTTTTTTCATTCAGTCAACTTTTTTCTGATAGCATATTATTTACTATTTTACCATACCTAAATCACTATATATTCAATTGGTTTGTATATGTCTGTAGAGCTGTATGCATTGATAAATTCCACTACTAAGAGGTATATATTAATTTCGTAGTATTTTTCTCATTGTCCGCTATTCATCTTTTATATATTTATTATTTCACACTTTTCAAAACTACCCGTTTACAACTGACGAAATATTAAAATTGGTCAAAGACAACTAGAACTTTATTTTCTCCTATACAAAGTATTCTATGAGTTGGGAACTGCTTGAATAAAGAAATATCTTAGAAAATCCAAAATATTTTTTAAGGTTTCATACCCAAAGGATGTTTGCGAAATCTTAACTAACCCTATGCCGTGTGGTTGTTCATCCGTTCATCTGCCTACTTTTAAAGGATTGTGTATTTTGAACAGTGATAGAATATAACCGTTTTACTGTAGTAAAACCATACTACGATAAGCTTGGCTGCAACATAGCAATACGTCGGTTCGCTCAGTGAAATAGCACCCTCTCATAAAATTCAGACGTGAAGTAACTGATTCCGCTGTCGCAATTCATCCAGAGAGGAAGAGATCTGGTGATCCTCTTTAACCCATTCTGTCAGCCTGATCCCCTCCATTAGATATCCCATTCCCTACCAAGAGGTTGACAACGCACTGGTGACACCTCTGGAGTTACGAATGTCCGTGGGCAACGGTGACTATCTACTCTCTGATGACACACTTGCTCGTCACCTCGTTGAATATACTATAAAAAAAAAGCCGTAAAACATAGTAGGTTGTAATTTTCAGACAGTATCTGTTATTACAGCTAGTACTTTAATATGTAATAAAAAAAAATAAAAGATCAAAATGGTTTTCACACGAGAAACCTGTTTTTTTTTCCATTTCTATTACACTGTCAAAAAATGGCAATACATGTAAATGTTAAAAATGTACTTGTAGCACAAAAATGAAATAAGTAATAAATAACTGGCAATAAGTGAGTAGAGCTCGTGCTAAGCATCCCGAACTGAATGAAAAAAAAAAATGCATTTTCTTGGTAAGCGACACAAAAGTATTATTTGCTGGTACAGAACTCTCAGTGATCTAATTCCACTTGTGCTTGGCCAGTTTTTCTGTAACAGCTATTATAAGAGTATTAACTCGAACCTTAAATCAAACTTAAATAAAGTTTATAATTTTTAATGAATACTACAGCTGTCGAGATGCAGTTACTGTTTCCCTAGTTTTTGTCGGCATTATGATCACAATAAAACTAAGTATTTTTAGTCTTATGCTGGCACTTTCCATTACATAGCGTGAACATAAGCCCTGGTTAATCGCAAGGATGGACAAAGACCACATATCTCTAGGCTTGTGATTTTCTTTGCTGGGTAGAGCATACCTAATTTCTGAATTTCCTGGATCAGTATTTTGTTTTTTAAACATTTTGAATATTCATTACATAACAATAAAAAAGGAAAAACGCCGGTACGCGTCAAAACAGACTAGATTCCGAAACGTTCGAATAAAAAACCTTCTACGAATAAGAAAATGTGTATGAAATATATTCTGTATGACATATAAAAACCCTTATAGTATTCGATAAGAGTTTCAAGTAATTCAGTATCATGCTGAAGGAAAATACAAGAAAGTCAAATACTCTTATTGGATGAATCTATTTTTTCATTCACACGAAAAACAATAATAGTAGGACTTTTTTCTTTCTACACAAAAATCAAGTAAAAATATGAATTATGATTTAAACAATTAATATTGCAATATTAGAATTTTGAAATGTACTATTATGACTACAAGACACACTTTTTTTTCTTTGCAATTGGCAAACAATTAATTATATATCAAATATTGTATTGCCCTCACAATAAACCGTCGTGAAACAACCAATTAAAACTATTTTAAATAATAAAAATATGCCAAGAAGCTACTTATTACCAAAAGGAAACTATTGTAAATAATGAAAATGATGTTGAAATTCCTCTTTACTACCAGGAATGAATGTGCTCAATTCACACAACAAATATTTAAACTTTGGTATGCAGAGATTACAAAGACTTATGTGTACTTGACTCAATTTATTACTGTAAGCCTGTCTTTCAACAAATCTCACTATCAAGCAATCGGTAATTCAACGATGTGTATGCAACTATGCTCTGCCACCATAATTTATTAGGCTCCGCGATTCGTGCAGCATTTTGAAACTCTGGTACGCAGGGATTACGAAGATTTACGTCTACTGGTCCAAGCTATTACGCTTATCATGTCCTTCGACAGATCCTAAAATCAGTAGTTCAACAACTACTTTGAGAATACTAGAAAAATTGGTAGAATTCACCTTCATTTCATTTCAGTGATTTTTGTCTGTCAGTCTCTGTGTGCATTTGTTCGCCAAGTCTGTTAAATATTTCTAAACAGAACTTTATGAAATTAGGTGCGGCAATAGTTAATCCTCCAGAGTAACGTAAAGAATAGTTTTTATTTTGTTTCTGTGTTATTTATTTCTTTAGTGCTGTGATGCTCACACCGTACCCAGCGGCGCAGACGACACTAAACTGCTTCCTTGTCACGCTAATAAATGTCTGATCAAATGATGAACGCCGCCGATGCCTTTTACTGTAACTGACATAACGGAAGATTTGACTTACCGCATAAAGTTATATCACAATGAGTCACATACCATAACAAGGTAAATTGTCATTTTTTGTAATAGAAATAGCAACGCCTACGACAGCAACGCCCTCTCCGTGTCTTAGACCGATACTGGCGCATTGAACGTGCAGTGCACTATTCCCATGTAATTAATGTATTGCGATGTATCTTTTCGTTCAAAAATTACATTTTTTAACACGGGCAATCTATAATATTAAAGTGACATTGTAACGCTTTATTGATGTCTATTTTGGTTGTCTTCTATATGAATACATAATATGATGATGTTTGAAATGATTCGCAGGTTGTTTAGAAAATAACTGTACTAATAAATATCTCCTTGAAAATTCATTTACGTTTCACTATGTAGTCGATCCTTCTAAATATGTTTCTTAAATCAGAAATTCCGTTTAAAAAAATATGCTGCATTTATTTGTTTCAAATTTATTTTAGTATCTATCGTATATTTCTTCTTATAACATCTATCTTTATATGTTTACAATATGGGATCAAAGACTGAAATAATTGAGCAGCATGAGTTTCATTCCGCCTAAAATATAAATACAGTGGTCGGATACCAACTCAAAATAGGTATCTATGGTTCCGATGAAAGTTGCTGTTCTTCTTTATCACGAGGGTATTTCTTACGATCTCCACACTAGCCCAATGCGTTTCAAAGTGTCAGCAATAAGTACTATATTGACGCGTAACGTGGATAAACAGAAGATATGAAAAAGTGAACTTCACAAGATATTTTATTATTATATTTATTTATTCGTCTAGTAGTATTTCACTTGTAATGAATTTTTTAAAGTTTCATATCTAAAATATAAAAGTCTCCTTTTTAGAATAGTAAATTATGTATCTGTCTATCTATCACAACAAATTCTGTTTCGACAAATGATATATATAATGCTGGAAAACTTATAGAAGATAATTAATGGCACGCCAACTTATTTGAGATTTTCATTTTAATTTATCACATGGACAGACACTTAAAATATCTCATTATTTAGATATAACAATTTTAATTTTTTTCACATGTGTTACAAAATAGGGAGAATACAAAAAGTTCTAGTAATTTGAACTGTTATTTTTAATTGAACCAAATATCTTCGTACAAGTGGCCTTGTCAATTTTCGTGTATTTTATTAATATGTATCAAACTATGCATTTTAAAGTTATTAAAAAACCCGTTGATTTAATGATCGTTGATATTTTTTTTATTTTCCCGTATTCTCCCAAAATTAACCTCCAGAATTAATATTTGTTTATTTACGCTATACGATCGAATTTAGGTCACCTAATTTGATACCTACCAAATTGAAACTTCTTTATCGAGTGAATTCGGAAAAAATAGTCTGTGACAGACGGATAGACAATTAAATGCCATAGTGATCTTGTAACAGTCTCATTTGAAAGAATTCTCAGCTCACTGTAAAAGTAGAATCCATGAACACACATTCACACTGGAATAAGTCTACCGACTGTCATTACGTTGTCAATTTTGCTAGACACAAGTTGTTTTAAGTATTTTCCCGTTATTTTTCATAAACTCAACTTCAGAAGGTAGCTGGTCACTTTTGTAGTAACAGTATTTCATTTTACCGACAAAGTTAGATTAAATTCGGTTTACAAAGCCATCCTTCGTTGTTCAAACATACATAACCCGCCGCAATGCACTATTTCAGCCATTGCCGTGTGCTCTGTATATTTTTACGTCTATATGATAGACATTAATTGCGAGCTCCCTCATATGTGACCGAATTTTAGTTCTGCAGAAACTTGATGCGACGCCATAATCACGTACGTGATTATGATAATTTTCGATTACTCTTTCAGTGACGGTGTTTCTATCATGTATTAGCAAAAAAACCGTGCACAATGCAGAATAACAGGTTCTTACATAAAACAATATTTATAACAATAGGAACATTATTAGTCAAACATTGTTAATGTTTCAATTTATTAATGTTTTTCGCATTATTTAATAGCAGGAAGTTTTGGTCGAAAACCTTTCAATGCAGATTATGAATAAATATTGTACGAAATTACATTTACATCTGTGGAGACAACTTATCGTGACAAATAATAATATTCTTTTTCTATTTTTAATTCCGATCCAATTTATACTGATTCCGGCTTTTAATATCGACACCAATGTCAGTATCTTGTCAATTAAGTAAATTATAAAATTGAAACGTTATAAGTAAGTTAAAGGTCATTTAATGAGTCTTGACTTGCAAATGAACAGGCGGACAGGCAGCCAATCGTCCCAATTTTTATTGTATGGAGCATATTCTGACCGCGACTATTTGTATTTTTATTCGTGTCGCCTAAGAAACAAAATAAAATAAAATCGGATGAAATATGTAGATGCGGTTTGATCATACGAAAATATATTTTTTCGTCGTTCAATCAAAACCGAAGAAAAAACAAACTGGCTGGCAATAATCAAAGCAGCACGCGACACGTAACGCCGCCATATGTCAATGAAATGATAGAAAATAGCCCATAACGTACGTAATCGTTGTTCTTCTGTTTATAAAGTTAGGTTGTTTATAAGCCCCGATATATATAGTTATAGTCGACGTGTCTTTTTCTTGTCACAAGAAAATCCGTCTCGGGATCTTCGTGTTATTTATAGGCCGGCAGGTGGCGCGTTCATTGCAAAGAATCTAAAATGGTCTCTCAGGCCGACAGTTATATATCGTTATAACCGATATTCAAAATAATTTGACAGAATTATTTACGAATAAATAAGTTCGATGCTCAAACATAAGCAAAATGAAGTTTGGTTATGAGGTTGATGATGTTCAAGTTTCAAAAAAAAAGAAGCATCTTATTATGAGACTATAATATAGAATTTCACGGAAGAATTTTAATTCAAACGACCAATTTAACTCATAAAACAAATATACATATAGTAAAAATAAAATCATTTTTCAAAATTTATTTTTCATTAATACATGATTTATGAAAATGATTATTGCATACTATAGACAAGATCTTTTTAGTGTCAAAACCTCAGTCGTTTGTTAAAATAGACAAGACGGCAATATACAAGTAAATGTACTTTTGAAATAATAAAAAATATATGAGTAAAAAGGAAATTACGTTTGCATAACTCTTTATTTGACTCTAAACTGACTAACATAAAAGAATACCTGTCAATTGTAAGTAGAGCATCTGAAGGAGTATGTTCTTTTAAATAATTTAATCAGTTAAAAAAATAAAAATTAAACCAGCATCTGCTTTTCATTCAGACAACATTATCTGGTTTCGGAATATATACGACGGCGATCTTGGTCGCTGTAATTATTTCTTAAGTCCGATATAAATAAGCAATTTATTTAATGTAGGTATTTAAAGGTTTTGGGAGAGTCGCAAAGTAACTTTTTCCATTTATTTAAATTTATCGGCCTCTTATGTTATAAATAGATCAATATTGTAACACTGATATTTCAATTCAAAGCATTCTTAATTATATTTTATTAATAATATGAAAGAGTGAACAATTTAGTCGAATACAACATTTTCGTTTTTGGTTCAAAAAATTAGGTGTCATGGTACAGTTAATTTCAAATATCAGTACATGTTTTTTATCTGTGTTATGACTCATTTTGTGGTATAAGGGTATTATTCTATGTAAGTGTAATTCTACTGTTACTTTACGATTATTATTTTTTCTGCATTTTTTTTAGAGTATGTATTAATAAAACCATAAATTAATTTTACATTAGTTCAATGGTTTTAAGACTTTACCTCGAACCATTATAAATATTCATATGGATCAAAATGAATTTGTAGTTTCCAACTTTGCGGTGTATAAAATAAATAAAGAAAAAAAACGTAATAAATCGAGCCCACAAAGAACGTTTTATCTTAATTTATCTCTTCGTTCTGGAAGCAAACGACGTTAATTATTATTAATAAGTTTTTTTTTTGTGTTGCAGCCAAATATACTTATCCGTGTACACATATATATGCATAATAAACATCATTAAATATTTTAAAATGCATATTAAAGTAAATTGATGGCTCACTTTGATTTTCGGTAAGAATATCAGGCTTAAATGAAAACAATAATCTCTTAATCCAAACACTGCTTATTTTATGGGTCCGTTCATAAAATACGTCACAAACACGGGCCGAAAGGGTGTAGCTTAGATGTAGTGTGGGGGAGGGGATCTAAGGATACTTCACGTTCACAGCTCGTCAAACAATTCTCTTTTAATTTTGACGTGACAACGTCTTAAATTAGGTTGCGGCTGGGAGTCACTTATGAAAAAGTGTAACGCTCGGTAACGTAACGATGAGTCACCGAACGAGAGAGAGGCCCGCCGAATGCCTTGCGTCTCTCTCCCACTCAACTATGATCGGTCTGCCGCGCGCGCAGCACTAGAGAATTAGTGCATAGCTTGCAAATGTATTGCAAATTATTGTATGTATATTTGTATATAAATACGTATGTATGTGTAAAGGTAAAAATAAAATTTTGTTAATATGAAATTCAGTGCGAGATTCTTTGTATAAATTAATGTTTTAAATATAATTCTTTGTATAAATAAATGTTTTAAATTGTTACTATTATTTCATCCTTCTTCCTACTATACGAATGAATATTCACATTAAAATGATTTTACCATTCAAAGTCGTTGTCACGTAAAACTTTCGCCCGTATACCGACTTTACAGGCAACCAAATTTTTTTTTTTGTGACACTTTTTTTTTTATTTACATTATTTCTTTACGATGGAAAGTCATTCGTATTAATATTCGAAAAATATTTTGAAATCTCAATATTTTATACTTACTATTATTAATCGCAATGAATCATTCATCCTCTTTATGAATAACAAATTTAGATGTTGTGACGTAATATTTAGAAAGGGCGAGGAGCTCAAAAGGCGCGAGGAAAGGAGATGGAGATACAAAATAGCGATTTTTGTAGTAACGTATTTTATGAATGGCCCCTTATTAAAATGTTTCGTAACATGTTCTAACAATATTAACGGTTTAGTCTTCAAGAATTTCCTCGCTCGCATAAGTAATTCTGAAATTTAATGTTTCCTGCTACGAAGTAATATTTCTATTTCTTTTCTACTTAAAAATATTCAGTTGATCGGAAATACGTTTTCGTTTAAGTTCATTCTCGAAATTCAATATTTACTTATAGAGACTTTGGGACATGGGAACATCAACATCGAAGAAGTCAAAATACGATACCAGTATTACTTTCTCGATTTTGCCGCCGCCACCTCGCAACTTACCCAGGTCAAAGAAACTCACTCCAAGTCATGGAGAGGTAGAAATAAAATCAACAATAAAATACGAAATGTAATAAAGAAAAGGCCCAGTAAGGCCTACGTCAACAAACTACTTTTCTATATATTAACTATACCGAAGCTTGCGATGGATAGATAAATGAGAATATTTATAAGAAAACAGATAAACAATAATACTTATAACAATGTAATCATTTGACGAAAAATATAGGTGTTCTTTATTTTCAGTTATCAACGTAATTACGTCTCTAGTCCATTTAATTATATCCATGAAATCGGCGCTGGGTAACCATTTAATTGAGAGAAGTCATTGTTGGTAGTAGCCGAGCCAATAAAAACGTTTTATCGCAGATAAAATTCCGTTAAAAAAACGTTTAATTGATTGTTCTGTTTCCGTTACTTGTTTCGTCTTACGCGTCCCGTGAATGTTAGTTATGACTCAAAACAATAAAAAAATGGAGACTGTACTCACGCATCGGTCTAGCAGAATAAGATTCATTTTGAGTTGCCAGAGATTTGTATCTTCAATGACACAAATATTTTATTACCTAATTTGTTGATATGCTCTTCATTGATAACCACGCGGTTTGAATAATGTCTCAGTACATGCTATAAAGATTATGTTAGACACATTATTTTTTTTTTGACACCGTCTACCTTTTAGCATCATTTTGATGTTTGTAATTTTTTTTCCATAGAGAATTTGTAACGTTTACTTGTAATTTAAGTTTCATAATATATCGATACCTTGGTTTTTAATTAACAGTTTTTTTTTTCTTAATTATTAGAAGCAATTTTATCAGTTTTGTAGCATGAGTATAATTCTTGCAATATTTTAATACTGCATATGTTATAAGCATAATATGTTTGGACATCTGACCACTACGAAGCGTTGATTTCTATTAAAACCGAATACAACAGTTAGTTGAACTAAAACGGCGCCATCTTAAGTATTATAGATGTAGTCTCTAAATACATAACTAGGTGCTGAGAAGTAATCACTTAAGTTTGTATTTCAGTGCATGTTTGTGAATATTATTTTATACTTAGTAAAGAAAAAGAATGCAGTTTTAATCATGCAATTATTAGATCCAATCATATTTTAATTCAGTGGTTTGACATAAAAAAAAACTGGGAAAGTCAGTTATATTTGGTAGACCCAACTCAAAATTAGTATAAGCTTCATAAAATAAATTAAGGAAAATAGGTAGCTATCTGTTTAATTGTTTTATTCCGATAGTATTAGATATTACATTAATTTTACTGTATTAATATATGAACTACATGTAAGGAAATGTACATTTATATGAAAGAACCCTAAAACAAGTCAAACATTGCTTTATTTTTCAACCAGTAGCTTATCTAAGCACGTTTCAAACGTAACTACGTGTTACACGTCGCCTGTGGGACCATTTTTCACGTACACTGTTTTGTCGCATGCGCACGCGCTTGTCATAGCTGAGAAGAAATATTGCTGTATACTTTGCTGCTGACATGTTTCTTTCTCGGACTTTAAATGCTAGTGCACCAATTACAAATATTTAAACAAAACATATATGACTATATCTATACACATGCAAAGCTTTTTTCAAAAGTTCTTATTTTGTTTGGTTTTAACTAAAATTATTCATTTATTGGCAAACGATAGTAAAGAATTAACATCATTATTTAATCGAAACAATTTTTAATTTCTCAAAATGTTGTGTATAATTATATCTTAAGCAAAAGTAGTTTAACCTCTTAATTGAAGTAAGTCACACACAAATACTTATATACGGAATTTAAAGTGAATAGGTTACCTATGTAATTTATTACATTTAAAATAACCACATATTATCTTCGCACAAAAAAAAATCAATTTTAATTTAAATTTTGTAATATAAGTTTTTTTTTTCTATTGCTAATTATGTATGAATTTCAATTTACTGTTTTATAAATTTCGCTTTTATAATTTATTAGTGATGTGTTTGATGTGGCAGCCACCAGTATTGTTATCGATAACTCTTTCGCAATTGTCGTGTTTTTAGAGAACTTAACATTAAAAGCATAGTAATCTCGAGAAATTATGCCAGACAACGAAATTCAGTGTTTTTTTTCGTTAACAAATAGTGAAATTGTATACTGGTGGTCGGCAATCTCGTTGAGTGTTGCATGTCGTTTGGCGGAACAGAGAACTTTCAATACGATTGATAATAGATTTTACGTTTCCAGATTGGATGAGCCCCTTCGATCGCGTGGTCTGCGGTGAGTTAGATGGTATTTATCTTATATCTTTATCCTTTTTATTTTAAAAGATTTTCTTTGATTTTAAGAAACATAATTATCTTAGTCGCTTTATTGAAGTTGTATTACATTTATTTCATTCAGTGTACATTAATTCAGTTCACTATTTTATTTTGAAGTCGAATTCTGAATAAATGTATGTTTATTTCAATAGCTTTATATTTATTCTATGTCTTGATTATAAAAAAGTGTGTTAAACATTTGCAACTTGGCTTATAACTCGTGTCAGAATCCCCATTGTTAAAATATTCAAAGGATTCGAAAGTTTCCAAAAAAAGAGATACGTCCTATTATCTTTTTAATATAACAAAAGACGAATTGTGGGTCAACTTAGTTTGCGCTGAGCTTAGCTAAAGGTGTTTTTTAAAGAAAGGATTCGCAATTAACAAAACCCTTCGACTTTCACCGGCGGCCTTCAAGGAATCGTTCAAAAACAAAAGGTTACACGGCAATGGGGTTGTGCAAATTCTCTGCCGTCGAAAGTTGCGGTCTTTTGTCCGGCGGGCGTTGTTTACTAACATCAAAAGACTGAAAGGGTTTTAAATCACCACGCCTCGAAAGCTCTAAAAAACAAGCTAAGAATAAGGGGCATTGTTTTGTTGCGGGGCTCGCAAATCGCTTTATTGCGGGCGCGGCTGCGGCTGTTTCGCCAGAAAATCGATATCGACCGAGAACTCTCTCAAAACAGGGTAAGTCAGTACGTCATCAATCGAGCCTCGCCGGACCGAGCGCGGATTCGGCCGTCTATTAGGGCACGACCGCGCCGTCGACGTCGCCCGTACTGGCCGGCACAATTTAAACAAACAATATAAATTACAGATAAGTGATCGATTTATTGGGCGATCGTCGAGTTTAGAATCACTTAACGATTTTGTAACAAATAAAAACTAGTTTATAGCGTAATAACAATAAAGTGGCGACGCGACGGTGGCCGAGTGCGCGGGTGTGATTGACACCGGCCGGCCCTCTCGGAAAAAATACATCTGCGAACAATAACACCGGGAATTGACCATAAAAGCGGCGACCTTGACGCAATAAAAATTTAACGACGAGGCTGCCGCGGCGCTAGTGTCACGCCCGCGGTCCCGCGTACTACGGCGCTGGCGGCGCGGACGGCGCGGGCGCGGGCACGCGGCGCGCTGCCACGAATTTAAAGTGACGACTCGGCTGCGCGTGAGTACTATGACCCATTTTATCGTACTTCTCGGACTGCTGTAAATTATGAATCAAAATGTGATAATGCGGACTGGGAACGAATCGGTAAATTGTTTTTGTATATTATCATCAAACACGAGAGTGTACAAACGTTAGAAGTTATTCAGTAAATTTTGTCTACAGTTTTGTCGTAACAGTTATGAATATTTACGTAACCGCTGGTGTTACTTTTCACAATAGTTTCAAATCATTTTGAGATTATCAGTTATTGTGATAACGTCACCAAACTGTTTTCAAATATGCTTTCATCTTCTCGACATGAATTATAACTACTGGATTTTTTATATAAAATTACTGTAAGTGCAGTATTATAATATAGTTTATATGAAAACATATAGCCAGAAATATATTATTTATCTTTAAAAGATGCATGAATTTAGAATAATACTTAATGAAAATGCTAACTTAAAAAAAAAAGTGTATTCCAAGAGCCAAAAGCCTAAAAAATAAAAACGAAATAAAAAAAACAAAGACGTTTCTGTTCTTCTGGAGTGACACATGACGAACGATCGTGGCCCGCATGTCCTTCACTTGTTTGTGTAAAAGTGTGTGCGCCTTGAACGTTGTTCTTTATACTGTTTAACTTTTAAATAGTTTCTACGTCATTCATCTTAATTTCTTTTGTACGCATTAAAATAACACAATTTTCTATACAACAAAGAAAAAATTATTGATAGAAAATTTTATTGATTCAATAAAATTTATTCAATAGTTAACGAAATATCACAACGCCATTTTGAAAAAAAAAAATATGTATTTGCGTAATGAAAGTAATACGATTATTGTATAAAAACATAGGAAGTGTTAACGTATTAATACAAATAAGATGATCTGCCCTGATTAATTATATGACGTGTTCATCAACACTCAGACCAATCCGTTGGACCTAAAATAATGATTTAAATAACCATTCATGAATGGGTGAAAAAGAGGATTATAAAAAATATTTGTAAGTTAGCATCATTAAAAATAGTATCTGACTGACGTTTTTGCTAATAATTTACGTATTTAAGTATTTTTTTAATATTAACCTCTAAAATGGTAAAGTAGAGAATGAAAAATTACTATGGAAATTTCATTAGTATCGAATTTCTAACCAGGAAAGCTAGTATCTGGGTACATATTTTCAAATTCCATTGAGAGCGGAAAAAGCGAAATTGGCTCGGTAACCGACATTGAAACCACAGCTAATATTGAGACGGGCAACCAGCTTCGTATCCAAGAGCACGACCAGCATCAAAACTAACAGCGGAACAATGACTCGGTAAACCAGCATAGGACTTAGGAGCAGATTCTCCGTCATAATTAAAAATGACATCAGAATCGGACTTCGAAGGGGTATGGGGTCGGTAGAAATCGATCGCAATCGGAATAGACAGTGATACTGATATGAAAATGTGGAACATGATTGTGATTTTAATAGAGAGGGAGAAAGAGAGAGAGACATCTTGAGATAAAAGATAAAGGAATACGTTTTATATGAACACGGGCCAAGCTGCTAGCGAAACTAGTTTTTTTTTTTTATAATAAACGAGCCGTTCTTAAATTAGCGTTATTATTTTCGCTACAATTTCATTGGTTGAGTATACACCATTCTTGCACATACGTTCGTCATTCAAGGTCAGGTTAGTTTTGTCATTTTACGTTACGTAACCATTAATTATTTTATGGTTTATAACATTACCAGCGGTTATTAACCAAAATTTAACGAGAAAGATGATTTACTGATTTAAATAATATTTCATACACTGTGGAATGTATTAAGACCCCCATAAAAATCTACTTTTAATCTTATAATTGTAGACATACAGCAAAAAGTTCGTAAATTAGTTGATTAATAAATTTTACTGTTATTTTTATGAAGTTTTTTTTTGGTGATAAAGGAAAATAAGGTGTATACAAACTTTGATGTTTATTGTGTAAAAAAAGCTAACTGTTATAGACAGAACTTGGCTAAACTTTCTTCAAGAAGAAAAATTTTGTTATTTAAATGTCTATGCTCCCATATAAGTAAAATGGGTCCGTTTCGATTCACTGCCATCGGTTGAGTACAGAATATAAATATATTTTATGTACAAGTAAACAGTACAAAAAAAAATTTAACAAATTAGATGCAATGAAAATAGCTCATAATTCTTAAGAATTTAAATTTGAAAAAGCTGAAAAACGGTTTAGCTTGCAGGCCATCCCAAAAACTTCCCGCTATGATATTTATCGATCTGTCTTTGAGCTCCTTGAGTTAAACGAGTTTTTGAGCTTCTCGAGCTCGGCTGAAAGACGGTTGATCCTAAGGCTATTCCTGAAACTTTTAACTACATTACAGATCAAAGCGTTTAAAAATAAAACATTATTAAAGTAGATCATATTCAAATGATTGATTTTCATATTTTTTCAAGCTCTTCGAGGCCAAAAATATAATTCTAATGCATTCTGAATTCGTCGAGTTGAAAAATGTATTTTTAATAATGTATTTTTTTAAATCACTTTTTTTTTAATTTTTCAACTACAGTATTTTTCTAACGTGGTATTTGATTTTAATCTGCTTCACCTATGGCATATTCGATACAGTTTTTTTAGCATCAAATAACGATTTTTTAAACACATACACATACACCCACACGCATTACTTATGTATGATAGACAGACAGACTTCACTCGAAAAATGGTTAAAATGAGGCCCTGAAACGTCAAGATCTAATGAAAACTTTGTTAAATTGAACAGAAAGCAGTATGTTTCCAATTTATAAAAAGAAATAAATTTTCATAGCGGGAATTAAAGAACGCTATTTTTCATAATATTTCAACTACTTTATCTTTCGAACACGTTATTTTAATTTGCGTTACGGCATTCGGCACAAATTTTTAAATAAAAAAGTTCATCACGTCCCAATATCAATCCGTCAAGAATTTTACAAGTTCTTTTTTTTAAAAAAAACCCTTTGAACGAATTTTTCACTAACTATCTGTCGGACAAACCAATTGATTTTGACAAAATTTACAGTGATCGACGGTGTTTTTTAAGGAAAACAATTGATTTTTGAGGATTTATCGGTAGCATAGTTACTACTAGACAATTCTTATACAGTATAAAAACTTTAGTTTAGATCTTATTGAGTACTAGAAATTTTCTATGAATAATTCATTTTCCACAGTTTTCTTTAAAAAGATGCAGAGTACAATTTTTATTAAAAAATGTTAGTACAAAATCACAATTAACAAAAGACTTGGTCACAGAAAAATTGATAAAAGAAATATGATCGATGTTTTAAATTCTTATATACTAATAATGGTGGTAACGTTGCGTGGATCGTGATTTATTTATTGCCAATTTTCTTCAAAGATCCATTTTTCACCCCACCCCACCCCACAACCTCCTTCTGTCAGCCGTCTCTCCTCTCCATCAGCTATTTCTCTTCTCAATCAGCCAGCTCACCTTCCATCGGTCCACTTCATCCTCCATTAGATATCTTATTGCTACCCAAGCGGCCGGCAATACACTGTTGAATCCTGCGCAGTCGGGGGTGTCCATGTGCTGTGATGACAATTTGCACTGGCAGCTCGCTTGCTCGTTTGCTCCTCAATAATGCTATAAAAAAACAACAAATACTTTTTTATTTGTAGCAATTATTTCTTAATCCTATTTCATATAAAAATATGAGATAGGTATAAGAAAGTTAACTTTTGAGTTTCAAAGTTGATACGATTTCAAACACAATGATCAGTCTATTAAGAGTTAATGACGTTAAACAGCAAAATTATTTACAACTTATTTTACAACATAAGTTGTACCACGATGTACACTAATAACTAATTAAGGAATTTGGATAGACACAACAGATAACATTGGATAGAGTGATAAGGGAGAGAGACAAGAAATAGAGAAAGATTTCATATCTATAGATTATTGTATGAATTAATAATATTTGCTGGAAAGCGTGTTTACATCTAATGGCATTTGATTACTTTTGACGATTGTTTCTTAGTGTAATTAATAAAATT